>CM040118.1:7648852-7966255 GCA_022559845.1 Amorphophallus konjac | reverse complement strand
TTGTGGATTCAGACTTTTGCTTTGAGGGGTTTCGTTTATCGCACCAGGCACGGTCACGACCAGGCTTTTCTCTTGATTTTGATTTTGTATTTCTTTCTGTGAGGGAGATATAGTCGTTTGACGTTTGTGGGCTCCCTCTTCGTATGCCTGCGGGGACACTGCCCTCTTCTCGTGCTCTGATCGATGCTCGAGGAAATGGGTCCTACTCTTGCCTTTGGGGTTTGAGTTTCGGTTTCTCATGCTCAGCGTTTTAAGGGCGCCGACTGTCTCATTTGGTCGAAGAGAAAAGAATAAAGATTACAGCTTCCGGAGATCTTCTGGGTGGAGCCCCACCGTAGGTGATGCTACCGATTTTTTTTGAATAAAATACATAAGTGAGCACATGTTAGCTTCCTTCGAGCGAGCATAGGCCGACGTGGCCGGACAGGGATCTCCACGGTTCTGGCAAACCAAGACCCGGTGCCTACCAAGCCTTAATGGGCCCTATCCTAACATGAAGGTTAGATGCAGGGACTTAACTACATGGTGACTGCCAGGCATCGGCGTTTTGAATTTTCCATATTTTTAGTGGTTTTCAGTATTTCTTTGTTTTTGATGTTTTTTTATCTTTTCATCATTTTTTTTGTTTGTTTTGTGCTAAGGGTAGTATTTCTTAAGATAAAGCCCATTCCAAGGGTGGGATAACTCGGTCCCTTCGGCGTTGATTAGTTTGTAGGCGTTGCCAGGGTACACGGCTTGAATTACAAATGGTCCTTCCCAATTGGGTTGGAGCTTAGAACGCGGCCCTCCAGGTTTGACAAAAATTCTTTTTACGACCATCTCACCGACTTTGAATTTTCTCTCAACGACTTTCTTTTGGTAAAAGCGAGCGAGTCTATTTTGATACACACGCGCGTGTTCGGCGGCGGCCAGCCGCTTCTCATCCAAGAGTTCCAACTGGGCGAGGAGTGAATTACGACGATCGTCGAGGGGAAATTCCTCGTCCAATTGTACCCTGAGAGAAGGGATCAGAGTCTCGTACGGGACTACCGCTTCCATACCATAAGTAAGGGCAAATGGAGTCTGCCCGGTGGGGGTACGGATTGAAGTGCGATAGGCCCATAGAGCTTCGATAAGCTTTTCTGGCCAGTCTGAAAACTTACTAGACTCGCAGGTTTTTTTGATGATTTTGAGCAATGTTTTATTGGTGGCCTCCGCTTGGCCGTTACCTTGTGGGTAATATGGCGATGAATGATGCAATGCAATTGCGTACCTTTTGCAGAGGTCCTGTAGGTCCTGAGAAATGAATTGTGGCCCATTGTCGGTGACGATCGTGCTTGGGATGCCGAATCTGGCGAGGATGTTCTTCATGATGAACTTGCAGACTGTTGACGCCTTGATTTCCGCGTAAGCTTCGGCTTCGGCCCATTTGGTGAAGTATTCCGTCGCAGTAAGGATGAAAGATTTCTGCTTGGTGAGGGAATTGGGATCACCTAGGGGACCAATGATGTCGAATGCCCACATGGAGAAAGGCCACGGGGAGGATATTGGATGAAGTGAGGAAGATGGTGAATGGATTTTATCGGCGTGAAGTTGACACTTGACACACCTACGGACATAGATGGCACAATCTTCTTCCATGGTGGGCCAATAAAAGCCTTGCCGAATGATCTTCTTGGCAAGCATCTGACTATTCACGTGGCCACCGCACACACCCGAGTGCGTCTCCTCTACACATTTCCAAACCTCATCGTCATCAAGACATCTTAACAGAATACCAGTAAGGCTCCTTCTATAGAGTAGACCTCCAACCAATGTATATTTCTGAGCCACTCTTCTTATGGCTTTCTTGTCCTCTGCGGTGGCCCCTTCAGGATAAGACTGATCTTGGCAGTATTTGACAATTTCATAGAACCATGGTTTCTCTTCATCAGCCAGTTCTTCTTCAACCTCTGCCAACATGAGCTCCCTCTTCTCAAGGATATCTTCCTGCAGGATCTTCCTTGCTATCCTGTCTTTGATGTTTACGTAGGAAGCATCATCGATTGCAGGAGCATGAAGTTTGTAAATGGAAATGGACTTAAACCATCTTCCTAGAGGGAACCTTATGGATGATGCCAACGAGGCGAGGGCATCGGCGAGAATGTTCTGATGACGAGGGACATGAACAAAGATCAGTTTGGCGAACAGTTTGGCAAAGGCAGCAGTGAGTTCTTGGTATGGCTTGAGTTTGGGATCGCGAGTGCGATACTTAGTGAGCACCTGGCGAAGGATGAGTTGACTATCACCTACGACTCGCAACTCAGTGATACGAAAAGAATGGGCGAGTTCTAGGCCAGCTAGAAGAGCTTCATATTCAGCTATATTGTTGGTGACTGAAAATTTGAGCTGATATGCCAACGGGAATGTGAGACCTTCAGGCGACAGGAGGGCGACGCCGATTCCTCTCCCTTGAGAATTCAGAGCTCCATCAAAATATAGTGTCCACATTGGCTCATCTGATTGGTTGATGGACATTAGTTCCTCATCTGGAAACTCTGATTGGACGGGATCGAACTTGGGAAGAGGATGGTGAGCGAGATGCTCGGCTATGGCATAGCCTTTAATCGCCTTTTGCTGGATGTAGGTGATGTCGAACTGAGAGAGAAAACTTTGCCAGCGTGCTAGCCTATCCGTAAGGACGGATTTCTCCAGAAGGAATTTGATAGGATTCATTCGAGCAATCAAGTGGACCTCGTGAGCCAAGAAGTAGTGCTTCAATTTCTGCACCACCCAAACGAGGGCAGCACAGGTTTTCTCCATGACGGTGTACTTCTGCTCACAGGGATTGAGAAGTTTAGACAAGTAATAGGTTGCCCGTTCCTTGCCTTCTTCATCAGCTTGTGCGAGGACGGCTCCCACGGAGTCATCCAAGACTGAGACGTAAAGGATCAGAGGTTTTTCTGGTTTGGGTGGAATGAGAACGGGTGGACTAGCCAGATATTCCTTCAACCCTTCAAAAGCTTTCTGACATTTAGAATTCCAGTGGAATTCTACTCCTGGCTTGGTCAACTCGTAGAGAGGTCTACACCTTTGTGAATGTTGAGACACAAACCGACGAATAAACTGCAACCTCCCGATTAAACCTCGGACTTCCCTCAAATTCTTGGGAGGCGGCATATCCCTGATAGCCTTGGCTTTGTCGGGATCTATCTCGATCCCTCTTTTACTCACAATGAACCCCAGCAATTTACCTGACGACACACCAAACACACACTTTTTCGGGTTCATTTTCAATTGGAATCTCTTGACCTTTGCAAGACCTTAGCCAAAACTTCTGGATGTTCCATCCTGGTCCTTGATTTCACCAATAAGTCATCCACATACACTTCCAGATATATGTGCATCATGTCATGAAATATGGCCATCATCGCTCTTTGGTAAGTAGCTCCAGCATTCTTTAACCCAAACGGCATGACCACGTAACAATATGTTCCCCAAGGGGTAGTGAATGACGTCTTTTCCTGATCCTCTTCTGCCAAACGAATTTGATTGTATCCTGAAAATCCATCCATGAAAGAGAGGGTTTCGTAGCCTGCCGTGTTATCAATCAGCACATCAATGTGAGGTAAGGGAAAATCATCCTTTGGACACGCGCGGTTAAGGTCCCGGAAGTCGATGCAAATCCTGACTTTCCCATCTTTTTTCATGACCGGGACAATGTTCGCCACCCATTGAGGATAAAGAACGACTCTAATGAACCTGGCTTTGTGGAGCTTATCGACCTCTTCTTTCATTTTCAAAGCCATCTGAGGGTGGAAACGCCTTAACCTTTGTTTTACCGAGATGGACCCTGGTTTTAGGGTTAAACGGTGTTCGACCAAGGTTGAATCCAGACCCGGCATATCCTCGTAGCTCCATGCAAACGTGTCCTTATATTCCTTGAGAACCTCAATTAATGCCTCTTCTTCAGAGGGTGGTAGGTTGTCACTTATGAGGATGATCCTAGGGTCTTCCTCAGTTCCCAAGTTGACTTCTTTGGTGGATTCTTCTACGGCGGTTGACGGCTCGTCGAATCTCCTCATTCCACTAGCGTATGCGCCCGCCGCATCCTCATATTCTTCACCCTCATCTTCAGTGGGGCATTCTTCATCCGTGATCTCGTAGACTCCATACCCTTCATCAGATGCACAGTCGCCCTCGCATTCTATTTCGGGTAGCTGGATGGGATTTTCTAACAACTGGGGGATGACAAGAAGGGCCTGACACCTGGCGGCCAAATCCAGAAGGAATCGACGAGGGATCTGCCTACCCTTGGATTTCTTCCTAGGTATTACCCTTGGCCTATCATTCCTAGATTGACTGACAATATTTACAGAAGAAGAGGAAGACGAAGAGGATGGTGTAGAATGTACAGGAGAAGACCCCTCAGAGGAGGGGTAGAAAAGGTCGCTCATCGGACCTTGGACGGGTGGTCCGCAAGGCGGTACGCACCCGTGGGAGATGTAGGAGGTTTCCTCAACGAAGATGTGTTGTTGGGGAGTTTGAAAATTGACGTTTTTTTTTCGTTTTCATTTTTAATGACAAAGCAGTGAAAAGAGATTGGAGGAGAGAGAAAAGGGGTTATGGCTAGAGGATTGTGAGGCTCATAGAGCAGATCATGGTTGAAGACCTGGCGCGGGTTGAAAAGCCCGCGTAGGTATGTAAGCAAAGAAGGGGACCTGGGAAGATCATCAGACAATTGTCTGGCCCAGGAAGAAGATATCAGCAAAGGCTGAGACGAGTGGATGGAGAAGATGGCGGCTAATGAGCCGTCGACGGCAATGTTGAGGACGGATGAAGATCCGTCGATGACAGGGTCCTTCTGGCGAGGACGAGGATAGTTTGGAACCTTGGCAAGAGTGGTAATATTCTCTGGTATTTCGGAGATCAATGGTGGTCCTTCAAGCTGTGGAGACGAGAACATCCTTTCCAGTGCAACGGAAATGTCCCGTATGTCGAACCATTTGTCCCACTCGCATTCCGGATCTTTGATCTTGCCTCTTTTGGTGATCCTCGGACATTTTTCAGCCAAATATACAGCATGTGATTCCCCATATGCTTCTCGTGGGTGATCTCCCATCTGAACAACGGGCCCTCTGTTGAAGTGGTTTGATAGAGTCCATGTGAGGGGCTCCCAATCTGCCTTGAACGGTCCTTTGAAGCCTAGGCCAAACCTGCGGTTCGGCCTAATTTCCTTTGGCGGTTTGAGCATACCCTGTAACTGTGCGCCCAGACCTTTTCCTTGTTGATAGCCGATGTTCCTCATAATCTGCCAACCTTTGGAGTGAAAAGGGAGACATGATGTTGTGGTTGCCCTGACCGGCTCCTTTGGTGCTAGTGGAACATGAGATGGATCACGTACGTCCAGCAGTGATAATATGGGCCGATGAGATGGCCAAACGGAGGGCAGAGAGGTGTTGATAGCATCCACTGTGTGAAGGACAGGTGTACTGACCACTTTAATAATTCTCCCATTGTAAGGAAACTTCAGGCACTGATGGTTGGTGGAAGGCACAGCGTCCATGGCTTCGATGTAAGGGCGACCCAGTATAGCCTTGAATGTGGGGTCCATGTCGAGGACATGGAATTCCGTGGGAATTGACATGGGGCCTAGTTCTGCCTTCAGAATAATCATCCCCTGCGGCGGCCTTTTGCTATTGTCATAAGCCGTGACCGTGATCGAGGAAGGTCTTATTTGTTCCTCGTTGACCCCACACAACTGAAGAGTGCTCATGGAGATCACATTTATGGATGCACCCGTGTCCACAAGACACGGGTTTATGGATACCCCATTAATTTTTATTGAAATGCACAATGCATATTTCCGAGCTTCCTTGGGAGCGAGCTCGTAGTTGTGAAACATGATGGCTGGTTGTGTGTCTGTTGGGGTCAGGACGGTCGAAATCTTCTCCACGGGGAGGTCTTCATTAACCATGACTCTTTGAAGGTATTCCATTAAGGCCGCCTGGTGGGATGTGGATCTTTGAAGTAGCTCCAGGATGGAGATCCGAGCAGGTGTCTTATCCAGGTGTTTCAATAGATCATACTGTGTTCCAGGGATAGCTTTTTCTGGTTGTTCTCCGTCATCCTTCTCTGGCTGAGATTGCTCAAGATTCTGACTGTTGTGGGGGAAAACCCTGTGGAAAATCCTTCCACTCCGGAGCACCATTGCCTGCGGCTTTTGTACCTCTGTGGGGGTAGCAGTGGGTCTTAACAGGGGTTTGAGGGGTAGTAGTGGAGGAATGGTTGATGAAGCAGGGGTGATGACGGGAGCAGGGATTCTGATGAGGGGTTTGTTAGGTGGTGGCATGGTGGAGGTAGAGGGGATATTGCGCGGATTATGAAGGATAAGGGGTCTAGAAGGTGGCGATGGAGACGAAGTAGGAGTGGGTAAGGTTTGAAACGGGTAATGGTTTTGAGGTGGATGGTGGGTGATGAGTGGTTTTGAAGGCATTAGTGGTGATGTGGTGGAGAAAGACGGGGTTATGTATGGTTGACGGATGATAAGGGGTTTAGAAGGCGTAGGGGTAAATGTGGTAGAGGTGGATGGTAAAGTGGGGGAGTGAGAGAAGATGAGAGGGTGTGAAGGCGTAGTGGAGAGTGTCGGTTGATAGGAGGTCGGGGTGCGGATGAGAGGGCGTAATGGTAGTGGAAATGGTGATGGTGATACTGCCGCGGGTTGATGAGAGAGAGGTGCTACCCGGGCAAGGTGAGGGGGTTGCATGACGATAGGGTTGAAGGTAGAAAGAATGGAGGTACTTTCCTGGTGCCACACCTGCTCTCTCCCGACTTCCGGGAAGGAGGAGATGGGGTTAACCTGATGATTGGACTGTTGGTGCTCCGGTAATGGATTCTGGATTATTCCCATGTCGGGCTGTTGTTGTGGGGCCTGCTGAGGCTGTTGTTGTTGTTGTGGTTGCTGCTGCTGTTGTAACTGCTGCTGTGGCCTCTGAGGAGGTCTCCTAGCCTTGAGAGCCGTGACGTACCGTCTCATCTCATCCCAATCTATTTGATGTTCATCATTCATATCATGGATGTAATCTTTGAAATGGAAGCAGTAATCTACTGTGTGTCCCGGCTGCCTGTGGTAGATGCAGTATTTGGAGGTATCAACATTGGGGGGCCACGCGGGCCTTTCTCTGGGTAGGGCGAGTTGGTTTGATGCCATGAGGGCATTAAAAATGTCTGTTAAGGTTTCTGGCAATGGTGGATAGTAGGCTCTCTTGGGACCGAGCGGCCTCCTTTGTTGCTGTTGGGGACCATAGTTCCCCGGGGGTGGAACTTGGTTGTACTGAAGCGGTGGTTGTTGTTGCTGAGGTTGTGGTTGTTGTTGCTGGGGTTGACGTAATGGAGGCATATTATCCTGGGGTGGATTATTTTGGGGTGGAGGACGAAGAGGGAAAGGACCCGATTGAAGGGGAAGTCGGGGCATTTGTGGAGGCCTTGGGTTGACTGCGTAATTGGCATTGTTGACCGCACCCACTTGCTCATTTGTCACAACCCCTTCTGTGGCTCCGCCCGGGACACCAGCGCCTGTCTTTCTGACCACTTTGGGCTTCGGCGACTCAAACATGTTCATGATGGGGGAGTCTTTTAGCTGGGTTTGGATGTATCGGGCCCTTTCATAGAGTTCCTCCATTGTAGTAAGTTTATTCATGGCCAGGACGTGTCTGAACTGTGGGGTTGCATTAGACACAATCATCTTCACTTGTTCGGGCTCAGAGAGGGTATCCCTTATTCTTTCCGCCAGAGACCTCCATCTATCAGCATAGCGGACAAAATCCTCGTCGGGTTTCATCTTTTCGGCCACTAGGTCGGTAATGGAGAGTGAGGGACCGACCCTATCCCTATATTTCTGCAAGAACCTTCTCTGCACTATTTCAAAATTCTCGGCCTCGCGGGGCTCCAGAGAATAGAACCACTCAAGCGCGGGACCATCCAATGATCTCCGAAAGAGGTATGCCAGGGACCTCTGATCGTTTTGCCAGTAGGAGGACTCATACATGAAGTCCTTGAGGTGAATGAAGGGGTTGCCGGTACCATTGTACCTGCGGTACGTGGGCATTTCGGAGGGGGAAGATGAATGACGGGAAGGATTGGCAAAGCAACCTCCGGGGTGGCTTTCACGTCCACCATTCTTCTCAGATTTTGAAACTGCTCGTCCATGCGGTTGAACCTATTGAGGAGCGATTGGGCGAGCTCCTCTGGAGGTGAAGGTGGCACTTGCCACTGGGGGAGAAACTGTCTCCCGGAGACTTGAGGGGGAAACCCCGAATGAGAGGGAGCTGTCGGACCACCGACAGTTGGCCCTGGCTGAAGCGGTGTGTGGGGAACAACGGGAGTTTGAGATTGTGACGGGAACTGGAATGAGGGTGGTTGTTGGCTCGCTTGACCTTGAAGCGAGGGAGACTGGATGGCTTGCGCCAATGAGGGAGATGGAATGGCCTGCACGGACTCTTGGAGAGGTGCGATGGCCGGAGTTGATTCCTGGGGCGTGGGGGAAACAGATTTCCCTTTTAGAATGGCCTGGAAGGCCCGGAGCTGTTCAGAGGTAAGCTCCGTGTTGGCGAGGACGCCCAGTAAGGAAGTGATATCCTGTGGCGGGGACGTGTCCCCGGCAATAACCTGCACCTCATGCGAGGGGTCATGAGAAGGACCCGAGTCCATAGCATAGACTCGCGGGTCGGCTGTCAAACCACGGCTAGGGTGGTTCTCCTCAAAAGACTCGTGAGACATGCTCACAGTTTTCCCAGAACGCAAAAACATACACTAGCAAGTAGGTAGCAGAGATTATCAAACAAGTGGATGCCTTTACGCCCTTTTTTGTGTTTTGATTTTGATGATTTTTTTTGTGTTTTTAACGAGATCCGAAGTTCACACAAAATGGGGACCCTAGTTTATTTTTGTTTCACCGCCGTGTCAGCTAGGGTCTCTCGTCTCACCACGAATGAAATGACTAACTCCGGGGAACTTCAATGGTACAACCAGCCCAGTGAACGAAGAGGAGATTCTTCGATGTCGGGGACTTACGGAGGTCCCAGTGTAGGAGATTCTAGTCCGTTGAGAGGAATTCCCAAACGGAGAGTCCTTCCTTCACCGGGAAAGGGTGATCCTCAAAAAAATGAAAAAAGGATAGAAAAGAGGAATGGATGTATGCAATGGAATGCTGACAGATATATGGAGTGGGAAAACAACAGAAATAACAGACATATAATAAACAAAGAACCAATCAAAACTGACGGTGCTGCCGTGAGCACAACGGGGGCGCGCGCGGGCGCGAAGGTGGAGAGGCACGGATGGTGCCGAACTTGCAAGGGTAGCCGAAAGGAAGCAGTAGCGGTCCTACCGTGATCGCCAATCTATGAGCGACGTCACGCGGTTCGGGGAAGAGCGGGGAAGAGGAAGCGGAGAGCGCGCGGGCTCCTTCTTTTTGTTTGTTTGCTTTGCTGCAACACAGAGATGATAGAGAAGAGAGAAGGGGCCACCACGGGAGATTGCTCCGGCGGGGCGAGCGGGACAAGTATAATATAGCAAGATATGGGGTTCAAACGGCCATAGCGGGAAGTGACTCGCCGCGACCTCGGGGGGACGGGAATGGTGCAGAAATTAAATAACAAGAATTGAAACGGCCATTGGGGAAGTGACTCGCCGCGGCCTCGAGAATATGAGCAGAATATAGCAGAATATAAAAGAGAATATAAGAACAGAGATTTAAACGGCCATTGGGGAAGTGACTCGCCGCGGCCTCGATGATATGAGCAGAATATAACAGAATATAGAGAGAATATAAGAACGGAAATTTAAACGGCCATTGGGGAAGTGACTCGCCGCGGCCTCGATGATTTGAGCAGAATATAACAGAATATAGAGAGAATATAAGAACGGAAATTTAAACGGCCATTGGGGAAGTGACTCGCCGCGGCCTCGATGAAAAGATGTGATCGCCAGGGGCCGAAAGACCCCAAAATAAGAAAGTGATCGCGCCTACCTCAAGAGCGGGAGATGGCGGGTTGCTTCTTCCTCTCCTTCCGGCCGGCCGACGGAGAGGGCTTTCCTCGGGTACCCTTGCAAAACAACGACAAATGAATGACAAGTGGATTAGAAAGATGGAGGTGTAGTATTCAAATCCTTGCGATAAAAATAACGAAATGATGGCAAGACACACACCTGGTTGGTGTTATCTTTTAAACCCCTCTCGGACTCGAGTAGGAGGAAAATGAGATGATGGATGCAAGAAGTATAAGAGAAGAGGCGCCCTTGTGAAGGGGGATAGAGGATGCAATATGATGAATGTAAAGAACTATGGAGAAAAAGGGGAAGAAAAGGCTTATTGGATGAGCCGAGGGTGAAATCCGGCGGAGCTCCGGCAGCGTGGGGACGACGTGGAAGCGCGGTGGATGAAGACGGCCTTCCTCTCGCGAGCGTGGGCACCCGAGAAGCCGGCAGAACCTCCACCTACAAAAGAACCCACGGGTTAGAAAATGACTCCGTAGCCTCTGGGCTCCGGCAGCCTATCGGATCACTTAGAAGCTCTCCCAGAACTGAGGGGGTGGGCCTCTATTTATAGAGCTCAGGAGGGTGGAGGCGTCCAGGACCCTGGACACCTCCATCAGGGCCGAAATAATATTTTATTCCATTTTTATATATTTTTTTGGAATACTTTTGTGGAGGCGTCCAGGGTCCCGGACGCCTCACGCAGGTCCACCGAAAGCCGACGCCGGCCGCACGCGGTTTGGCACAACGCGTGGTTTTGTGAGCGGCGCCTCGTGATTCAGAAATGGGCGTGTCCAGCTGACCGGACGTCTCTATATTTTGGATTTTTTCGTCGTTCGGTAGCCGGCGCCCGTGAGGGTTTTGATGGAGGCGTCCAGGGGCCTGGACGCCTCTAAAATTATATTATTTTTTATTTTTCTTTTGTCTTTTATGCCAAGGCTGGCATTTTTATTTTTTTATTTATTTTTATGGAGGCGTCCAGGGGCCTAGACGCCTCCATTAATATATATATATATTTTTATTTATTTTTTGTTTTTGTATGCCAACTGGCATTTTACACTTATTTTTTTATTTTTGTTTGTATGGAGGCGTCCAGGGTCCTGGACGCCTCCATAAATATATATATTTTTTATAGTTTTATATTTAGTTTTGGGCCCTGAGAAAAGAATAAAACAAATTAAAATCATGGGGGCGTCCAGGGGCCTGGACGCCCCCATTAAGACCCACCCGGGTCCTTAGATCGGGCGTCGGCGGCCGCCCGGCAGATATCCTTCTTGGTTCCGGAACCTCATGATGCGTTCGACTGGTGTTGATGCCGTCCGAATGCCGTGACGAGACGATTCCGGATGCCGAAAAGGGCGGAAGAAGACTCAAGAAAAGGAAGCACTCAAGTGATTCAAAACGCGTAAGCCGTCGCGGGATGTTGTATAGTAATATGAGATTTTCTCAGGAGACGTCAGGAATGGCGTGTCTACAGCCCTCTGACCGGTTTTCCCCCGCAGCCGGACTCTGGCTAAGACGAGGGGCCTACGGGAACCGGTCCACAAACCGTCTCGAAAGGTGGGTGCCCGTACACCACTCCCAGGTGAGACCAACACCTCGTACTGGTGGGCTACGACTAGTGGAGGGTCACTGAAGGAGTAGACTCTCGAGTCAACGGAAAACGACGTCCGAGTCCGACAACGTGTGGGAATCACCCCACGCACTAGCTCCGTCAACGGGGCCACGGTCGGAGAAAAACGGACGCACCGCCCACGGCCAAACTCATGACCAAGGCAAACGGAACCTCCGGACACCAAAGACACGGTCACGGAACTCCACGGGGTGCCCGGGACGCACACACGGCCCAAGGGGAACACCCGATAACAGCCAGATCACGCTAGGGATTCCTAGCGCGACACGGAAGAACGCGCTAGGGAACCCTAGCGCAACAGAGAAGATCGCGCTAGGACTCCCTAGCGCGACAGGAACCATCGCGCTAGGGAACCCTAGCGCGACAAGGATAATCGCGCTAGGACCCCATAGCGCGACACGAACCGCCCTACTGTTCATCTTCTATGATGAACGCGCTCGGTCGGGGTAGCGCGACCTCCAAGAACGCGCTACTGGAGTATAGCGCGTTCTCAGTCCGCGGCCGAAAACGGTAAGAACGCCCAAAAATTCTAACCACGCCCCCATGCCTCCAAAGGAGAGGGGAAAAACAAAGGGGAAGACCCCTGGGGACCCCTAGCATGATTCTAGGCCATCAAAACACGAAATCATGCATCGAATCCATATATCGGGCGAGCTCTCCCCAAATCATGGAAAAACCCAAAAACGCTCAAACGATCCCCTCTCGGCCTCCCCGCGGCCTATAAATCGCGGAAAAGATCGGCATGAGGCTAAGGAACGTCACCCTACCTCAATGGAGCGAATGCTCCGCCGGATCGATCACGAATCACGAAGAATGCTCGAAGCTTCACGAACTCCCCACGCTTCCCACGCTCGCCGCACGCCCACGAGATCGCCTCACCGTCGCCCACGCGTCTGCGCCGTCGCCCCGCCGCCGTCCGTAGCCGGAGAGGGGTCCGCCGCGCTCGAATGGGAGAGAGGGAGAGAGGATTCTGAGGTCACGGTTGGGGAAGGAAGGAGAAAGAAGAAGAAGAAAGAGAAAGGGGAAAAGAAAAGAAAAAGAATTAGGGCTATATAGAAAATCTGAATTTTTGGAAAAATATCGAAAAATAGAAAAATACATTTATGGAATCCTCGGAACGCACCGATCGCAACGGTACCACTCGTGCCTGGGGGAACCGCCCGGTTCACCCGCAGCGAGCTTCCGAAGGAAAAGCCGAAACACACACCGGGAATCGGAAAACACACGCGGAAAAGCCGCGGAACGCCTCCGGGCCTCCAAAACAACTCCGGATCGCGCCGATCCGAACACGAAAGATGTCCGAAACGAAATTTCGGACACAACGGAGTCGGACGCTCCGAAAACCAGATCCGGGACCCACGAATAAGGATCCGAAAGGTCCGGGATATTACACCGATCCTGTAACTTGTTCCTTCTTATCCTTACCACGAATCCTATCAGATAGTTCTGTGGCATCTTCTAACAGTTGTGCGCGGCGTACTATCTCCGAATAGACCTGAATGTCCATCGGTGCCAGTTGGATAATATATTGGGGCCTGAGCCCATTAAGGAACCTCCTAGCTTTCATCTTCTCGGTGCTAACTAAGTGCTTAGCATACCGAGATAATCTAGAGAATTGTGCCTCGTACTCCGCCACCGATAATGACCGTTGCTTGAGTGCGGCAAATTCGGTAGCTTTCTTTTCTTGGACTCGGTCCAAAAAATATTTAGCGTTGAAATGTTCAACGAATTCTTCCCAAGTAACTTGGTCTTGATTTAAAGTAGCTTCTATTGATTCCCACCAGCATCGGGCATCCCTTTCTAACTGAAAGGTAGCTAACAAAATTTTATCCTGATCCGTGCATTGCATGACACGAAAGATACGTTCTGTCTCCTTGATCTAGTGTTCTGCGTCGTCCGGATCAGTAGAACTCATGAATTTGGGCGGGTTCATGTTCTTGAAAGTCTGATGGAGACTTCCTGCTCGTTGTCCACCTCCTTGTGCTACTTGTTGCAGCACCTGAGTCATGCCTTGAAGCGTACGCTGCATGTTGCGCCATTGAGCACGTTCGGCAGCCATTATCCTACAATTATAATAACTAGATTAATACGTGATTTGTATTTTAAAGACTAGCATTCTATGTTAACTTTAACCCTTGGTTCTACCTAATCTCACTGGTTAAAGGGTTAAAACCTATCCTTGGACTTGGGTTTTCCTAGGAATTGAATACCCTAGGCTCTGATACCACAAAAACTGTCACGCCCCGAGAGCGGAAGATACCCGGAGATACGTGACGAGTTTATATCAATCATGTCAATCAGAGTAGTAGTGTATTCGACACAAAGACAGAGATGCGCAAAAGTAAAGATAACCCAATCCATTTATTTCTTCATAATAAATAGTCTATTACAAACCCAATACTCTATTCAAAAAAAGAAAAGTACACATTTGACTCAAGAAATATATAAAAGGCTAGATGACACTTGGAAAAGCTCTAGCTCTTTCACTCTTAATTCTCCCCATCCGATTTACTTCCCTCATAGTCGGACTTACCTGAAAAGTAAGGGAAACACGGAGTGAGCGAACGCTCAGTAGGAAATTATATCTCAGGAACTAGCAAGGGGTTTAAGTAGTTATATCTTTCATGAATGCACTATAGCTATGCATGCTCGCATAAAACGACAAGATAGAAAGAGGATATAACAATAAGATAATAGGAAGAACTAGTCATGAACTTTCAAGAACTTATATCAAATGACCTCAAGATATTCAAGCAAGTACTTTATCATGTCAAGATGAAATTTGGCTATCACGTTCAAGCACGCAAGTAATTACCCTTTTCGGGCCACGCAAGTCATGTAATATCAAGTCAAGTACAAGATTTGTGGAATGTTCAATCAAGCTAGTCATGCACTTCGGTATAATGCCAATACCGTGATCAATCAACTCCCATGGGCACAAGTACTTTCGGGTGCTCCTCCCAGGACCAGATCGGGCCCTATATGCACATGCATTAGTCATGTATTTCTAACATCCACATTTTTGTGTATAGCCATCATGGAATTTCAATAAGCAAGCTTGTAGTCATGTAAGACAACTTTGAGAGATTAGAGTCCAAAAATATGACTTTTGACACCAATAGGCGATAATAACGGTACAATCACACTTTCGATAAAACTAGGTGGAATTGGTTCCCTTAACTCGGGTACCATGACAAGTAAGTAGAGACACTCTTTTATATAGAATTGAGGTCCATATGAATAGTACCTCAATGACAAGACGACCTCATTCTTCATATAGAATTGAGGTTCACAAGAACATCAAGTTTAATATAGAATTGGGGTCTACAAGAACAGCATAACAACGGCATATTCTTCCCCGTTCATTAAGATAATTCTCATATCATACCCATGGCATGACATGAGGGCCGGTATCACCATGTTTCTATAGAGGGACATGGCAAAGATTGTGTAATGGGTTTTTATGGTACAACCAGCTCAGTCGGCCTTGAAGGAATCCAAGGTGGCGAGGAGTCTTACGGAGGTCTCTATGACTAACTCGCTAGTCCAAAGGAACGGAATGTGTAACGACCCGAGAATCCGATTACCGGGAAGGCCCGATAACCCGAGACTCGCACCGCCGCCCACGAGCCGGGAGGGCTCGGAAGGGCTAAAAGGAGTGTGGAGGCACAAAGAAATAAGAATTAAAGCAGGACAACTCAACAAATAACAGAAATAAATAAACAACTACAACAGAGTCCAGTCCAACAGAAAGTACAGTCTAAAGTAGTAAAACGTACCACATGCCAAGTGAACACTCGGCCTGGTAAGCTGGCAACTGAGAACCTCCGCTCCGCACCCTCGAACCTCGAGGAAGAACCGCCACACCTGAAAAGTAGGGAATGAGTCTCCAAAACAGAGACTCAGCAGGGATCCCGCGGAACCCCAACCGGAAACAACGGCAGTAGCGGAAAGGAGAGCTACAACTACAGCAGGAACAGCAAACCGGTGGCCGGTCAAAACTCGGCACTACAGTTACTCCTACTACCAGAAGGAAGACCTCGATCACGCAGTCGAAGCTATCGAACCACGCTAGTACCACCTATCGAAGTAAGAACACACGACAATCACGCCGTAAAGGCCTATCCCCCGGACAGCCAACCTGGACACGCTGTCCAAGGTGCAACCCCGACCATCCGATCGCGGGTACCCCACCACAAGACGCCACCTCGGTAAAGCCACTAGCACTAGTCTCACGGCGCAAGAATCGACACACGCGCCAAGGTGAAACAACCGAACTCACCGGTCAACACGACCGAAAACCCGAAGGTCAAAGACACAGAGACTGACAGTCTGTCACTCCGTACTCGACAGGAGTACCACCCACTAGAAGCACAGCCGGTAGCGTCCCCTGACGTCTTACACCGCACCGCAGGTGTACCGCCTGACGTGGTAGGTCCTACCCGAGGCACGAACACCGTACAAGTAACCACAAACAAGTGACTAGCTGGGGTCACGCCCGTCGACATGCGTCCACTGTCCCCAACCACGTGTGCACACACAGACCACGCGTCCTAGGTCTGGCCCTCTGACCGGTTTTCCCCCGCAGCCGGACTCTGGCTAAGATGAGAGGCCTATGGTAACCGGTCCACAAACCGTCTCGAAAGGTGGGTGCCCGTACACCACTCCCAGGTGAGACCAGCACCTCGTACTGGTGGGCTACGACTAGTGGAGGGTCACTGAAGGAGTAGACTATCAACTCAACGGAAAACAACGTCCGAATCCGACGACGTACGGGGACCACCCCACGTACCGGCCCCGTCGCACGGTGACCACAGTCGGAGAAGAAACGGGACCTTGAGTCACAAGACTCGGGGTCAAGACCGTTGTACGCAACAGCATAAGGCCATCAATCTAGTCCAATCTCTAGGTCTAAAACCACGGTAGCACGAGTACCGAGACAACTCACGAGTCACCAAGACCACTCCCTCGGGAAGGGAACGCAAGGGACAAAGGCCACTCACACGGGCCACACGGAAAACACAGAAGCACGATTCCCAGGGTAGCACACAAGCCACCACGACGATTTCCCATCTTGTAGCAAGCGAGAAACCTCCAGCCCCAGGCCGGATAACTGGACTCGCAGTCCAAGGCCAAACACGTGGCCCACACGGGAATCACCTTCCAAAGAAACCCACAACATGCGGGGAAGACCCCACCGCACGCACACCGGTACACGGTGACTCGATCGAGCGTAACACAAAAGCCCAGAACACGTGGGGTCACCCGGACCCACCACACCTATGGGCACGCTAATCGAGGCAACACGATCCCTCCTGACACCCCAAAAACATGGACACAGAACCCATGGGGTGTCCGGGATACTCACAAGGCCGGAGGTCAACCACTGGGTCCCAACCGGGTCGACCGGAGACCAACACAACACAATCGGAACGCTAAAAGGTCACCTAGACCCTTAAGCTCACGACACGCAAAACGAGGTAAGTGGGACAACCTCTGGACACCCAAAGACATGGTCACGGAACTTCACGGGGTGTCCGAGACACTCACGAGACCTAAAGTCAACCACTGGGTCGCAACCGGGTTGACCGGAGGTCAAAACAGCGCAAACAGGAACCAGAACATGGTAGTGGTCACCTGGTGACCGCGACCAGATAGTGGTCGACCGGGGACCGCCACCAGATGGTAGCGGTCGACCGGAGACCGCGACCATGCTGTCACGGTCACCTCACGACCGCAACTAGCCATGCGCAACCCCGCTGGTAGCGGTCGCCCGAGGACCGCGACTAGATAGTAGCGGTCATCCCCTGACCGCGCCTAGGCCAAAGCGGTCTATCGCACGACCGCGACGCTCGAAGGCCTTCCGACCCAAACACAAGGGTGAAAGCGGTTCTCCCAGGACCGTGACCAGATGGTAGCGGTTTCTGGTGGACCGCGACCATTTCGGAAAACCGGGAACGGCGGGAAAACGCCCAAAAATCCACGCCACGCCCCAATCATCCACGGATGAAGGGGAAAACATAGGGGAAGCTCCCCAACAACCCCTAGCATGCATCTATGGCCTCGGATTGGCCTAAAACGCAACGAATCGCTAGATCGGGCGATCACTCCCCAAATCATGATTTTTCCCAAAACGCCCCAAACGACCCGCTCGGCTCACCACGGCCTACCAAACTCACGGGAATTGAAGCGCACGAGCTGGGGGTCCATCACCCTACCTCCACCGAAGATTTCGCGCACCGTAGACGCCGATCCACGAAGAAAACGCCGTTGAAGCCTCGCCGTTCCACGAACCCACGGCCGAGCTTCACCACGCCCTCCACCGCCTCGATCCTCATCCGTCCTCGCCCGTGCCTCGCCCGCGCCGTCCCCGCCTCGCCCATGCTCCGCCCCGTCGGCCGCCGGAGAGAGAGGGAGAGAGGAGAGAGCGTGAGAAGAGAGAGGGAGAGAAATGAGAAATGAGAGGGGGAGAGAGAAAATATTTATATATAGGAAAATCCAGAAATTCAGAAAAATCCAGAAAAATTGAAAATCACGCCCTCGCGATCCTCGGAGCGCACCGATCGCAACGGTACCACTCGCGCCCAGGTGAACGGCCCGGTTCACCCGCAACGAGGTTCCGAAGGGAAAGCCGAAACCCACACCGGGAATCGGAAAACACACGCGGAAAAAGCCGGGGAACGCCTCCGGGCCTCCGAAACGACTCCGGATCGCGCCGATTCGAACACGAAAGATGTCCGAAACGAAATTTCAGACACAACGGAGTCGGACGCTTCAAGAAACCAGATCCGAGACCCACGAACGAGGATCCGAAAAACCCCGGGATATTACAGAATGTCCAATGGAGAGTTTGTATGTCAATGAGAATTGAGTGTGTAATGCGATAAATCATCGTAGAAAACATGGGACTATACTCACGGAGTGGAGTAATAGTGCCAATATATATGTATGTATGTATAATGAAACCCTCGGATAACAGTAATCAGGAAAAATCAGTAGTGCAGAAAATAGCGACTTTGGTAAAGTCGTTTTTCATGAAATTAACGCCTTAATCAGGGGTGTTTATATTAAATTTGACGACATGTGTAGAAGTCGTCCTTTCAATATTTGTAAGTTTGCAGAATATTAAAAATCTGGAAGCTTTCATAAAACGCGCCCTGGACATGGGCGTTAGTTTATAGAAAGCGCCCTGGTACGGGGCGTCAGTTCAATAAAAGACGGCCTGGACAAAGTCGTTAATTCACAATTTTATAAATTTCGAGACGATGAAATTTCAGGAAACATGATATAGGGTCAGGACCAGAAAAAATAGCAGGATTACAAGAGATTGATCAAGCATTAATCTAGAATCATGTTTGAATTGATATATAATTATTAAACATGGTATTTAGTAATTAAAAGAAATTGACGTCCGTGTGCAGGGCGTCAAATATGAAATTGACGACCTAGTCATGGTCGTTTTCTTGTAATTTAGCGCCCTTGATAGGGGCGTTTCTTTCAAAAACTGTTTAGAAACTAATCAAACGCATGAAATCTATATGCATGTATTAACGGATGATGTTATAATTATTAATATGCTAGTTTGGGCTACAATCCTTGAGAAAACCTACCTTATAGTTGATCTGGATGAAGGACTCGTGAAAGGTTTGGGACAATACTCTGTCTAACAGAGCCTCCTGGCGATGATAATTGCTAATAGCAGCAGCACGCACAGAAGAGGGTGCAGATGAAGAACCCCTAATTCTTCAGTCGGACGTTTCCACTCTACAGGCAACCTGTAGAGGCAGAAGAAAACGAAGGTATTATTCTTCGTATGAATAACAGGAGATAAAGGAAGAGAAGAACTTACTGGTTCTTCGGGAAGACAGGAGCTCCTTAACCTGTAGAAGATGAAGAAGCATAATTAATATTCTTCATGTAACAGGGAAAAAGAACTATACGAATAACCTGATGTTCATACCTTAGAAGACTCCGATCGCCAAAATAGCGAATCAGATCGACACGGTGAGTATTTATAGGATTTTAGGATCCTAATAAGGTTAGTGTTTGATTGGAAGTAACACTTACATGATAGAGTTATTACTACATTCGAACTCTTTCTCATAGTTATCAACTTACCCTGGATAAGTTCCTGGTTCGAACGGAACATAAACTGAATTAACGTCCTAAGCGAGGGCGTCGAATTTAAATTGACGCCTTGTCTAGCGTCATTACCTATGTAAAACGCGCCTATGTAGAGGGCGTTTCATTTCCTTTCCTTAATTTTTATCTTCCCGTTGTTTGGGATTTGACGCCCTTTTATATAGGCGTCCTATTTAAATTAACGCCTTAGACAGAGACGTTGCCTTTTGAATCAGCGCCTTGCTAAAAGGCGTTATTTTCTTCTTGATTAATGATTTAATCATTTAAGCTCTTTGTCATCTTATTCGCTTATCTTTTATGTTTAATTTGATTTATTTATAAATCTTGCTTTTATCAGGGTTGTTACACGATCGGCGGAGACGTTGCCGGGGCCGAGCGTGAGGATGGCAAGAAGGGTGGAGGTTTATGCCATGGCTCCTCCTCCCGGGAGAAGCGCGGGGGAAGGAGGAGGGGCAATGTTTTGGTGGTGCTTCGCTTTTGCCTTCGGAAGGGGGGGTCTCGTTCGGTTCGTAGGGCATCGGGTGGGAAAACAGGAGACGAGAAAAAGAGAAGGAGATGGGTACTATGACAGGGGTGAAGGAGTTTCCAAATAGTCCAAACTGGCTTAGGCTTGCGTTAGACCTGTCAACAGATACGGATATTATCCGGATCCGATTCGAATTCGAATCCATATTAACGGATAATATTCGAATTTGTATTCGTTTTTTCGGATACGGATAATATCTGAATTCGAATCGGAGCGGATACAGACATTATAATATTTACTTCGAAAAATATCAGTTCGAAATATTATATAATAAATATTTTTAAATAATATATTTTAAAATAAATAATATTGTAGAGAAATTTAGACATTTTATAATTATATTTTAATTTAAAATTTATTTTTGATATTTTATAATTATATTTTATATACTTTTAACATTTTATAATTGTATTTATATACTTTTGAATTGGAATCGGATAATTCGAATTTTAAAACGGAGCGGATACGGATAATCGTATATTCGCTTCGTATCCGAATTCAAATCGGAGCGGATCAAAATCGGATAATTCGAATTTTAAAACGAAGCGGATACGGATAATCATATATTCGCTTCCTATCTGCTCCATTGACAGGCCTAGCTTGCGTGCACGAGGGATTTTGAGAGGGAAGAGAAACTAGACTCATCCCCCTTTCTTCTTCGGAATTTTCAAAATCTCCCAGAGACCAGCTTCGGGCGACCCTGCCAGTGATTTTAAAGGTCAAATGCCATATATACCCTCGTCTTCTCCATCCCGACCATCTACCTATAGAAGCCAGGCCGCTGCATTTGCCCGCAGACGCAGTGAGAACTCTCTCCATTTGCCCTCGCAGACGTCGCAGCACCGGTCGCCAAGAAGTCCACCGTCGATGTCACCCTCATGCTCGCCAACATCGCTGCCACACTTGTCGACGTCGCCCTTGCCATCGACCGACGTCACCCTTGCCGTCGACCGACGTCACCCTTGCCGCTGTGTCTGCAGGAGCCGTAGAAGTTCGCAACGGTCGCCGGAGGAAGAAGATGAACAGTGCCGCTACAGTGTCACGATATTTGCTACAGTATTTACTGTAGCATTCCTATAACAATGTTCATTGAATAAAATAGTTAAATGGGAGGATAAAATAGTTAAATGGAAGGGTAAAAAAGTAATTATATCTCACAACCAAAAAAATCTCAGAACTATCTCATCTCATTCAAATGAAATTTTAAAAATTTTGAAAAATCTTTGACATGCCTTACGTTATACGTTGATGTCGATTTTGAAATTTTTTAAAATTGGCCCGGCGTTTCCAAACGGGCCCTTAGTAGGCTGGATTTTGGGTGGGAACAACACAAGTTCCTTTTTGTGTGCGGGACGCATAATATACGGAACATCTGATAAGCAATTTTTTCTGATTTTTGCAACAACTAACATTTAGAATAATTATATACTGTAACATTTTATACAGATAATTTGATATAATCACACAAATCTCCATGTTAACGAGGAAATGTCACTATTATTTTTTGCGAATAAAAAAAAGTGTAATTATACATCATGTATGAAATTTTGAAAAAAAAATTGTGTTATTATATAATTGCAGAACTTTCACTATTCTCTATGTGTTTATTAACAAAAATTGTTATATGTATACTATACACTACAAGAGAAAAGGCCGGCTTTTTTCGCCGGTTCAATTGGGATGTTGATATTTTTTTCATCGCCGGTTCACCTTTTATCGCCCAACCCCTCCACCCGTAGACCCTGATGCAAGGAAGCCAGAGATGGAGAATGGTGTTGGGAAGGCTGTTACAATAGAGGCAGCTGATGCGAATGCCACGTGTTGTGAACGATGCTTTGGATGGGCATCTCGACAAGGACAAGCCTTCGGTTGGTCGGGAGTGTCCGTCGCTCTACCAGTGCATCTCGCCAATCTGATGCAAGCACTCAATCTTTTGCATTTCCCATGTACGGTAGTCTTGTGTGCTCAGAGTTAAGAAATGATTATTACCCGTGCGTGCGGACGAAAAAGAAGAGGTGAGCAAGAGGTACTCCTCAGCCACCGTCGCCGAACGACTTCTCCGTGGTGATGGAGTCCCCAAACATGGGCACTGACATGAAGAAAATTTCTCTAGTGAAAGCAATAGTAACGCAAAGGGTTACATGATGAAACAAAAACAGATTTTAGAAGGAAGTTTCGTATGACAACATCGCCAGATTCCTATTGACAGAATGACTCAGGTTACTTCGACGCCCTCACAAAAATAAAACAATAAAATATGAATGCCCAAACTAACTCAAAGTCTCCCCATAAACATGTTTTCCATAAATCGCATTTAAGTTAATTTATGATGGCGGCTGTCCCTGTAAATTGAGTTGTCATAAACTCACACTAATTTATGTGCTACAGTCAAACATGAGTTAATAAATAATGACATAATGATAAATTTAATAATTTTTTATGATAAATGTGTGTACGATAAATTTATGGGTTTTTTTGCATGAAAACCATTGTTAGAATTGAATTTGCAAAAAAATTACTACTGGAAATGCATTGACAGGCATATCACTATGTAAACTCTAATTGTGCAAAAATGCCATCTCCATAACTATCTCTTATTATCCGAAAATTTAACCATAGTTAATCTTAACCCGACATGAGAAAAGACCAAGATATCCCTAGTTAAAATAAAATAAAAATATCTTCTAACACTCTTCCCTCCCTCTCGTCGGAAACCCCCCTCCTCGCCGAAGTAGCCCCCCCCCCACCCTGCCCCCTTCCCCCCGGAGTAGCTTGCCCAACCGCCGCCCAGCTCCGCCGCCGCAGTTAAAGAAGACGCCGCCCAACTATGCCGGCCTCTGGTTCAGCGGCAGGCCCCTGAAGCATGTGGCCTTCAAGATGCAGCTCGGCACTCCCCGCAGCCCCAAGCTGCGGGACACTGCCCCCGGCCCCCCGTCGCCGCCGCACCCGGGGCCCTAGGGCCGCCCGCCGGCCCCTCCTTTCAGGCGGCCGACGGGGACCTCACGGGGCTACTCCTTCCCGTGGGAGATGCTGCGGCCGTCGCTTCCTCCAGTACCGTATCCTTCGCAGCCATCTCTACTACTTCTGGTGGTGCCAACTTGCCGCCTGCCTTCTCTAGAGGTTTGCCTTCGGTGGCCGGTGGTCCCCTCGAGCATGGCGCTTCCCCGCTGGCTGCTGGTGTCCCGCCGTCGACTACCTCCAGTCCGTCGACCGTTAATGCCCCTGCTGCCACCCATGGCCTACCACCTGTGACCATGGGCCCTCTGCCGGCCTGCCCTACCCCTGATGGGACAGGTGACAAAAACAGTTCCCTGTTTTCGTCACCTCCTGCTGGCGATGGTGTTTCTTCCGCGCCCTTAGCCGTTTCCCTCGAGCTTGAGCACCCGATGGCCGCTAAAGCTTTGCCTGCAACCGATCCCTCGTCGGCGGTGGCTGGTGGAACAGCCCTTGCTATAGGCCTGCGTCGGGTTGCCGGCCTGCTATTGGACCTGCGGCCAAACCGTCGGCTGGTGGTGGCCATCGTGGGCTTGGTGGGCTCCGTTCGACTTGGCATGTCGTCGGGGCCGTGGACCCCCACCTCGTGGAGGGAGACGGAGGTGCAGGCAACGGGAGAAGAAGAAGTGGCCTGTGGAGGGCTGTGTGTGTGGGGGTTAGAGAGAGAAAGAGAGAGGGGGAACGGTGAGAAAGGATCGGCACAGGGGGTGAGTGTGTGTGTGGGTGCTCGCGGAAGTTGGGGGGTCGACATGCATGCGGAGGGGACTGGTGTTCATGAGGATCAGCACAAGGATCGTCACATGCTTTGTAGGAACCACTGCTGACGTCCGCCTCCCTGCCGTCTCTATCACAACAGTGCCTCGTCGCTGCCGACATCCCCACCACCACCGCCATCACCATCATCTGGCTTTACGCCTGGAGGAACTTGGCCGGCGATGACAAAGTTCTCGACTGAGACGGCGACGAGCTACAGGGTGCCCACATGGTCGGCAACCACCTGGGTGATGGCACCAAGTGAGTACTGGAGAGAGAGGTGAACATGGCAGGATCAGCCAGGTACCACAGTTTCTTGGACTCAGCGGTGAACCCCCTCCAGAAGTCCCCCACCCGCCTGATGGGCGGGATGTCCCCTTCCTCTCCGGTGAATATGTGCTTCCTCCTCCCTCCACCATGATCAGCCCAGGCGTCTCCACTGGTTTCGAGAAGTGGCCACTCGGCGGTTCCCCCGTCTTCCATATGCAGCTCAACTGGTCTCTCTCTCTCTCTCTCTCTCTCTCTCTCTCTCTCTCTCTCTCTCTCTCTCTCTCTCTAAGGGTATTCTTGTCATTTTACATCTAACTGATTGGAATAACAGAATCTATATGGTATATTCGTCTTTCCGTCGACGGAAGTTAACTAAAATGGTATTTTTGCACAATTAGAGTTTACATAGTGATATGCCTGCCAATGTATTTTCAAGAGTAGTTTTTTTACAAATTCAATTCTAACAATGATTTTCATGCAAAAAAACCCTTTTAATCAACCTTTAAAAAAATTCAAACATGAGTTAATAGATAATGACGTAACGATAAAGTTATGTTTACAACAAATATGTTTATGATAAAATTATTCAACTTTTCAAAAAGTTGTCACAAGTTACATTCAAAAAAGAGTACGTATTTGAACATAATTTTCAACCTCCTGCATATGTTTATTTTGTTGACATATTGTTTGTTTTATGACTGTGACCTCTTTCCAAAGAAAAAAAAGATTGACAGATAATATTTATTCTACCTGTTGTATAAATTTTATACTCAATTATATTATCATTATTATAATTTAAAAACTATCGAAATAAATACACGCGCGTAGCGCATTCTTTTCACTAGTTTATAAAGTATAAGTTCACGTACACATATAAAACAACGTGAGATTTATAAGAAGTGAAAAAAAGAGAAATCTAATCAATTTTTTCAATTTATTTTTAAAATAATTTTTATATTTTATAAAAATATTCTTATAAATTCAATAATAAGGTCAAACTGACAGACTCAACAAGGAGGACAACGAGTTAAGTTCATGTCAAAATCATAGGACTAACGTGCATAATAAGTTATTAAAAATGAATTCGGATCAAATATGAGTTCAGATGTATTAAAATCGTACCATAATCGAATACGAAACATGTATTTTAAATATATTCAAATTCATATCTATTTATTTAGATATTACTCGATTCATCATATTATTTTAATATTTTTTATTTGCAAGAATTTTTATGAGCAGGCCTTTTTCCGAAACGGGGCCCTAGCTAATGGGAGAAAACCTACCATTGCTGTGGTCCCTCTTCCCCATTTCCCACTAGGAGAGGGAACAGAGAAGATAAGCTTCTTCCGGCTACTCACAGTGCCACGCCACCAACACACTCGGACCCCTCTTAGGAAGGCCCATCCCTTCACCGTAGTTTCCCCATCGCGGGAGGGAAGTGCCTCGGCAATGAGGAAGCAGCAGCAGTCCCCACCACCCATCCTCCTCAGCCGCCTCCACACGTTCTGCTACTTCCTCTTCGTCATCACCGCCCTCTCCTTCGCCCCTTTCCTCTACTTCTCCTACAAGCCCTGCCGGGCGCAGGACTTCCTCCATGGATCCACGGAGGTCGACCCTTCCCTCTGGTCGGGCCACCTCGACGACCTCCCCTTCGCCTGGAACCACCTCCACTACTCCACACACCCGCCCACCCGGCGCCTCCGCATCGCCCTCTTCGTCAAGTGCTGGCCCCGGGACGACCGCGCCGGCGGCATGGAGCGCCACGCCCTGACCCTCCACCAGGCCCTCGCCCGCCGGGGGCACGTCACCCACGTCTTCACTGCCGACCCCGGCGGCTCCCCGCCGCCGGCGACGCCCAACATGGTCTACAACTTCTCCCCGCCCAACCCCACCGGTAGCTTCAACGCGCGGCTGGCCTACGGGCAGTTCCTCCGGGCCAACGCCACCCAGCCGTTCGACGTGGTGCACAGCGAGAGCGTGGGGCTGCCGCACTTCCTCGCGCGGAACCTGTCGAACCTGGCGGTGTCGTGGCACGGCATCGCCTACGAGGTCGTCCACTCCGAGATCGTCCAGGAGCTGGTCCGGCCGCCCGGGGAGCCGCGGCCCACGGGCCAGCAGAAGAGCATGGAGCAGCGGCTGTTCCGGGTGGTGGAGGAGGTCAGGTTCTTCGACAGCTACGCCCACCACGTCGCCACCAGCGACCACGTCGGCGACATCCTGCGGCGGATCTACATGATCCCGCCGGAGAGGGTCCATGTCATCCTGAACGGCGTGGACGAGCGGATCTTCAGGCGGGACGTGGCGCGGGGGCTGGCGTTCCGGCGCAGGCACGGCGTGCCGGAGACGGCGAAGTTGGTGGTAGGGATGTCGGGGAGGCTGGTCAGGGACAAGGGCCACCCCCTCATGGTGGACGCGCTGCGGCAGCTGTTCGAGGAGGACAAGAGCGCCATGGAGGGCGTCTACTTCCTGGTCGCCGGGGACGGACCCTGGGGCGCCCGGTACCGGGAGTTCGGGCGCAACTTCCTGGTCCTGGGGCCGCTGGACCGCGTGGCGCTGTCCGACTTCTACAACGCGCTGGACGTGTTCGCTCACCCCACGCTGCGGGCGCAGGGCCTGGACCAGACAGTGCTGGAGGCGATGATCTCTGGGAAGCCGGTCATGGTGGCCCGGTTCGCCAGCGTGACGGAGACGGCGATCGTCGGCCCGGAGATGGGCTACGTGTTCTCGCCGAAGGTGGAGCGGCTGAAGGAGACGCTCTACAAGGTCCTCCGGGACGGCAAAGTGGTGCTGGAGAAGAAGGGGGCGGCGGCCAGGCAGAGAGCGCTGAAGCTGTTCACGGCTACGAAGATGGCTTCCTCCTACGAGCGGCTCTTCCTCTGCATCGCGGCGAAGCACAGGGGGGAAGACGCGGATCACTGCATGTACCCCCTCGTATCAGACTGACATGGCGGCGAGCAACGACGGCATTCTTTTTCCCGAGGGCCATGCTCTGCTCGCACCAGGGGATGTGTTCTCCACCGGCAGCAAGAAAGAGATGCGCGTATTAAACTGGTCTTCTAGACAGATTATCTATTATACCCAATTTTGGATGTCCATTTAAAACTCCAGCCCTGTGATCTTCTCAACCCTGTTCTTGTTGCTTGAACAACGAGGTTGCTGTAACTACACAAATCATGGTTTTACTTCAATTCCCTTGTGGGAAGAAGGACATATGCACATTCCTCCCTCTGCACCTCCTCAGTACGCGTGTGTGTGTGTGTGTGTGTGTCGATGAGTAGGAAGCCGCAGGACGGCAACGCTGAAGGCAAAAGGCACACCATAAGAAGGGTATCTACACACAGGCCTGGGGAAAGTGGGGAGCGCAGGCTGGGTGGATGCTGGGGTGCCCAGCTCGCGGAGCACCACCGTTGGTGGATGGGCATAGTGGACGACAGAGCGCCTTTGTCTTGCCCCACCATTCTTTCCCACCATGGTGGCGATGACCCACGACCACCACTCGCCATAAGTCAGAAAGACAGGGATGACCATTTTGCTCGCTAGGAGGATGTTTGGCGAAAATATTAGTTAAGAGTCTTGTTATACCAAATCAACATCATTTCAAAGATACTTATCCAACGGATAGTTTGCCTAGGAATGGTGGACTAGGCCCAGTTTAACAGCACCCAATAGAGATCTAACTAATATGGTTGGGCCCCTGTTATAGAATATACATATAGCCCATTTAAGCCCAAAACCCCTCAGTCC
Source organism: Amorphophallus konjac (assembly GCA_022559845.1). Taxonomy (NCBI): domain Eukaryota; kingdom Viridiplantae; phylum Streptophyta; class Magnoliopsida; order Alismatales; family Araceae; genus Amorphophallus; species Amorphophallus konjac. The sequence continues at coordinate 7,938,197 of CM040118.1, read as the reverse complement.
AGTCCCACGTTCAGCCTCCTCCGGGCAATCCCCTTTGCCCAACCCTTCCCGTCTCTTCCTCTCCTAGAGCAAGGGATAAGCTGCTGCCCCTCTCCTCCTCCATGCTCCTTACCCTTTCCTCTTTCTTTGCCTAAGCAAGATGCAGCATGTTCTGCTTCTTCCATTGCCTACAGTACTCTTTCCTGGGGCAATAAGAAGCAGCCTCGAGGACTAAATAAAGACAAGGGATCAACAACAATAACATCTACAGAAGGCCAACAAAGGTGCGGGGTTATCAATCTACGACCAATATTTCAAGGGTTTTTTGTATATTAGTCCCTATAAACTTAGTGAATTATCGATTAGTCCCTCCATTCTGAATATTATTTTAATAGTCCCTATAATCTTAGTCGTTACACGTTTAAGTCCCTACCGTTCATTCAGTTAACTAAACTATAGTTACCTTATACTAAAGGTAATGAAAATACTAACTTAACCCTGGGTTAAATGTGAGAGTGTGAGAGAGAGATAGAGAGAGGGGTGCCTCCCCCCCTCCCCTGCGACCTCCCCCTCCACCGCCGGCCGCCCTCCCCCTCCCCTGCGACCTCCCCCCTCCCCCTCCGGCCGCCCTCCCCCCCCCCCCGACCAATGCGACCTCCCCCCTCCCCCTCCGGCCTCCCTCCCCCTCTCCTGCGACCTCTCCCCTCCCCCTCCGGCCTCCTCCTCCCGGCCTCCCCCTCCCGGCCTCTCTCCCCTCCAACCGCAGCCGCCTCCCCGTCATCCTCCTCCCCCTCTCTGGACTCCTCGCCGCCGTTGTTGATCCCCCTCCCTAGACTCCTCCCTGCTGTAGTACCGCCGTCGTACGGAGAGGAGGCCCAGAAGCGGTCGCCGTGGTGGAGGTGGTCGGAGGTGTGTGGAGGTGGTGAGGGTGGCAGGGGGCTGCCACGGCGGTGTGTGCGACGTGGTGTTAGAGGAGGAGAAGGCTGGCGGGGGTGGGTTGGTGGCTACGTGGCCACGGCCGGTGGTGGAGTGGAGGCCGGAGGGGAGGCTGCGGGGTGGTAGCAGGAAGAGGATAGGCGGGCGATCGGCTACGTGGTGTGGGGTGAGAGAGAGGGAGAACGAGAGAGGGTGAGGGTGGGGAGTTGGCCGGTGACATGGGGAGAGGGGCGACGGTGAGGGAGGTCGGCGGCGAAAGGGGGGTGCAGGTGGAGGGGCGGTTGCGGGTGTGGCACAGGGAGGCCGTGGGCGCGGTGGAGTGGCCGTTCGCGAAGAGGAGGGGAGGAGGGCAATCGCAGCGAGGAGGTGCAGGTGCAGGGGTGTGGGGAGAGGTCGACCTCTCCATCAAGGAGCGTCGACACCACGGATAATCCAGCAAGCAACACCTTCTATCTAGTCATGAAAGGTCGACCTCTTCATTAGGAGGTGTCGACACCTCACAAGGGTCCTTCAACAACACGGCGACACCACTGAAAAATATTTTAGTGGTGCTAATATCATACAATATAAATGCATTATCAAGGCTCTCCCGATATTAACTCTGGCTTCTTCACCACCATGGTGACAGCTGGTGATGTGAAAGCATTGTTTGTGGATCATATGTGAAAGGCATGTAATCTCCGTTGTCCCTGTTACCCGTATAACAATGGCTCATCGCAACCGGTCCTTCAGTTTCTACATCATTGGACTCAGTAGAGAAGTATACATCAGTAACTATCCTTCAAAGTTCTGTTGGGGGACTTTGTTGCTGTTTAGAATGGCTGAAGATGTAGTGAGTACTCTTTCATACATAGACTTGAGAGATTGATTGCTTTTCATCAGAAGAAACTACCAAGGTTGCTTGTACCCTAGTCTGCCGTTACATTGTTTACTTTTGATGTCGTGTGGAGAGTGGATATACTGTATATAGTTATCGTGAGTTGGACCTTGTATGCATACATGCTTCCAAAATTCAGAAATAAATATTTTAGAATGTGTCTCCTATGATGCATCTTGTGCTGTTCTTCATCCAAGGCTTGAACGTTTCAAGTACTTCCAATTAAGGAGGGTCGACCTCTCCCCACACCTCTCCATCAAGTAGGGTCGACCTCTCCCCACACCTTGTTTTATTTTATGGTCATGATTACAAAAAAAAATGGCTCATGTTTCAAAATTAAAGTAACACTGTAGCACTTTGGATGTCAGTAATTCTAGAAACGGGAGAGTTGTGTTTAAAACAAACAACCAACACCTAAAGTCAAAGAAATCGATTTCCAAGATGAGAGGCCAAGTGGCGGGTTGGGTATGATTTGAGTGATCTCGTTTATGCTTAGCATGCGCGTTGTGTCTGCACTGCTCCACTCAAAAATTTCTCCGATCCAATGCCCCAACAAGATAACCTCCAGGTCAATGTGGCAGGAATGGCCATCATGTTATATATATATATATATATATATATATATATATGAAGAAAGTAAGCTTCTGCATGCATGCTCTCTGGGTATGTCATCCAGCTCTTCTATTATTCTTAAATAAATACCTCGTCAAAATGGAGGAGAAACAGTCAAACTATAGATGGAATACCAATTTGGGCAACATTTTATGGATGCATATGAATTACCTACTATCTATCTATCTATCTATCTATCTATTACAATCGCAGTGCAATCCAACTGTTCAGTACATGCAATTAAGCGAGAAAATTTCCTGCAAAAACTTTTTATACCGATGCAAAATCTATTTAATGTTGTTGAACACCAAAGCTATCATACATGTATACCCCGTGTTGAATGCTAGCTAGATCTGCAAACTAACTTATTAACGCAGACTAATGTTGTTGTTCTTCGCAAGAGATTTTAGAAAGTTCTGGAAGTGGACTCTCCAACCCTACAGACAAAATTAAACTAAAAGAAGTTATTCTTTCTTGACAGTTTTATTAATGCCAAGGAGCAAAAAACAATCATGGCACAATGATATATATATTCACCCTAATTAATTGGTATCATAAGTACCTCCACAAATCTCTCATTAATTAGCACACCCCCTGAACTTAGTCTGTTATTTGCATGGTCCAAAAGATACTTCAACTTGTTTCATCCTCAATGTTTATGATCCTTTCTTTTAATCGTTAAGTAGTTTTCAAACTTATTTCGTCCAACTAGAATGCATTGATCTTCCTCACAAGAAAGTGACACAACCTTGCCCTTTATATGGTGATCTTGATGGATAGGTCGACCTCTCCATCAAGGGTCGACCTCTCCATCAAGGAGGGTCAACCTCTCCATCAACTTTCAAAAGTATTTCCATCAGTTCAGATGAGAGAGAGAGAGTACTTTTGTTGGTAGTAAATCTTCTCCTTTTCAGAGGAGAATCAATTATTCGGGAAATAGATAAAATAACAGATAATGATAGTCAAAAGTTAATCGTATTCTAGTTATCGTAAGCACTTTTTTGAGATTTTTGAACGAAGTATATATTCTGATTTATTCGGGAAGAACTCATTCTTATTCGATGTGGCATAAAAATATCAAATAGAGTAGTCCTGCGCATTATCAAAGAAAGCCGTGAAAGAGGGCAAAGATGGACACTTGAGGGCAGTAATGTGTTCCATTTTCATCTGGGCATCCATGGAGGTATAAGTGAGACAAGAACATCTCAACACAGATGGGGGGTGCACCCAGACAGACATATGAGAGGTGGGCAGGATCTTCTTCGTGTTGCTGCTATAGTTATCGCCTCTTGCTCTCTCTGCATCTCGTCAGTGAATATATAAATACAGTGGCCAGCGGTGGGGGGGCAGAGACCAAGAGATCTAGCGGGTTGTTGTTGTAGCTGTCACGGAATGGATCTCGTGATGGAGGTACCAGATTCTCAGGATTTCTTTACATTTTGGAACCCCTCTTATTAAAAAGAGAGCATCCCAATGGATTTCTTTGGCTGGTAAACGCTTCCATGAAATGCAAGGGGCGTGATGGCAAGGGCCGATTTGGAAGGGTTACATGGCTTGCAATGTAAATTAAAGAACTTGTAGAAACACATATGTGTGAGAAGGGAAAAAGATTTCCACTTTCAAAATCGAAAATAGACGCGGAAAAGCACACATGGGTCAGTGCGTCTGCGGCGGGGCTCTGCGGTGGCCGGTGGGGAGTCGGCGGTGGGGCGTCGGCGGTGGGGCGTCTGCGTCGACCGGTGGGGCGTCTGCGGCTGGGGCAGTCCTCTAGAGGCCTTGCGGTGGGGCGTCTGCGGCAGCCGGTGGGGGCAGTCCGCAGATTGGAACGGCGGTGAGGTGTCTGCGACTGGCTATGGGGGTGGTGGGGTGTGCGGTGGCAGGTGGTGGGGTGAAGGGTTTCACAGGGAGAGGGTTATGATAAGGGTAGTTTAGGATTTTCAACTTTTTTTAACGGAAGGATGGAATATTCTATCGAATATCCAACTGTTTTAACGTCGATGAACTACATGGGCCTTTCTGTTAGAGTTACATGATTTTAAGGACTTTTTAAACAATAGAGAGATTTTAGGGACTAAAAAGTAATTCGTCATATTTGTAGGGACTAATATGCAAAAAACCCTTTTATCAAACAGTCATGTAGAGTTTATACGAGTACAAGGGAGGCTAGAAGGATTGTGGTTATTCCATGTTAGAGGAATAGAGGTTAAAAGCCGTCGTGCTGGGCGACACACTTAGAGCCAAAGGTGACGGAGTTGCTAGAAAAATTGGGGGCTGAGATTTGGGGGTTGGGGTTAGTGAGCGTAAAATAAGAGGAATCTGCACGGGGAAGAAGATCAAACCACCTTAAAAGACTTCCAGATTAGACCAATTTAAGCACATCAACGAAGAATGCTTAAAAGCACACCCGAACGTTATTACACAGGAGTGTGCACTAGATTTTTTTTTTTAAAATTTTTTTGTTACGTGGTATTTAAGTCACCCTAATTTGTGGAGAAATTCACACCTCCGTCGCACAATCTAAAAAACTCAAAAAAAGTTAAGATCAAATAAATAGTGTTGTGTCTATATTTTTTGAATCGATTCTTTTTATTTTTAATTTTTTTGAGTTATCAGATGAGGGTGTAATTAACTTGCACCACAAATTGAAGTGACTTAGGTCTGAAGTCACAATTTTCTTTAAGAATAAAAAATTAAATCTACTGCACACTCGGGGTGTGTTATAACCTCGGGTGTGCATTAAACATTACTCCCAGTGAATATAAAAAAACGCAGTGATCGGGTGACCTTATTCTTGAAAAATATTTAGTGCACACCGTGGGCCAAAAATGAGAGCCCAGGCCCTGTCGAATGTGGGCTGGACTAGCCCAGGTCCTGTTAAACGTCGTCGTCCTCTGTTATCAACAGAATAGATTCTGTGGAAGTCCTTACCACTTATAAATTGGAAAAGAGTGCTAAAACTTTAGACCGGTACTGCCACACATGCCACTTTCTTGGGATACCGTATGTGATTCCCTATCATATATTGGAGTAGTTTGGGATAGCCCGTTGTTAACACTTTATTCTATTCCACCCTCGTTACGAAGGCGGGCATATTCTTCGTAAGTAATGCTTTGTGCATCGGTGTATAAAATTACGTCATTATGTAACATCCTCTTTCATTAGTCTAAAACTCATATGAAATAATAATTTTTGCATCGAAAATGACATCCGCGTCATACCTGTATAATTCAATTTTTTACCCATTAAATGTAGAGCATATTTGACGGAAAAATGAAATATTTTACAGATCAGTGAAACATTTAGTATAGGATCGAAACATTTTGTTAAATTTTTATAATAAAATATTTCATTCATATAGTAAACTATTATTTTTATAAAATATTTCATTAATTTATTTTTGTATTCAAATAAAATATTTCGTTCATTTAACAAATATTTCGTTCTTGTAATAAAATGTTTGGTTCATATAACAAATATTATTTTTATAAAATATTTTATTTACTTTATTTTTATAGTCAAATAAAATATTTAGTTCATGTAACAAATATTTTATTCTTATAATAAAATATTTCGTTCACGTGTAAAATATTTCAATCTTATAAAATATTTCAGTCCTATATTTTTCACCAAGTGTGCTCCACGTTTAATGGGCGAAAAAGTGAGTCGTACGGGTCTGACGCGTGCGTTGTTTTTTGTGCGAAAATCCTCATTTTCTCTGATTTTTAGGTCAATAAAAAGTGGTGTTACATAATGACGTGACTTTGTACACCGAATTCGATGCACAAAATATTACTCGTTCTTCGCAGCTGTCAACATCTCACCGTTTGAGCATGGAAATGGGAATGCCTTGTTTCATTGTTAACCTGTTAGACACAAATTAATACTTCGAATGCTACAAGCTTGAGATTACGTACATGGTTTTGATTATTTTACAAGATATTCGAGGAGTGTACATCTGTGGTTTAGGCTCCTGGTTTGACAGAATTTAAGCGAAAATCCGCTAACAAATGTCAATGGTTTAAGCTTCCCACCCACCCACCCCCCCAAAAAAAAAGAAAAAAAGGAAAGTTATTTAAGCTGCCCTGCGATGGCCATGCCTATCATTAATTCACAACCAATCAGATTCTAATTAATTAAATGTTGTAGTCTTTTAATTGGGCAATAATCGGACACTCTGGCTTTCTTGTACTCTATATTAATTCAGTGTAGGACTGGCTCTTCGTCCTGCTGGGATGAACTTGTGTGTTGATATGCAAATTGTTTTCTTTGGCTGAAACACATTGGCATTAAAGACTATTTATTTAAAGCAAAGTCGTCGGATTGAAAAGTCGGATGATGTTTCTTCCAGAGAATTACAGAGCAATGTTCTGTGATTGAGAAAGTCTCGTTGCACACATCAGGGTGGGTGTGCTACACACATCGGGTGTGTAGTATCTTTAAATTTTTTTAAAAAAAAATTCGAAGTAGTCTTCCAGAAATAAATAAATAAATCAGATTAAATAAATAATTTTTTATTTTTTATTTTAAAAATTGATCTATTCTATCTTTAATTTTTTTAGATAATCAGATAATGACGTAACCTACACACTAAGTTAGACTATCTTGGTGTGCAACACCCCTCGATGTGCAACAAGTCTTTCTCTTTGTGATTTAGATACGAATGGATGACTACAAAATGGGCCTAGTCCACAGGCCCAGTAAGCCTGCGGGCACTATAGTTCAGTGATCTCCTTTCATCTCCTTCTTTAATTAGCATGCCGGGGGCTCGGAAACATTAGAACTTGTGGAATCGATGTGCATGCACGAGGTCGGTGAGGCGGGCACGGAACAGAAGAGAAGAAGGCAATTAAGGCATAAGCACAGCGGAGAACCGATCGAACGGCTCCCAATACATAGCTGGCCGTATAAACGGCGTGGATGCAGAGGGCGTTCGCGTCTATATACAGCACAGTTGGCCTACTCGCACCGGTATAGTACGGGTCAGTCCACCGTAGCATCAAATGGTTATAAAAAAATAATTCATTTATTTTAAACTTATATAGTTGGCAAGTAGACTCGGTTTTTGGTCCAATTAAATCCATAAAAACTGCATCATATTTTCGTATAGCTCAATAATTAGTGTGTCAATCTCTTATTGTGGGTTCTCTATATACCCAAACTCACAACCACCATATATATACAAAGTTGGAAGGAAAGACAGTTCACGTCTAAAAGATAATTCTGTCTACGGAACTTAATTAGTTGCTAATTAGGCACCCTTATTTCTTTATCCTAGCTTTTATCGCCCAGGGTACTGGCATGGACCCTGGGAAGAATATTAATCACCGACTAATTAGGGGTTAGGACTTTCTAAGTGTAGAAGACACATCTGAAAAAAGACAAAATCATCGAGAGGCTAGTTGTGTGTCAAAAAAACTCCCGTACAAGTAATGTTATTAAAATCGAATCGGTATCTGAATCGGTCAATAAATTGATTCGAGTCGAACCGGTTGAACCGTTCAATCGAATCGATTTGAACCGTGATGTCATCGTAATATCGACAGATGATCCGACCCGATTTTATAACTCAAGATAATAAAAAATAAGATATAATGATCAAAATAAATAAACATACATGTATAATTATTAGTCATGATTACGTAACTATACAAGTAAAAAAATAACAATAACATGGTTAAATAAATTAATCTTAAAATTTTGTAATATTTCATTGATCTTCACTCTTCACAATTGATATCTATACTCTTTTAAATATTTAAACTTTAAATATATTTAAAATAAAACGATAAATAATGATAAATTAATAATAATAAGATAATTTTATTCACACATACATATAATTTTGAATATCTTAATATTTGTACATTTATTATTTTTTTATTTTAAAGGACGAATCAAGTCGGACCAGTTCGGACCGGTTCACCGGTCGAATCGCGATTAGTCCGATTCATCCGATTCTTTAACATTAGATCGTACCGACCTTAATCGAATCGGTTCCGAGACCGGTTCACGGACCGGTTCGATCGATCGATTCAATATTTTGTAAAATATGTAAAATAGTATGATGTCATAGTAATGTTATCTCCTTAACATAACTATGAACGTTGAGAAAATCTTGTAAAATGACTGTCATAGTAACGATATATATATCTCCATCGGAATGTCTTTGAAAGTAAAACATATTCTAAGATGGCCACCTTTTCCCGGGTAGGTAGCTATGTAAAATTTAGATATATCAAAAAAAATTCAAATGCAATTTTTACAATGTTCACAGAATAATTACAAATTTGGTATAGGATATTAGGAATTTAGGATATATAAATCTTTGAAAAATTTGTAAAGTAGCCTTGTTATTTGAACAATTACAGAATTATCATCTTTATATGGCTACTATGTAAATAACAATCTTATAGGATAATATGAGCAAAATTACCCGTGTTAGTTACTGTTAAGGATGTACATTTTATAAGTTGGTTGGAGGAAAACACTCCTATGGAAGAATGTTATTTTCATCTGACACGTGGCACCAAAGAGAGAGTGTGAGAGACAAAAAGATAGACACGTGAAAAAAGTGAAAAGATTTAGGAGAGATTAGAGATATTTTAATTTAGTCTTTTTTAATTTAGTTTAATACTAATTAGGATTAAATAAGAGAAGTTAACTTATTATCTGTGTAACGAGTCACAGGACACCTCTATCGGACTTTCCTACTCAATGGCTTACTAATTATAATTTAAGGATTTTTACATGAAAATTATTATTAGAGGTGAATTTGTAAAAAAATTATGTTTAGAAATATATTAGCAGATATATTACCGAGTTAATTTAAATAATATATAAATACCATTTAAACGTAATTTTTTTATAAGTTATTAATAAAAAGAAGTGATATGTAAGTAAATAAATAAGATATTTTTACACAATTCAGATTTACATATTGATATATCTGCTAATATATTTTTAAAAATTATTTTTTTATAAATTAATCTCTAACAATGATTTTCACACAAAAAAAAACTACAATTTAATTATCTACTTAATTCACTTCTTAAGATGTTAATGGTAAATGATCCCCTTCGTTGGACTTACTCTTAAGTCTTAAGGGGTTTTAAATGGCCTTTTGGGCCAATAGACTTTAAAAATCAGGGTGTTATACAAAACTTTTCCTCTTGTTTTTTTTTTTTTTTTTTTTTGGGGGGGGGGGGGGTGGGGGAGAAGAGAAAAACCAGTACAAACCAAATTGCCTAACACACCAGAGCCTCTAGTTCTTGTGGTTGTGGTGATGCTGCTGTCCAAGTGGTTGAAAGCCCTGCCTTTTCAACCGTAGGCGAATCTGCATAATTCCCGTTCCTACGTCTCTCTTGATTGCGTTCAATCACAGGTTGCTTCGTCACAAAGAGATCAACGCAGCCTTTACCGTCCAATTGGAAGGCATAGAATCGAAGTGAATCACAGAACGACGCTTGCTCGATCGGTTCATGCATGCGGTGCAATTAAGGGAGTCAAGGAAATCTAAACTCCATCCCCCCCCCCACCTTTCCATGGTTCTTGGTGGTGTTTTCACTGACGATTTGTGTTCTTTCGCCGTACATCACAGGTCACATTCTTCAGAATTTTAATGGTAGTATCTCCCTAATCGTGACATCTTTGCGTTTGAATTTCCTACTTGAGAAATTAGCGTGCAAGCGACATTTATGGAGAAAGATGTTCAAACGTATGAAAGAGGAGTAATGGTTTGTGCACTGAATTAGGTGCATAAAGTCATCTCTCCAATTGTAACATATTTTCTCGTTGACCGGAAAAAAATGAGAAATGATCATTTTTATGTAGAAAAGGACGTCACATTCGTACGATCCATTTTTCACGCGTTAAATATGAAATGTATTCAGAGAGAATAAAATATTTTGTAAGAATAAAATATTTTATTATACAAATGAAATATTTTATTTAACTATATAAATGAACTAACGAGACATTATGTAGAAATGAAACATTTGGTATAAGAATGAAATATTTTATTATAAGTATAAAATATTTTATTATAAGAAATAAACTTAACAAAATATTTCAATTCTATATCAAATATTTTATTTATATAATAAAATATTTTAGTCATGTATTTTCTCGTCGAGCGAAAAAATAGACCGTATGAACTTGACGTGGGATATTATTTTATGTAAAAATAATTATTTCATCTTTTTCCGAGACAACGAGAGAGTAAATTAAAATTTAAACGGACCTGTGTATCAAATTTGATGCATAAAATATTACTCGCGAAACAACGGCGTTTTCAAGTACGGATGGAGACCTACAGTGGTGGCTCATAAAATGACTAAGTTGATTTAGCAATGCAAATGATGAAAAACTAAGGTGCCAATACAAAAAAAAAATTAGCATTGGTTTTCAGAGTATCCCCTGCGGTTAAGGTCTTAATTAATTAGTTTTTTCCCTCTATTTTACAAAGTTATCTATGATTCTCTTTATAGCTGAACTTAAACTAGTACTCAACGACTTATTGGATCAGATGGTTGTCAGCCGACGTATAATTTTAAATAAATATTTCCTAGTCCTCACTTTGATAATAGGTTACGATAAATTAAATAAAGTGGGTCAGAGATGAGTTTTTTTAGTTTTTAGAATTTTAATTTGATAATTATACTATTTAAAGTCAGGCAAGATATTTTTCTGAGAAGGTGGAATGAGTTAACCTTCAATTGATGATCTTAACTATATTCGACTTCGAGTGATATATTTTAACTCTTAAATTTTAATAATTCAACTACTCGCGAATATATAACTAATCCTATCCAGTCTCATTCCATCGTCCAAGTGGCAAAGGGCACATGCAAGTTCTCGTTGTCAAGATATTCTACGATGAATATTAGATTATTGAACGGGAGGGCCTTGTTTTTAGAGTTTTCCGATGTATACCTCCTAAAATTTATCATGTACCTGCATTTACTGGTACATCTTTGGTACGTGAATTTGACGTCACTTAAAATCTTATCGTCACATTTCATCAGACGAGTTTAACAATAGAGTAGGGTAGGGGCGGGTGATTTATCCGGAGTGATTCACTAGAACTTTAATCTTAATCGAGATCGGTTAACTCATTCCATCTATTTATTAGGAACGAGTTAATCCACTTTAACCCTATTCGACCCGGTTAAGAAAAAAAATATCAAACCAAGAATAATTCATCTGACCTCGATTAACCTATCTTATCCGAGTTTAACCCGTTATCAAACAGATCTAAGTGTCTAGTTAAATAGTCAAAGGTACCTATGGTTAATTAGTGATTAAATAAGAATAAAAATTCTTAAAATATCCATCTATTGGAAGCGAGGGGGAGGAGAAACAATAGGGATTTGAGAGAGAGAGAGAGAGAGAGGAATCACAGCGGTGGTGGGGTGCGGAGGCCATGGAGGGAGGGGAGTAGTGGCATCCACGATTTCAAGTCTGCAACAGAAGTGAGCTAGTTAGCCTTGTTTCTTACCTTGGTGGTTAGCATGACGTCACCGAAATAGACGGCGACGTCACCAGAGAGTAGACATGCCGTCAAATAGTTAGGGCTGAACACCTCGCTGGTAGTTAGGCTGATGGATGAAAGCCACTCAAGACTACAAAAATGTTGTCTGGTCCCAATTCAATTAGGCCCGGTTTGATATTAGAATACGATTTGTCATCTTATGAAAGAGAAAATGTGAGGTCCATTTCTCATCTCACATCCACAAGGACTTAACAGACCTCAGGGGTCGAATACCTTAACCCTGTCAGATTTTTAAAGTGGCCCTTAGGATATAACGATACTCGAAGGAAAAAATTTATTTTAGTTTCTTTTTCTAGATGAAATAAAAAATATCTATTTCCAATATTTACTTTCGATAATTCTTCAAGGGCATCTTTGTTAACCTCTCCCGGTTAACGCACTCGACCCCGGAGGGTCGAGTACCCTAACCGACCCCGATTAACGGATTGTGTGTGAGGGAGAGGTGTGGACCCCACCCTCCTCCTCTCTCGTCGGTTGAGTTAACCTCCCGACAGTTCCGACGTCAAAGTGGCCACAAAGAAATGAAAACATACGGTGCCATTTTCGTTTTCATCTCCAACAGTTTTCAACCCTATTGGACATAAATGTTACTATATATATATATATATATATATATATATATATATATATGATATCAAAATTATACTATCTAAACTATTCATTTTATATCCATCTGACGTATAAGAAAAAAATATTAAAATTATATGATTCTTTGTCCACAAGTAATTTATTAATAGTATAGATAATTTAACGATATGTATTGAAAATTTAATATTAAATTATGTGATTTTAAAATCGGTGATATCACGCTTCCTCCGTTGTCATCTGTAGCAAGGGATCCCTCCTATATATATATATATATATTATCCCTCTTTTGCATTAGAGTATCTTCTATTCCAAGGAGGAGCAGGCAGAGGCGGGGGACATCCCAGAGAATGACAGGCCACCCCGGTAGGTTTCACTCTTTTCTTTTTCTTTTCCCGTCAGAGAGCATGTGGAGAGGGCTCAGCGGCCCGAAGACCTTGGACACTTGAGTTGGTTTTTGTGTGAACCAAAAGGGGGTGGTACAGGTCAAGACACTTCCAACTCCCACATGAACCCTCTCCTTCCCCCAACATCGTGGCTCCCCACTCCTCTCTCTCTCTCTCTCTCTCTCTCTCTCTCTCTCTCTCTCTCTCTCTCTCTCTCTCTCTCTATATATATATATATATATATATATATATATATATATATATATATATGTGTGTGTGTGTGTGTGTGTGTGTGTGTGTGTGTGTGTGTGTGTGTGCGTGCGTGCGCGCGCAGTAGTAGGTGATGATGTTGATACATCAACCAATCCCTCCCCCGGCCAACATACATTGCAAAGATTCCCAGCCTTTCAGAGAGGTCGCCAACGTGCCTGTACATTTGTAATAACAGTCCACGATATGTCTAGTATTAGAAGATGACCACCTTTCTAACGTGTGTTTAGAATTCCGAGTCAGTTGATTCATTCCATCCGGTTACTTGATCATTTTATGCTAATTATATTTTCCACCCGCCGATCTTCTTTAATCATATTCCCGGGCCATTAATTAGGGTCGGGTCTCTTCTGCTACCTACTCATGCTTAGTTTAAAATGGACACACCATGCCTGCACGTCTCCCTCTGTCATTTTTCTTCTGAATTCTGGGAGGGTGTGGATATAATTAACAACACTGATAATTAAACTTGTCGAGTTATTAATCAATCCGTCGCAATTTGTCCGTACCTTGGGGGGCTTTTTTAAAAAAAATAAAGGCTACATAGAAAAGACCGAGCAAAGAAGGTTGGTTCCACGATCGCACGTTGTACGAGTGTTTTTTTCTTTTTTAGTGGAAGTGGCGGGTTCCAAACTTCCAATGGGTCACCGAGAGGGATCATCACTGGGAGCCCTAAAATATATTAAATATCGATGCAATTTACAAGAAGGTCCTCGTAATTAAACTCTTTAACACACACCCCCTCACAACTTAATATCACTTACAACACTACTCCCCCTCGAGATGGTGAAAAGATGTTTCTCATGCCCGTCTTGCCTACAATGATCGTAAATAATTGAGGCCTCGATCCTTTAGTAAAGATGTCAGCTATATGCTCACTAGTCCCAATAAAAGATATACAAATTTCACCTCTCTCTCATTTTTCTTCGATAAAGTGTATGTCAATCTCAATATGTTTTATTCTCTCATGTTGCACGGGATTGTCAGTAATGTCAATAGTTAATCTGTTGTCACAGTAGAGCACGAGGGGTGCTTGCCGAGTGAAGTGAAATTTAGACATCAAACTTCTTATGCACAGTAGCTCACAAACTCCATGAGCCCTGACTTTATACTCAGCCTCTGTGATAGAACGAGGAACCACTGATTATTTCTTGCTATGTCGCATCACCTGCACACAATATCTTGAGGTGGACCTTCTTTCATCAACTGAGCCATCCCAATCTACATCTGTGTAAAGCTCCACTTTTAGGTGGCCATTCCTAGAGAAGAGAATAACACAACCAAGACAACTTTTCGAATATTTTAGAATTTGATGTACTATCTCTCGATGTGGTTTCTTGGGATACTTGATATATCTACTCACCACACTAATAGCATAAGCAATGTCTGCTTTAATATGAGAAAGATATACCAGCCTTCCTACCAACTGTTGGTACTACATCACATCGATTAGCACACCAGCATCTCCACATAGTTTGTGATTTTGGCCAATAATTAAGAGTGATAGCAGGCTTGCACCCAAGCATCCCTTTATCAGACAATAAATCTAGCGCATACTTATGCTGGGACAAGAAAATTCAATGCTTAGACCTAAGTATCTCTATACCCAAGAAGTACCTCGACTCTCCCAGATCCTTCACCTCAAACTCCTGAGCAAACATGATCTGACATGTAACATGGAGAGGGGGATTCCTGCAGCCCACTCAAAGAGCAGACCCAACTAGACCCAACAGGGCCCGACGAGGCAAGCTCGTCCAAGTGACAGCCCACAGGGCCCACTTGAAAAAGCCCAATAAAATAATGTTCGAGGAAACAACTCTCCTAGGTGGCCCGAAGGCTCGGAGAGTCCGAGCATCGGTCAGGTCACAGGAAGACCCGCGCACGAGCTATCCCTCCGCACGAAGGAGGGAAGCGCTAGCCTGTCTGTCCGACCCATCTCCTCACCGAGCTAGACCTATTGCCCAAGTAGGGCCGGCCCCTCTAAGCTCGGTACGACCGATAAAATATTTATCATTGCAGTCGTTAGAGTCCACAGCGGGCCGGGGGCCAAGAAGTTCAGGAGCTCCGGCTTCCCCGCGAGGATAACGCCCCCACGATGAGGCCGTAAACGCCCACGACGAGGATGTAACCTCCACCGGAGACCCCTCGACTTGCAGGACTCCAGAGGGCGGCGCACTATTTAAACCTGGGATACCCTCTGGCGAAAGGTAAGTCAAAAAGGGCATTGATCCACCCCCAATTCCTGAGCACGGTTCACTTCACCCCATTGGTGGAGAGGGATCTCGCGCCTTCACCTTCTCCTCCCTATCGTTGCTCCCACCATTGCTCTACTGACTTGAGCGTCGGAGGGTTTCGCCCCAGGGAATCCCCTGGGCCCTCTGACCCGTTTCCTTGTCTTGCAGTTCACTAACTTGGTGATTACCAGCCCGCTCAGGAACCAGCGCGAGATTTCACCTCTTCATCTGGCACCGTCTGTGGGAAACGCACGAAGAGCCAACATGGTGAGAAGGAGCTCAGGGAGGAGGTCCGCAGGCGAAAGGGTAAGTCCATGGTAGCAGCAGGGGATGGCCCTTCCAGGGCCTCACAGAACCCTCCCTCCAACGCCAGCATCCCCGCCGACGGACCACCACCCCCCCTGCGGCGGTGGGGCTACCCCCCTACGGTGGCGCCGAAGCCTTCCAGGCCCTCAACGTCAAACTGGATGTCCTCATGGAACTCATGAAGACCCAGGCGGCCAGGGATGTAAGGTCCCGTGCCCCGTCAGGGAGCCCCCCCCCCCCCGCAGGAGTACGTCCCAGCATACAGCTGGGGGCCGCTTCACCCTCCGCGGCCAGCAGCTCATTCGTAATAGGGTCGGAGGACCCTCGCAAGTTCCGCCTCCGGAGCAAGAGGCCTCCTCCACGTCGAGGAAAGGAAGCCGAGGGACACAACGGCCAGATCCAGAAGCCGACGTTCCCGGAGACTGCGAACGCGTCACGTGGTGGACTGAGAGAGAGAGATGGGGTTTCTCCCTCTCTGAGTAATAAAGGGTGAAAGAAATGAGGATAAAATAATGAAACGCGCGCTATAGGGGATATGGAAAGAACGGTGGACAGGGACCTACAGATAAGACAACAGTGGGGACATGGAGAATTTAGACTGACCGAACTCCGGTACGTGGCGGAGATAGGGGTCCGAAGACCCTCTCACACAAATTGAAACCCTTCCCGGTAGGCGTGACCCACCGTTCCGAGAATAGCTTTTCATATACCGAATTCGAGTCCTGGAACTCTACGTAATAGAAATTGACAGACGGAAAGACACGTGGACTCGGAAATTACAACGATATATCACTCCTTGGACAGTTACAAGAACAATATGAATAAGAGCACACCACCGCAGGACATTGGTCTTTGCGGGGTCTTAGCAGGAAATAACAATATGAGCAATAATTAATATATGTACATATAGAAACCACCGCGAGACATTGGCCTTACGGGATTTTTTAAAGTAATATAAATAATAAATAAAAGTATATATATATACCACCACGAGACATTGGCCTCTGCGGGATTTTTAATGCAATATAAATAATAAATATAAATATATATACACACCACCACGAGACATTGGCCTCTGCGGGGTTTTTACTATAACATAAATAATAAATATAAATATATAAATATATAAACCACCACGAGACTGTGGCCTCTGCGAGGTTTTTACTGTGACATAAATAATAAGTATAAGTATATAAATATATAAATATATATAGAAACCACCACGAGACTGGCCTCTGCGGGGTTTTTAATGCGACATAAATGACATAAATAATAAATAATATATATATATATATATATTAATGCGACATAAATAATATAAATAATATATATATATATATAGAAACCACCACGAGACTGTGGCCTCTGCGGGGTTTTTAATGCGACATAAAGAATATAAATAATAATAATAATAATAATATATATATATATATATATATATATATATATATATAAACCACCACGAGACTGTGGCCTCTGCGGGGTCTTTACTATAATATAAGTATAGATGACAGGAAAAGAAAAGGGATCAAATAAACCACCGCGAGATGTTGATCTCCACGGGATTTTAAAGCGATGATGGGAGAATGCTGAAATTAAATAGTTAGGAGTTAGAAAGTAAAGTGCAGAAAATAAAATGCTGAAATGGAAACGGTCGCGGGAGGTGACCCACCGCACCAATTAGGAGTTAGATATACAGAAAGTAAATCACAGAAACCGCCGCGGGGAATAATCCTCCGCGCGGGTGAGGTCAGAGACGGAAGAAGATAACCGCTGCGGAAGTAACTCTCCGCGGGTGTTATTAAAACAAAAGATAGTCACAATGGAGCGCGCGTTAGGAGTGTTGTGATTGCCAGGGACCGAGGGTACCGAGTGGATTGATCGCTTTCGCCTTTAACACGAGGTTATGCGGGCTCCAACTTCCTCTTCTTTCGACAGGCCGAAGAAGAGGGCTTTTTAACTGGTTACCCCTACACAAGGAACAAACAGAGAAGAAAACAACTAAATGAAAATGACGGGGGTGTAGTACCAATCCTTAGATAATAAAACGGTAAATAACATAAACGAACACGTACCTGGTTGGTGTGTTTAAAACCCCTTTAGAACTAAAAGGGTGGGAGAATGACATGATGAAATGCACAAACACAAAGACACTCACCAGCTAGGCCCTCTCGGAGAGAAAGGCATGGCACATATGTTAAATGATGGATGCAATGTAATTAACTGACTAAATAAAAATAAGGGGGAGAAAAACTTATCGGGGAAGACCGGCGACGAGCTTTGGGAAGGGCTTCAATATCACGAGCACAGCATGACCGAAGGACTTCAGAGCGGACTTCAAAAACTAGTTAAGCCGGACATAAAAACACACACACACACGAGCATATACATATGAATGATAAATATATTTACATAAACATATACTTAGACATATTAAAGATATTTAATATATACGTAAATACAAACACATATAAACATATACGTAAGTTGGTCAAAATAAAAGAACATGAATTTGAGAGAGAAGACGAGAAAGAGAGAGAGAAGTTGTTCTATCTCTTTTTTTAGAATTTTTTTATATCTTAGATCTAGAGGTAAGAAAATATAAAGATGAGGAAAGAAGACAGAAAGGAGAAGAATAAGATAAAAATAGATATATATTATACAAAGGAAAAAAAATGGAGGGAGAGAGATCGAGAGAGGAAGAGTAAAAAAAAGTAAAAAAAAAAAGAATAGAGAGGGATCGAGAGGGAGAGAAGAGGTGGTGAGAGGGGGAGAGAGGGTACGTGAGGGAGAAAGGATGAGAGAGGGGGAGTGGAATAAACAATATAAAAAATAAAAAAAGAAAGAGTGAGGGAGAGATCGAGAAAGAGGGAGTGGGAGGGAAAGAGAGAGAGGGAACGAGATAGAGAGAGAGACGGAGAGAGAGAGAGAGGAAGCGGGGGAGAGAGAGAGAGCGCGTGGGAGAGAGAACCGAGAGGGGGAGAGAGAAAGAGAAAGAGAGGGGGGGTGCGAGAGAGAGAGAGAAAGAGAGGAAGCGGGGGAGAGAGAGAGAGAGAGCGCGTGGGAGAGAGGAAGAGAGAACACGGGGGAGAGAGAAAGAGAAAGAGAGGGGGTGCGAGAGAGAGCATGGGACAGAGGGAGAGAGAGGGGGGTTCCGGCGGTCGGAGGCGGGGCGCTGGCGGTGGCGCGGCCGGAGCGGCGTCGGAGGCGGGGCGCTGGCGGTGGCGCGGTGCAGGTGGACGGCGGTGGCTAGCGGGGCGCTGCAGGCGGCGGTGATGAGCGGGGCAGAGCGTCTGGGGGCCGGAGGCGGCCGGAGCAGGCGGGGGCAACGGTGCAGGCGGAGTTGGCCGAGGTTCACGGCGGCAGTCCGGTGTGGAGGGAGACGCGGCGCGACCTGCAGGTGGGGGCGTGCATGCAGGGGGGCTTCGGGGTCACGGACGGTGTGCTCGCGTTCGCGTCGGCGGCGTCTACGGCAGGGGCTTCGCGGCGTCTACGTGCAGTGGTGGACGTGGACGTCGAGAGTGGCGCGGGGGGTTGTGGGTGCACCAACGGACGATGGCGGTTGGCGACGGGCTTCACGGTGACAACGTGGAGAGAGGGGAAAGATGACACCGGTGACGGGGGTGGCGTCCGGTTGCCGGAGGCGGTGGTCGCGGTGGTGAAGATGGACGGTGGGCGGCTTCACAGTGGCTAAGGTGCAGGCGGTGGCTTGCTGCCGTGGTGCAGGCAGAGGTGGCCGCGAGGAGGTGACAGTGGCGTCGTTGCAGTGGGAGGGGAGTTCACGACGACATGGAAAGCTGCCGTGGATGTCGGGAGGCGGTGGCGCGGGTTGGTCTCCACGGTGGCTATGAAGGATGCATGCGGTCGGGGAGGCAAACAACGGCGACGGCAGTGGCGGTTCAGGCGGCGTGGGGGACTTGTGGGTGGAGTTAGAGAGAGTGGGGGAGTGAGAGAGAGTGGGGGTGGTCGCATGAGGGACAGTGGGAGAGGGAGAGAAATGGAGAGGGTTGAGGGAAATGAGAGTGGGATGGGGATTTCGACCGGGGGCTTCACGATGGTGAGGGTGTGGAGGTGTGATGGGCAGGGGAGTGGTTGCTGTGGGAATGAGAGAGGGAGTGAAGGTGGAGAGGGCGGTGTGCAGCGGCAGAGAAGAGAGGGGGTGTGAGGGAGGTTGGGTTCGCGATGGGCGACGTGGGTAGGTGGAGAGAAAAGGGAGAGAGGAAGGCAACGGCGGTGGGCTCTCGGGCTCGACGGGGAAGGGTGGAGGCGCCGGTGGTGTGCAACAGGCTCAACGGGAAGAACGGGAAGGTCGACGGGGTGTGGGTTACATGCAGAGGGGTGATGGCCGCGGTTAGCAGGTGGGAGTGGGGAACGGTGGAGGTGGTTTACGTGCAGCCGTGAGGGAGAGGAGAGAATGGGGGAGTGAGTGAGTTCGAGAGTGGGCGTGAGTTCTCGTGAGTGTGTGTTGTGTAGTGCAATGAGGTGAGTGTGTGAGTATGTGTGTGCCGTAGGGGAGGGGGTGTGTGCAGTGAGGTGAGAGGGAAAGAAAGAGACGGAGAGGGGGGGATTACGTGAGAGAGAGGGAAGGAAATAGAAAATAGAAAGGGACTTAGAGAGAATAAAATGGGGTAGGGAATATTATCTCATTATTTATTATATTTTATTTTTGTTTGTTTTGTTTTGTTTATTTACTTTTTTAATGGGTTTATATATATATATATATATATATATATATATATATATATTATTTATGGTTATTATATTTTTTTACCTTTTAATAAATATATTATGTATATACTAACCACTTATATATATATTTATATTTTATGTAGTAAAGAAAATCAATTATATTATGTTTACGTAAACACAACTACACACATTTTTTTTTGGGAATTTTATTTTTTTCTCTTTTTATTTATTTTATATGTACACATATTTTAATTTTCTCCCTTTCACAAAATAATGCAATTTAACCACAATTACGGAAATCACTCAAATAAAATAAAATGTAAGCCACTTCAGGGCATTACGGTACAATATGGGATGTACTCATCATAACGTCAGAAATGGCGTGTCTACAGCTGCCCCGCCTTGGCATCCACTTTGTAGGGGAAGGGCGTGTAATGGAATGAAACGAAGTGTATTGAAATGAAATGAAGTGGACTGAAAAGTCGATGCCAAGGTGTGATGCGACACACTTCTAACGTCACAGGACGGGAATCTTTCCCGAGTTTCACGAAGCAACCTTGAGGAATGTCCTCCGAAATCAACGATTGTTTGGATGGTAAACAAACTGGGAAGGACATTGTGTGCGCTGGGGCACGAACAAACTAAAAGGACCAACTTCACGGTGCGGAAGTACCTGGGTCATAAACCTCAGGTTTCACCATTGAGGAGCGGTTACCAGCCATTGTGGACGTGTTACAACCAAGGTGGGTCCGAGGGGAATTTAAGAAATGAAATGGAGACAAATCCAAACAATGGTTTCATCCAGAGAAACGTCCCAAAGCAACCTCGGGGAAACTCAGTACTCGACTCAGAATGGAATATCCCATATTTAAACAATTAAGCACAGTGGCTCACACAATCAAAATAAGTGAATGATTTTCCACAATGAACTCAAAGTCCTACATGAATGCATGCTGGGTTTAAAAGAAAAATTAAAACAAATGAAAATAGAAACTAACCAAGGATAATATTGCTAGGCTGTGGAGAGTGGGTCAGGATACCGATCCAATGAGCTGATACTGAGCCGGGGCCCGTTTATCCACGTACCGACTCATCGAACAGAACCATCGTCCCCATTCTATCACAACTTAACGGCCTATCCGTACGTCCCGAACTCCTCCGGGATCATCACTGTTTTTGTTGAAGGGGAACTCAAATCCCGGATTTGTCCAAGGCGTAAGGTCCTTGGCATGCTCTAATAGCGTAAATATCATACAACATAATGCATGATAAGGGGTGACCACAATAATTGAATGATTAGGGGACAAGGCGGGACAAGGTGGGGCATCGGTGGGACAGTGGTACCCCACTCGATAATTAACATACCAAAATAAGATCACAACTATGCAAGCACATTATCACACACAACAAAACGAAACTGCTAACACTGTTCCTAGATTCCCTTCCTCACTATAAGTATCACCCCTTTGGCCTTCAGAAAATACATTCAAGGGCGAGCTAAGGAAGTTGAAGCTAGGAGGAGATCAGAGTTCGAGATGGAAGGGGAGTCTTCCCGTCCCGTAAAGAAAAGCAAGCCCAGCAACGAGTGCAAGCGGCTCACTGACTTCGAATGGCATCTTAGCGAGAGAATTCAGTCTCGAATGGTGAGTTACCATTTCTCTTTTAGTGTTTCTGCAAGACCTTCTTACGCTCATTTTCACCTTCTCCACCTTTCTATTTCCAGCCGTATCCTCTCTTTCCTGGCCCGAGGAAGTTTTCAAGGTTGCCATGGCTGTCGAGACTCACTTCGAACATCTCGATCAGCATGAGGGCCATCAGCAGAAAGTGGCATCTCCAAAAGCTCGTAACTCATGCCAAACATTACAACGAGATTCACATGGATTGGGCGGCTATGGGTGCACTGGTAGAGCTTTGGCACCCTCAAACCCATACGTTCATTTTCCCCACTTTCGAGGCAACTATTCTTCTCGAAGAAGCAGAACTTCTGCTGGGCGTGAAGAAATTCCAGAGAAATGGCAAGGTAAAGGTTATGCGCATGCTAAGAAGGGTGACTTCCGAGGAGGTGCTCAGAAGCTTCATGCCGTCCGAAGCCATCAAGGGCGTCCGGACTCAGAAGGGAATCCATCTGCAAAAACTTGCAGATTGGGTCATAAATGCTCTTGAAAGGTTGACAAGCGATGATGATCGCATTGAAGAGCTCATGAAGGGATTCACTATCTGCTTAGCGGGTGCTCTCCTATTTCCTTATACTGACAACATAGTGGAGGAAGATCAACTAAGCGCCATCTGTGGAATTTGGGAAGGAAAGAGAGTGGGACCGGCTATCCTTGCTTATCTCTATAGTGGACTCACGGCTTCCAGTATGGGTAAGCCTCCTTTTGGTTGCGCACTCCTTTTGAATTGCTGGACTGACTTGCATTTCAAATTTAACCATCGTGAGGGAATGTCGTCTACTTCAAGACTCTTCCGACAAAGCCCGCTTCACCATATGGTCAATGTGTTAGGCTCTAGTGGTAGTATAGCAAATCGCGTTCCCTGGCTGAAGAAACGAGAAGACTGGCGGGCTCACTTCAGTACCATTGAAGAGTATATGTTCACTCGTGCACCGACATGCTTACTCCCATATGAGCTTCTCACGATGTCTTCTCTTAACATGGAGCTCCAGCTTGTTGGCGCGTCTGAATTCATCCTTTACAACACACACCGGTGTCACACTCAGATGGGCCTCCCTCGCCATTCATTCCCACTGCTATCCAAGCTTCCTTTAATCAGGAAAAGGGAGCTGGACACAGGAGGTGACGCAAGAAATGTGAAGACAATCAAGGCGTCATGGAAGGCCAGCATTACACTGAGGGCAACAGAGTCTGTGAGTGAGGACGAAGAACTGCTGAAAGCTTATGTAATTGAGTTGGGGAAATTGAGGTCTGAGATGCCCAAACCCTAATGTATCTTATCTTGGAATAAATATGGAAGCTTTAATGCCATTTACATCCTCACTCTCTACTGTTTTTTTTTATTCCCTTTTTTCTCTTTTTTCTTGTTTTTGGCACAAACATCTGCAATAGCCAGTGCTAGGTGATAGCCAACCATTCCGGACAAAGCCAAAAAATCAAGGTAACTAGCATGAGGAGTTGCCCTGTGATGCCCGGGAGCTGGATATTTCTCTCCGAATGGCTGAGAGAGATAAGGCAAGAGATAAGAGAGAGAGAAAAGGTAAAAATAGAGCAGCACAAGAGACGCAGGAGATGGAGCTCTGAGAGAAAGAGCATCGAGAGATGGCTCGCTCTGCAGATTGGAGGGGATTAGAGCTCGCAACAGAGGAGCTTCTGGAGTTGGTAGCACCTTCATCGGCAGAGCATAGGGCAGCTCAACTGGCGGCCTCGACTTCAAGAGCTTCGCGGCCATCAGGGTCGCGAGAGAGACAGGAGGACGGCGAGGAGCACTGCCGAAGAGCAGGTGGGAACGCATGGCCCGACAAAGCGATTGCTGCGTCACGGAACTATAGAAGGCCTCCGAGGGACTGCTTGCCTTCGGAGAGAGAAGAGAAGCGACCAGGAGGGTGATGAGGGTTAGTGAGTGGCTTGTTCACTCACTCCCTTCTCATGATGGGCACAAAACCTTATATAGATGTATGAGTGAAATAGCTTGGTTTGAACACGACTGGTTCGCCTTGGATATGTTCCTTCTGCTCTACAGCTCTTCTCTACCACATGGGTTCCCGCGAGACGTACTCGACGAGATGTCTCCTTAAAACACGGGGCGGTGACTCACCATAGCCATGATTTTCAAAGGGGATCAGCCACGGATTTCAACAATATCGGTCTGTGGTGCTCTTTTCCCACGTGAATGCCCCTCATTTCCTCGTTTGCGCTAAAAGTAGTCGCAATAGGACAAGAGACACAGGGAATCTTTGGACCTAATAAGAGTGGCGGGTCAACCAATCACAGCTCCGCTCCATTTACTCCACATGGCGAAGTGGCACGCGAGTGTACCGCGGCCATGAGTTTCAAAGGAATCTACCACCAATTTCAACAACGTCGATCCCTGGTCCTGTTTTCCCGTATAAATGTCCCCCACTTTCTTCTTTGCGCTAGCAGTAGTCGCAACAGGACAATAAACATGGGGAACCTTTAGACCGCATGGGGAGGACAAGTCAACAAATCACGCCTCCAAATTGATCACTCCAGATGCCAGAGTGACATGCGAGAGTAAAGAGAGGGTGACTTGTCGTGAAGGATGTTGCTGGGGTGATGGTGATAGATCCAGATCACCTTCTTTCCAATCCTATAAATATCTCCACTTTCGCTCGACTTGGAAACACCGGAGTCCTGAAAACAGACTTGAGGAGTGCAAATTTGTAAGGAAGGGAGGTTGCGAGTGTTGCTCACTTTTTCAGGATGGAGGGTGAATCCAGCTTTAGAGCAGAAGGTGAGTCTTCCCGCTTCTCGAAGAGGAGCAGATCAGGTAGCAGTTCCAGGAGACTCTCAGAAGTCGAAGGACAACTGAGTGAGAGGACCCGATCACAGCTTGTAAGTGGCTTCTTTGGTTTCCTTCCTTCATCCTTTTCTTCTCCTTTCTTACTTAGCAATGTTCCCCTTTTCACTTCTTGTATATGTGCAGAGCATGATGCGCTCGCACATCTCTTGGGAGCTCGTAGTGGCAGCATATCGAGGTCTCCCGGACTTCCAAAAGGTCAGGCTAGACGTGATGGGGTTCGATGCCTTCCTCCGAATCGAGCTGATAAAGCTCGACCTTGTCCTGATCCAAGCATTACATGAAAGATGGGATCCGGCGAGTCGGGCATTCCTGATGCCTTGGGGGCACATGGTGCCCAGTTTGGAAGATATGGTCCGCATTACGGGCCTCAAAGTGGATGGAGAGGTAGTGACCGGCGTCACTTATGCGGATTATCGAGAAGGTGCCCAGAAACTGTTAGGACTGGAACTCGATGGACGGAAGAACAGGTCAGTAGCCAAAACATCGATCCTGGAGGTGTTATGGCTTACTGACATCCGTCCACGGGATGACGAGTCCTTGGAGGAATTTAGGGAAAGGGCAGAGAGAGGTGCCCGTGCTGTATACTGTGCAGATGCCAGCAACTGGGAAAGGACCAACATGGACATAAGGAGGTTCCTCCTCTTTTTGCTGGGTAGGCTGTTACTGGGCTCCAAGGGAGACAACATACACTGCCGCTTCCTGGAGCTGCTCGTAGATTTGGAGAGAGTAAGACAGTACGCCTGGGGAGCTGCCGTGCTGGCACATCTATTTACAGGTCTGTCGCAAAGGACAGGCCGAGAGGTGACAATAAATGGATTTACGCCCTTCATCCAGGTAAAATATTATTTTTTTATGGTTTTTGTTTTATGCCTTTTTTCTTGTATTTGTTGGTGCCAATGACACATGATGGTGTAGCTGTGGAGCTACTATTATATTCCAATGGGGAGAGCTCGACACTGTCGGCCAGTGACGATCCCGTTGGCTAGGCGGTGGCAACCCATCATGAGTACAGCACCATTATCCTACCAGCTGATGGTATCGAGACGGGAGCTGCAAGAGTTCCCTGTAGGGCTGTCAATGGGCCGGGCTCGGGCCGGGCTTAGGTCGACCCGGCCCGGGCCCGACTTCTCAACATTAAGGCCCGAGCCCGGCCCGGGCCTGACTTATGTCGGGCCGGGTCGGGTCGGGCCCGACATTATGTAAAAATTTCAAAGCCCGACTAAGGCCCGGCCCAGCCCGATAATTTAAATAAAATAATAATAATAATAATATAAAGCATATAATCTCACTAAATTAATTAAAATTTTGATATTAATTACATAATTTGTGTAAAAAGAGAGTTTTAAAATTTATCATTAAGTAAAATAACATAGTTTTAACTAAATAATTTTTAAATTTTGATGTGGGAATAAAAAAAGAACGGGCCCGGCCGGCCCGCGGGCCAAACTCAAAGCCCGAGCCCGGCCCGCGGGTCAAGTCGGGCCGGGCTTTTAGGCCCGACTAAAAGTCCGCGGGCCGAAAATGACCTTGCGGCCCAGCCCGAAATCGGGCCAAGCCCGCGGGCCTATCGGGCCGGACCGGCCCATTGACAGCCCTAGTTCCCTGCAGCGATGGTAGGATACTTTTTTCTCTTTTTTATATGTTTTGTTCATTTGTTTTTATTTTTTTTCTATTTTTTGTATTTTTGAGTAACTAAGAAGATATGTACAACCCAACATAGGTGAACTGGAGGCCTTACTTGAATATGGTCGATGTCGACCAGCCATGGGTAATTGGAAGCCGTGCCCGATTCGGACGGGACCTCTGGCTCCATTGCTTGAATGAAATTGAGCCACTAAGGCTACGATTAGCCATGAGGACCCTCGGGCTTGCCCAGGAATGGGTGGATATAACCTCCTCACCCAGCGTCGGGAAGAAGACGAGTGGGCCGGCAACCTGCGTTGATTGGAGGGTGCGCTTCCCCGAACAGTATGAAGACTGGCAGCGGGGTGGCACGCTCCTGGAATCACAAGCGCAAGACAGTGAAGATTACCTACGGCTCTATAGGGCAATGTATGCGGAGAGCCTCCAGCTTGGAGGGCTTATAGAGGTAAAGTAAAACACCATTTTTTTATCTTTTATAATTTTCATTTTTTTTATTTTTATTTGTGAACTCAAGAGCCATGGCTGTAGGATGCCCGTGACACCATAATAACGAACTTACGAGCTCGTTTGGCGGACATGGAGCAAGAGTTAACTGATACTCGAGCGGCTCTGGGTTCATCAGTAAGTGTATATATACATACTCCTGGCATGATTTGAAATTCATGGCGTTAACCATTTAACTGCCACCTCTCATATGTGTACGCAGCGTGCCCAGCTCGATGTAGTTTCATCAGCAATGGGGGCGGACGGCGTTTCTTCCAGTCTATGGATTCCCACTTCAGAGTTAGATTCACTACACGAGCAACTTGCTCATGCCACACAGCGGGCTGCGGAAGCAGAAGGGATGCTTTCTGTACAGGTGAGAGCCTCACCATTTAAAATCCCTTGTTCAAGCGTTACCAGAAGCCTGAGATGAAACGTCTGGCAGGAGAAAGAAACGGAGGAGGCACTCGCACATGCCGCCCAGAAGGAAGCTAGAATAGCCGAGCTAGAAGAGAAACTGCAGCGTCGTCCAGGTGATGACTTTTCTAGGGACGCTATAGAGCTGAGGATCACCCTTCAGCTGGAGAGGGAAGACAGAGCGAGAGAACGTGCTGAGAGGGAAAAGGCCAAGGAAAGAGAGAAGGCCAAGAGGTCGGCCGAGAAAGAGGAGAAGAGGGCCCTGGAGGCCCAATTATTTGAATTGAAGACCAGTCTCGGCCTCGCCGAGCAGTGGCTAAAGGACGGTGAGGAACGCTACCGAAGAGCACGAGAGCGTGGCTTTCGTGTCAGCAGCTCCTTTGGTGCCCCCGCAGATCGGCGCCGGGGAGTAGAGATCGGAAGAGGAGCACAAAGCGGTGGAAGGACCGCATTCCATGATTGGATAGCCCCCTCAAGAGTATCTCGTCCGGAGGGTGGCAAGACAAGTAATGTGGAGAGAGAAGGTGAAACCTGATGTAATCTCTTTGTTGTTTATTTTTATTTTGAATAGAAGTGAAATAAAGTATTTTGTATTTGGTTTTCTGCTTCTTCCTGAGCTCTCGAATCCCTGCACACACCTAAGCAAACAAGTCAGTATTTCTGCTCTGACTTGCCCCTTGCTCAACAAGCAAACGAAGTTTGAACTATCCTTGATAACGAGTCAAGGGGCAAGCCCTTATTAACAAAGGCACTAATAAAAGATGATGATGAATGCGACAGACAAGCACACGGATGCAAACGAGAATTTAAAATGAATGCTGCATACAAATGCGATCATGCAAAGATGTGATCTTTGTTTTTTTTGTAGGTGTATATTAATTTTTTTTGTGTTTTGTTGTTTGTTTATTATTATTTTTGGTCTTTTACATTTCCATTTTTTTTGTGCATATACATTTTTCTCCCCCTTTTTTTGGATTTTTTTTTTGATTTTGTCATTTTTTGTTTATTTTTGACTTATTTATTATTTTTTTTATTTTTTACTAATGCATGATGACCAACCCATATAACATGTAAGTTGCACGAGAACAAGGGTTTCTTGCTAACCTCCCAGGTATCCTAAGCGCACATCTAGGTTGATTTGGGCCTCTAGACTCCTCGAATGATAATCCCGCCGGCTAAGACTTATCCTGATGACAATGCCGTCATGCCATGCTTAGGCTCCTAGTTGCTTCCGACCACAGGGATTCACCCAAAAAGTGTTTGAGGTAAATGATTTGTCCGACCCGGGTCTATTTCCTCACAACTCTAGATGGTATGTAATGGAACACCTTGGAACCCAAATGACCAACCGCGCGACGCTGACCAGGAATCAGACGCCGTCGCACCTATAGGTGACGCGCTTGCATTGGTCTAAGCCCGAGGTTATACTAAGCAGACATTAAGGTGGTAGATAAAGGTCTTGACCAGCCAGAAATACGGAGACTCCTTTACGACAATGACTTCTGCTTTCAAAATGGACAACCATATGTTTGTGTTAAAAGGATGTTGCAGGCTTTGGCGAGTTTCGCCCTTCAGGAACTCCATTGAGCCTTCATCTTTAGAGGAAGTAGGAAGAGTATAGGGGGTAAACCTCCTGAGAGGACCGACAAAACCGTTAACCCGACGAGTCAATAGAAGCACACTTAACTTCCCCTTTCGAGCAACTTCGGACTAATTCTCGAGCATTTACATCTCGTGACCCCCTTTTGTGTAATTTGACTTTTAGTCAAAGGGGTTTCATTTAGTGGAATCAGGCACGGTTACGACTAGGCCTTTCTTTTGACTTTGATTTTTTTGCTTTTCTTTTTCTGATTTTTCTTGACAGATTTTTACGAGGGACATAGTATTTTGACATTATGGAATCCCTCTTGGATGCCTGCGGGGACACTGCCCTCTTCTCGTGCTCTGACCCATGCTCGAGGAATTGGACCCTACTCTCACCCTAGGGGTTGTGTTCATGTTTCCCATGCTCAGCGTTTTAAGGGCGCCGACTGTCTCATTCGGTCGAGAAGAAGAGAATAAAGATTTGAGCTTCCTTGGAGACCTTTTGAGTGATGCCCTACCATAAGCGATGCTATCAATTTTTTTTATAACACAGATGTGTGTTCATGTTATCTTCTTTTGAGGGGGCATAGGCCGAACTGGCCGGACAGGGGTCTCCACGGTTCTGGCAAACCAAGACTTGAGACCTACCAAGTCTTAATGGGCCCTTTCCTAACATGGAGATTAGATGCAATAACTTGATTCCATGGTGATCTCCAAGCATCAGCATTTTGAATTTTTCATTTTTTTTTGGTCTTTTCTTTTTTTTTTATTTTTATACATAAATTTTTGTGGTTTTCATTATTTTTTTTCATTTTTTTGTTATTTTTGTTTTCAATTTTTTTATCTTTGACAGTATGTACCCCTATCTAAGGGTAATACTTCTTAAGGTAAAGTCCATTCCAAGGGTGGGATAACTCAACTCCTTCAGCATTGACTAGCCTGTAGGCGTTGCCAGGATGCACAGCCTGAACCACGTATGGTCCTTCCCAATTGGGTTGGAGCTTAGAACGCGGCCCGCCAGGTTTTACAAAAATTCTTTTCACTACCATTTCACCAACTTTGAACTTTCTCTCAATAACCTTCTTCTGGTAAAAACGTGCGAGTCTATTTTGGTAGACGCGAGCATGACCGGTAGCAACTAGACGTTTCTCGTCTAAGAGTTCCAATTGGGCAAGGAGTGAGTCACGACGTTCGTCGAGAGAAAGTTCCTTATCCAATTGTACTCTCAGAGAGGGAATCAGAATCTCATATGGAACTACCGCATCCATCCCGTAAGTAAGGGCGAATGGAGTTTGCCCAGTGGGAGTACGGACTGAAGTGCGATAAGCCCATAGAGCTTCAATAAGCTTCTCTGGCCAATCCGAGAATCTGCTAGACTCACAAGTTTTCTTTATGATTTTGATCAGTGTTTTATTCGTGGCCTCCGCTTGGCCATTGCCTTGTGGATAATATGGTGATGAATGATGCAATGCAATCTTATACCTTTGGCAGAGGTCCTGAAGATCCTGAGAGATGAATTGTGGCCCATTGTCGGTGATGATAGTTCTTGGAATACCGAACCTGGCGATGATGTTCTTCATGATGAACTTGCAGACTGTGGATGTCTTGACTTCTGCATAGGCTTCGGCTTCAGCCCATTTGGTGAAGTACTCCGTTGCAGTGAGGATGAAGGATTTTTGCTTAATAAGGGAGTTAGGATCACCAAGAGGACCGATGATGTCGAATGCCCACATGGAGAAAGGTCATGGGGAGGATACTGGATGGAGAGAGGAAGATGGGGAATGAATCTTATCAGCGTGAAGTTGACATTTGACACACGTACGGACATACACAGCACAATCTTCCTCCATAGTGGGCCAGTAAAAGCCTTGTCGAAGGATCTTCTTAGCAAGCATTTGGCTGTTCACATGGCCACCACACACACCTGAGTGTGCTTCCTCTACACACTTCCAGGACTCGTCATCATCAAGACACCTCAGAAGAACACCAGTGAGGCTTCTTTTGTACAGCAATCCCCCAACAAGTGTATACCTTTGGGCTACTCTCCTTATAGCCCTCTTATCTTCTGCTGTTGCTTCTGTAGGGTAAGACTGGTCTTTACAATATTTAACAATCTCATAGAACCATGGCTTCTCCTCATCAGCCAATTATTCTTCCAATTCGACCAACATAATTTCCCTCTTTTCAGCGACTTCTCTATCCTGAGCCATCTTTGACATTTCCTCCTGAACCCTTAAATAGGAAGGGTTGTGAATAGCAGGGAAGAGAAGCTTGTGGATAGAAACGGACAGAGCTCTTCTGCCCAGAGGAAACCTTAATGATGATGCCAACGAAGCAAGGGCGTCGACGAGAATGTTCTGATTACGAGGAACGTGGACAAAGACCAACTTAGTGAACAGTTTAGCGAAAGCAACAGTAAGCTCTTGATATGGCTTGAGCTTGGGATCGCGAGTGCGATATTTGGTGAGCACTTGGCGAAGGATAAGTTGACTATCACCTATGACTCGTAATTCAGTGACCCAGAAGGAATAGGCAAGGTTCAGACCTGCCAGAAGAGCCTCGTATTCAGCCACGTTGTTGGTGACTGGAAATGAGAGCTGGAATGCATCTGGGATAGCGACACCTTCAGGTGACAAAAGAATAATACCAATACCTCTCCTCTGGGAATTCAAAGCTACATCAAAATATAATGTCCACATGGGATCATCAGACTGGGTAATGGACATTAGTTCCTCATCTGGAAACTCTGATTGAACAGGGTCAAACTTGGGGAGAGGGTGATGAGCGAGATGCTCGGCTATAGCATAGCCTTTGATTGCCTTTTGTTGAATATAGGTGATGTCAAACTGAGATAGAAAATTTTGCCAACGTGCTAGCCTATCAGTAAGGACAAACTTTTCCAAGAGAAATTTGATAGGATTCATCCGAGCAATCAAGTGGACTTCGTGAGCAAGAAAGTAATGTTTCAATTTCTGTACCACCCACACGAGGGCGGCACAGGTCTTTTCCATGGTAGTATACTTTCGCTCACAGGGGTTGAGGAGTTTGGACAAGTAATAGGTTGCCCGTTCCTTGCCTTCCTCATTGATTTGTGCCAGGACGGCTCCCACAGAGTCGTCTAGGACCGAGATATATAGGATCAAAGGCTTATCTGGAATAGGTGGAGTGAGAACAGGCGGGTTGGCCAGATATTCCTTTAATCCGTCGAAAGCATTCTGGCACTTAGAATCCCAACAAAATTTGGTCCCTGCTTTGGTCAACTCGTAGAAGGGCCGGCACCTTTGCGAGTGTTGAGACACAAAGCGACAGATAAATTGTAACCTCCCGATTAATCCTCGAACTTCTCTCAAATTCTTCGGGGGTGGCATATCCCTAATTGCCTTAGTCTTGTTGGGATCTATCTCAATACCCCTTTTGCTTACAATGAAGCCAAGTAATTTGCCAGATGATACACCAAACACGCACTTTTTTGGATTCATTTTCAAATTGAATTCACGTGATCTTTGCAACACCTTTGCAAGGACCTCGGGATGTTCCGCCCTAGTTTTGGATTTTACCAACAAATCATCCATATATACCTCCAAATATATGTGCATCATGTCATGGAATATTGCCATCATAGCCCTTTGGTAAGTGGCTCCAGCGTTCTTCAGTCCAAATGATATGACCACATAACAATAAGTTCCCCAGGGAGTAGTGAATGAGATTTTCTCCTGGTCTTCTTCTGCCAAATGGATTTGATTGTATCCAGAAAATCCATCCATGAATGAAAGGGTTTCATATCCTGCCGTGTTATCAATCAACACATCAATATGAGGCAAAGGGAAATCATCCTTCGGACACGCACGGTTAAGGTCCCGGAAGTCAATACAAATTCTCACCTTTCCATCTTTCTTCATGACCGGGACGATGTTTGCGACCCACTGAGGATAAAGGACGACTCTTATGAACCTAGCTTTGTGGAGCTTGTCGACCTCTTCCTTCATTTTTAAAGCCATTTGTGGGCGAAAACTTCTTAACCGTTGTTTTACCGAGACGGACCCTGGTTTGAGAGTGAGACGATGCTCAACCAGAGTAGAATCTAATCCTGGCATATCCTCATAGCTCCATGCAAACGTGTCCTTGTAATCCTTAAGAACCTTAACTAGTGCCTCTTCTTCAGATGATGGTAAATTATTACTTATGAGGACAATCCTAGGGTCTTCCTCAGTTCCCAGATTGATCTCTTTGGTAGACTCTTCTACAGCGGCTGACGGCTCGTCAAATCTGCTCATTCCACCAGCATAGGTGTCAGCCGCGTCCTCATATTCTTCATCCTCTTCTTCAATGGGGTATTCCTCGTTAGTGAGTTCATAGACCCCATACCCTTTATCAATCATGCAATCATTCTCACATTCTATTTCTGGCAGTTGGACGGGATTTTCTAGCAATTGGGGGATGGCTAGAAGGGCTTGACACTTGGTGGCTAGATCCAAAAGGAATCGACGGGGAATCTGTCTACCCTTGGATTTCTTCTTAGACACTACCCTTGACTTATTATTGCTAGCTAGACTGACATTTACAGAAGAAGAAACTGAAGAGGATGGTGAAGAATGTACAGGGAAAGACCCCTCAGATGAGGGGTCGAGAAGGTCGCTCAGGGGACCTTGAATGAGTGGCCCGTGAGTCGGGGCACACTCGTGGGAGATATAGGAGGTTTCCTCAAAGACAATGCATTGTTGAGGAGTTGTGGAATTGGCATTTTTTTTCATTTTCATTTTTGATAACAAAACAGTGAAAAGAAATTGGAGGAGGTGAAAATGGAATTAAAGCTAGAGGGTTGTGTAGCTCGTAGAGCAGATCGTGATTGAAAACCTGACGTGAGTTAAGAAACTCACGTAGGTATATGAGTAAAGAAGGGGACCTGGGAAGATCATCAGACAACTGTCTGGCCCAGGAAGGAGACAACAACAGAGGCTGTGATAGATGGGTAGAGAAAATGACGGCCAGCGAGCCGTCGGTGACAATATTGGTGGCGGGTGATGACCCGTCGATGACAACATCCTCTTGGCGAGGAGGGTTTGACATTCTGGCAAGTGTGGTGGTGTCCCCTGGCATTTCGGAGATCAAAGACGACCCTTCTAGATGTGGAAGCGAGAACATTCTTTCCAGTGCAATGGATATATCTGGTATGTCAAACTATTTATACCATTCACAATCCAGGTGGACAATCTTCCCTCTTTTAGGGATCCTTGAACATCGTTGAGCTAAAAACACATCCCGTAACCCCCCAGGTGATTCCGGTGGAGGATCTCCCATCTGGACGATGGGCCCCTTTTTGAAATGTGAGGACAAAGTCCAAGTGAGGGGTTTGCCGTC
This sequence comes from Amorphophallus konjac, assembly GCA_022559845.1. Taxonomy (NCBI): domain Eukaryota; kingdom Viridiplantae; phylum Streptophyta; class Magnoliopsida; order Alismatales; family Araceae; genus Amorphophallus; species Amorphophallus konjac. The sequence continues at coordinate 7,903,790 of CM040118.1, read as the reverse complement.
TGATTCAAACGGCCCCTTAAAACCTAAGCCAGCTCTATGGATTGGCTTTATCTTTTGGAGTGGTCTCAGCCTTCCTTGCAGTTGTGCCCCTAAACTTTTGCCATCTTGGTAGCCAATATTTCTCATAATCTCCCATCCTTTGGAGCGGAAGGGGAGACGTGAGTTTAACATAGGGAATGGCTTTTGTTGTGTGAAGAGAGCACGGCAGATGTCATACACATCCAACAAGGATAGTATGGGCCGATGAGTCGGCCAGACCGAAGGTAAAGATGTGTTGATAGCATCCACCGTAGAACAGATGGGCATGCTCATTACCTTGATAACCCATCCTTTGTATGGAAATTTCAAGCACTGATGATTGGTGGATGGTACAGCATTCATAGCTTCAATGTAGGTACGGCCTAGTATAGCCTTGAAAGTGGGATCCATATCAAGGACATGAATTCCGTAAAGACTGATACAGGACCTAGTTCTACATTGAGGGCAATCATCCCCATTGGCGGCCTCTTACTGTTGTCATAGGCCGTGACTGTGATCGAGGAGGGCATGAGTTGTTCTTCATCAACCCCACATGCTTGAAGAGTACTCGGGGAAATCACATTTATAGACGCGCCCGTGTCTACCAGGCACGGATCCACTGATACGCCATTGATTTTTACCGCAATACACAACGCATATTTTCGAGCTTCCTTGGGGGCAAGCTCATGATTATGGAACATGATGGGCGGTTGTGTATCGGTGGGCGTCAGGACTGTCGAGATTTTCTCCACAAGGAGATCCTCGTTCACCATGACTTTTTGGAGATATTCCCTTAAAGCTTCTTGGTGAGATGTGGATCTTTTGATCAACTCGAGGATGGAGATACGGGCAGGCGTCTTATCCAGATGTTTCAACAAGTCATACTGGGTCCCAGGGATGGACTCTTCTGACAGCTCTTCCTTATCTTTCTCGGGCCGAGATTGTTCAGGGGCCTGACTATTCTGGAGAAACACCCGGTGGAACATCCTTCCACTCTGGAGCACCATTGCTTGTGGGTCTTGTTGCACCTCTATGATATTGGGTGTGGATTTTAACAAGGGTTTAAGGGGTAATAATGGAGGAATGGTTGGTGGGATAGGGATTATGATGGGTGTAGGGGTTTTGATTAGGGGTTTGCTTGGTGGAGGTATAGTAGTGGTAGAAGGAGTCTCGGGTGAATCACGGATGATAAGGGGTTTAGATGGTTGAGGTAGATTAGAAACGGAGGTGACTTGGGGTGGATGATAGACGATAAGGGGTTTATATGATGGAGGGGGTATAGTGGAAGTAGAGGGGACCTCAAATGAATGGTGACTGATAAGAGGTTTAAACGGTGGAGGAGGAGGTTCAGTGGGGATAGAGGTGGATGGTGTGTCATACGGATAATGGGCGGTAAAAAGATTAGAAGGCGGGGGTAAAGGCGCGATAGAGGTAGATGGTAAATTAGAGGAATAAGAAGTGATCAAGGGACTTCGGGGTGAAAAATGAGTGTGAGATGGTCTTTGGTGATGGACTAACGGTGAATTGGCGATAGGGGTACGAATAAGAGGGCGTGATGGCTGTGGAACGGGAGAAGGACCAAATAGGGGTTGTGAGGGGGTTGAATGGTAAGAAGATGATGTTCGAAGGAGACGAGGAGGCTGATTGGTGGTATGACTGGTAGCAAGGACAGAGGTGCTTTCTAAACGACATGTTTGCTCTCTTCCAACTTCCGAGAAGGAGGAAATCGGATTAACCTGGTAGTTGGGCTGTTGATGCTCCGGAAGCGGGTTATAGATGATGCCCATATTAGGCTACTGTTGTGGGGCCTGCTGAGGCTGTTGTTGTTGATGTGGTTGTTGTGGTAACTGTGGCCTAGGCGGAGGTCTCCTGGCCTTTAGGGTGGCGATGCATCGCCTCATTTCATCCCAATCGATTTCACCCAGATCATTCATGTCGTAAATGTAATCTTTGAAGTTGAAACAATTCTCCACCGTATGACCCGGCTGTCTATGATAGACACAGTACCTGGAGGTATCAGCATTTGGGGGCCATGCAAACTTTTCTTTGGGTAAAGTAAGTAGGTTGGCAGCCATGAGGGCATTAAAAATGTCCGGCAATGCCTCGGGCAATGGTGGATAATGGGCTCTTTTGGGTCCAATGGGCCTCATCCGTTGTTGTGGTGGGCCGTAATTTCCCGAGGGTGGAACTTGGTGATACTGAGGCTGTGGTTGTTGTTGTTGTTGGGGATGAAAGGGTTTAGGCATGTTGTTTTGAAGGGGGTTATTTTGGGGTGGAGGACGATAAAGAGGTGGACCTTGTTGAAAGGGAGGTCGTGAAACCTGAGGAGGCCTTGGGTTAACTGGTTGGTTGGGGCTGCCAAGCACACCCACTTGCTCATTTATGACGACTCCCTCAGTTGTTCCTCCTTGGACACCAGTGCCTGTTTTCTTAAACACCCTAGGCTTTGGGGGTTCAAACATATGCATGATGGGGGAATCTTTTAATTGGGTCTGGATATACCGAGCCCTCTCATAAAGTTCCTCCATCGTGGTAAGCTTATTCATGGCTAAAATGTGTCTAAACTACGGGGTTGCATTAGACACAATCATCTTGACTTGCTCGGGTTCTGAAAGGGTATCCTTTATTTTATCGGCCAGAGACCTCCACCTATCAGCATACTGGACAAAATCCTCATCTGACCTCATTTTCTCAGCAACTAGGTCGGTGATAGAAAGGGAGGGACCGACCCTATCCCGGTACTTCTGTATGAATTTGGCTTTGACAATTTCAAAATCTCCAGCCTCACTCGGCTCTAGGGAATAGAAACATTCTAGGGCGGGACCATCCAATGATTTCCGAAAAAGGTAAGCCAGGGATTTTGGATCGTTCTGCCATGAGGAAGATTCATACAGAAAATCCTTGATGTGAATATAAGGATTTTCCGTGTCGTTATACCTACGGTATGTAGGCATTTCGGAGGGAGGAAGATGAAATATGGGGAGATTTGGCAGGGAAATGTCAGGGACAGACTTCCCATGTGCCTCTTTCTTGAAATTTCGAAACTCCTCGTTCATTTCAGTGTATTTGTTGAGGAGGGACTGAGTGAGCTCCTCGGCAGGTGAAAGTGGGGCCTGCCATTGAGGCTGAAAAGGCCTTATAGGGACCTGAGAAGGGAACCCTGAACCAGATGGGTATGGTGGCCCACCAGTGGATGGACCCGCTTGGGGTACCGTATGAGGGATGGCAGGGGTTTGAGGCTGTAGAGGGGGGAATTGGTGAGAGGCGGGCTGTTGGCTCGCCTGTCCTTGAAGTGAAGAAGAAGGAGCGACATATACATGTGATGGAGATGTAGTAGCCTGGAGCGGCTGTTGGTAGGATGTGGGAGCCGGAGTTGACTCCTGAGGAGGGGGAGAAACAGACTTCCCCTTTAAAATGGCCTGAAAGGCCAGAAGTTGCTCAGGGCTGAGCTGTGTACTAGCGAGGACACCCAAAAGGGAAAAGATATCCTGGGGTGGAGCTACTTCCCGTGGAACAACGGGGACCTCTTGTGAGGTGTCGCGGGAGGGGCCTGAGTCCATTGCGTGGACCCGTGGGTCAGCTGACTGACCACGACCAAATTGATTCTCTTCGGAAGAGTCGTGAGCCATTCCTGTAATTTTACCAGAGCGTAAATGCATACACTAGCAAACAAGTATCAGAGATTAACAGACAAGTGGATGATCTTACGCCATTTTTTTGTTTTTGTTTTAACCCTTTTTTTGTGTTTTGATTTACTTAATTTTTTTTTATTTTTCTCTTTTTTTGATTTTAACAAATATAAAATTCACACTTAGTAGGAGGGACCCTAATTGCACTTTGTTTTACCGCCGTGTCAGCTAGGGGCACTCGTCTCACCACGAATAGGTAACTAACTCCGGGGTACTTCAGTGGTACAACCAGCCCAGTGAACGAAGAGGGAATCCTTCCCTGTCGGGGACTTACGGAGGTCCCAGTGGAGGAGATCCTAGTCCGTCGAGAGGAATTCCCGACGGAGAGTCATTCCTTCACCGAGAGGGGTTAATCCTTAAATAAGTAAAAGAAAGAAAAGAAAATGGGTAAATGCATGAAATGCAGTGCTGAATAAAAGATGTATAACACACAAATATCAGAGATAAACACACAAATAGAACATAGATAATCACAATGATATAACAGATATATAAAAGTAATAAACAAATGGAGTAGGATACAACCGTTCCTCTTTCCGAGACACGTAGATCACTTGAAAAAAGAGAAAGGGGCTCTAAGGGTGCACGTAGTGCACGAGGGGAATGACGTAGCGCACGTGGGCGCAATAAGGAGAGGGGCACGCGGATGCCAAATAGAGGGGAACAAGGAGGGGCACACGTGGGTGCCGAATGAAGGAGAAGGGGCACACGTGGGTGCCGAATGGTAGGGAGGGCACACGTGGGTGCCGAATGGTAGGGGCACACGTGGGTGCCGAATGGTAGGGAGGGCACACGTGGGTGCCGAATGGTAGGGGAAATGCACGTGGTGCACGAGACAACGTTATCCTCTCAAGTAACCATAAAGGACCGTGGGAGTGCACGAGGTGCACGAGGGGAGTGAGCGCACGGGGGCGCAATAAGGAAGGGCACACGTGGGTGCCGAAAAGAGGGACACACGTGGGTGTCAAAAGGAGGGGCACACGTGGGTGCCGAAAGCTTTTGGGTAACCAGAAAAGCAAAAAGCAGGTCCCACCGTGATCGCCAGAGATGTGAACGCGTCACGTGGTGGACTGAGAGAGAGAGATGGGGTTTCTCCCTCTCTGAATAATAAAGGGTGAAAGAAATGAGGATAAAATAATGAAACGCGCGCTATAGGGGATATGGAAAGAACGGTGGACGGGGACCTACAGATAAGACAACAGTGGGGACATGGAGAATTTAGACTGACCGAACTCCGGTACGTGACGGAGATAGGGGTCCGAAGACCCTCTCACGCAAACTGAAACCCTTCCCGGTAGGCGTGACCCACCGTTCTGAGAATAGTTTTTCATATACCGAATTCGAGTCCTGAACTCTACGTAATAGAAATTGACAGACGGAAAGACACGTGGACTCGGAAATTGCAACGATATATCACTCCTTGGACAGTTACAAGAACAATATGAATAAGAGCACACCACCGCAGGACATTGGTCTTTGCGGGGTCTTAGCAGGAAATAACAATATGAGCAATAATTAATATATGTACATATAGAAACCACCGCGAGACACTGGCCTTACGGGATTTTTTAAAGTAATATAAATAATAAATAAAAGTATATATATATACCACCACGAGACATTGACCTCTGTGGGGTTTTTAATGTAATATAAATAATAAATATAAATATATATACACACCACCATGAGACATTGACCTCTGCGGGGTTTTTACTATAACATAGATAATAAATATAAACATATAAATATATAAACCACCACGAGACTGTGGTCTCTGCGGGGTTTTTACTGTGACATAAATAATAAGTATAAGTATATAAATATATAAATATATATAGAAACCACCACGAGACTGGCCTCTGCGGGGTTTTTAATGCGACATAAATTACATAAATAATAAATAATAAATATATATATATTAATGCGACATAAATAATATAAATAATATATATATATATTAATGCGACATAAATAATATAAATAATATATATATATGTATATATATATATATATATATATATATAAACCACCACGAGACTGTGGCCTCTGCGGGGTTTTTAATGCGACATAAAGAATATAAATAATATATATATATATATATATACATATATATATATATATGTATGTATGTATATATAGAAACCACCACGAGACTGTGGCCTCTGCGGGGTCTTTACTATAATATAAGTATAGGTGACAGGAAAAGAAAAGGGATCAAATAAACCGCCGCGAGATGTTGATCTCCATGGGATTTTAAAGCGATGATGGGGGAATGCTGAAATTAAATAGTTAGGAGTTAGAAAGTAAAGTGCAGAAAATAAAATGTTGAAATGGAAACGGTCGCGGGAGGTGACCCACCGCACCAATTAGGAGTTAGATATACAGAAAGTAAATCACAGAAACCGCCGCGGGGAATAATCCTCCGCGCGGGTGAGGTCAGAGACGGAAGAAGATAACCGCTGCGGGAAGTAACTCTCCGCGGGTGTTATTAAAACAAAAGATAGCCACAATGGAGCGCGCGTTAGGAGTGTTGTGATCGCCAGGGACCGAGGGTCCCGAGTGGATTGATCGCTTTCGCCTTTAACACGGGGTTATGCAGGCTCCAACTTCCTCTTCTTTCGACAGGCCGAAGAAGAGGGCTTTTTAACTGGTTACCCCTACACAAGGAACAAACAGAGAAGAAAATAACTAAATGAAAATGACGGGGGTGTAGTACCAATCCTTAGATAATAAAACGGTAAATAACATAAACGAATACGTACCTGGTTGGTGTGTTTAAAACCCCTTTAGAACTAAAAGGGTAGGAGAATGACATGATGAAATGCACAAACACAAAGACACTCACCAGCTAGGCCCTCTCGGAGAGAAAGGCATGGCACATATGTTAAATGATGGATGTAATGTAATTAACTGACTAAATAAAAATAAGGGGGAGAAAAGCTTATCGGGGAAGACCGACGACGAGCTTTGGGAAGGGCTTCAATATCACGAGCACAGCATGACCGAAGGACTTCAGAGCGGACTTCAGAAACTAGTTAAGTCGGACATAAAAACACGCACACACACGATCATATACATATGAATGATAAATATATTTACATAAACATATACTTAGACATATTAAAGATATTTAATATATACGTAAATACAAACACATATAAACATATACGTAAGTTGGTCAAAATAAAAGAACATGAATTTGAGAGAGAAGGCGAGAAAGAGAGAGAGAAGTTGTTCTATCTCTTTTTTTTAGAATTTTTTTATATCTTAGATCTAGAGGTAAGAAAATATAAAGATGAGGAAAGAAGACAGAAAGGAGAAGAATAAGATAAAAATAGATATATATTATACAAAGGAAAAAAATGGAGGGAGAGAGATCGAGAGAGGAAGAGTAAAAAAAAGTAAAAAAAAAAAGAATAGAGAGGGATCGAGAGGGAGAGAAGAGGTGGTGAGAGGGGGAGAGAGGGTACGTGAGGGAGAAAGGATGAGAGAGGGGGAGTGGAATAAACAATATAAAAAATAAAAAAAGAAAGAGTGAGGGAGAGATCGAGAAAGAGGGAGTGAGAGAAACAGAGAGGGAGGGAAAGAGATAGAGAGAGAGAGAGACGGAGAGAGAGAGAGAGAGAGGAAGCGGGGGAGAGAGAAAGAGAAAGAGAGGGGGGTACGAGAGAGAGAGAGAAAGAGAGGAAGCGGGGGAGAGAGAGAGAGCGCGTGGGAGAGAGGGAGAGAGAACACGGGGGAGAGAGAAAGAGAAAGAGAGGGGGTGCGAGAGAGAGCGTGGGACAGAGGGAGAGAGAGGGGGGTTCCGGCGGTCAGAGGTGGGGCGCTGGCGGTGGCGCGGCCGGAGCGGTGTCGGAGGCGGGGCGCTGGCGGTGGCGCGGTGCAGGTGGACGGCGGTGGCTAGCGGGGCGCTGCAGGCGGCGGTGATGAGCGGGGCAGAGCGTCTGGGGGCCGGAGGCGGCCGGAGCAGGCGGGGGCAACGGTGCAGGCGGAGTTGGCCGGGGTTCACGGTGGCAGTCCGGTGTGGAGGGAGACGCGGCGCGACCTGCAGGTGGGGGCGTGCATGCAGGGGGGCTTCGCGGTCGCGGACGGCGTGCTCGCGTTCGCGTCGGCGGCGTCTACGGCAGGGGCTTCGCGGCGTCTACGTGCAGTGGTGGACGTGGACGTCGAGAGTGGCGCGGGGGGTTGTGGGTGCACCAACGGACGATGGCGGTTGGCGACGGGCTTCACGGCGACAACGTGGAGAGAGGGGAAAGATGACACCGGTGACGGGGGTGGCGTCCGGTTGCCGGAGGCGGTGGTCGCGGTGGTGAAGATGGACGGTGGGCGGCTTTACAGTGGCTAAGGTGCAGGCGGTGGCTTGCTGCCGTGGTGCAGGCAGAGGTGGCCGCGAGGAGGTGACGGTGGCGTCGTTGCAGTGGGAGGGGAGTTCACGACGACATGGAAAGCTGCCGTGGATGTCGGGAGGCGGTGGCGCGGGTTGGTCTCCACGGTGGCTATGGAGGATGCATGCGGTCGGGGAGGCAAACAACGGCGACGGCAGTGGCGGTTCAGGCGGCGTGGGGAACTTGTGGGTGGAGTTAGAGAGAGTGGGGGAGTGAGAGAGAGTGGGGGTGGTCGCATGAGGGACAGTGGGAGAGGGAGAGAAATGGAGAGGGTTGAGGGAAATGAGAGTGGGATGGGGATTTCGACCGGGGGCTTCACGATGGTGAGGGTGTGGAGGTGTGATGGGCAGGGGAGTGGTTGCTGTGGGAATGAGAGAGGGAGTGAAGGTGGAGGGGGCGGTGTGCAGCGGCAGAGAAGAGAGGGGGTGTGAGGGAGGTTGGGTTCGCGATGGGCGACGTGGGTAGGTGGAGAGAAAAGGGAGAGAGGAAGGCAACGGCGGTGGGCTCTCGGGCTCGACGGGGAAGGGTGGAGGCGCCGGTGGTGTGCAACAGGCTCAACGGGAAGAACGGGAAGGTCGACGGGGTGTGGGTTACATGCAGAGGGGTGATGGCCGCGGTTAGCAGGTGGGAGTGGGGAACGGTGGAGGTGGTTTACGTGCAGCCGTGAGGGAGAGGAGAGAATGGGGGAGTGAGTGAGTTCGAGAGTGGGCGTGAGTTCTCGTGAGTGTGTGTTGTGTAGTGCAATGAGGTGAGTGTGTGAGTATGTGTGTGCCGTAGGGGAGGGGGTGTGTGCAGTGAGGTGAGAGGGAAAGAAAGAGACGAAGAGGGGGGGATTACGTGAGAGAGAGGGAAGGAAATAGAAAATAGAAAGGGACTTAGAGAGAATAAAATGGGGTAGGGAATATTATCTCATTATTTATTATATTTTATTTTTGTTTGTTTTGTTTATTTTTATTTGCTTTTTAATGGGTTTACATATATATATATTATTTATGGTTATTATATTTTTTTACCTTTTAATAAATATATTATGTATATACTAACCACTTATATATATATTTATATTTTATGTAGTAAAGAAAATCAATTATATTATTTTTACGTAAACACAACTATACACATTTTTTTTGGGAATTTTATTTTTTTTCTCTTTTTATTTATTTTATATGTATACATATTTTAATTTTCTCCCTTTCACAAAATAATGCAATTTAACCACAATTACGGAAATCACTCAAATAAAATAAAATGTAAGCCACTTCAGGGCATTACGGTACAATATGGGATGTACTCATCATAACATCAGAAATGGCGTGTCTACAGAGACCGCCAAGACGCTCCCCCCAGCCCCGCGGCATGACAGCAACCGGAGGTATCCCTCCGGCTGCGAGATTTCGAAAGGCGCTTTGCTGAGCAGGAGCGCGCCCTTCGCGCCCTACAGAAGGCCGCTTCCCCGGAAGACGAGGAGAAATCCCCGTTCTCCGAGTATATCTTGAAGGCAGAGGTATCTCCCAAAGCACCCATACCAACCTTCAAGCTTTACGACGGCCAGGGCGACCCGGCCGACCATTATGATAGCTTCGACGCCCTGATGACTCTACACGGAGCGTCGGACCCCATCAAGTGCCGAGCCTTCGTGACCACTCTGGTCCAGGGCGCTCAAGCGTGGTTCCGGGCCCTCGCCCCCGGATCCATCCGAGACTTCAAGCAATTCGGGCGAGTCTTCAAGGAGAGCTTCGCCGGAAATGCCCCCCCAAGGTCGGTAGCGGGGCTCTTGGCCCTCAAACAGGCGCAAGGGGAAAGGCTCCGAGCTTACGTCAACCGATTTAAATCGGAAGCCCTCCGAATCCCCCGCCTGGACGTGACCTCGGCCACAACCGCACTGACCGGGGGTACCCGGGAGGAGAGCTGTAATATCCCGGACCTTTCGGATCCTTTCTTCGTGGGTCCCGGATTTGGTTTCCGGAGTGTCCGGCTCTGTTGTGTCTGAAATTTTACTTCGGACATCTTTCGTGTTCGGATCGGCGCGATCCGGAGTTGTTTCGGAGGCCCGGAGGCGTTCCGCGGCTTTTCCGCGTGCGTTTTCTGATTCCCGGTGTGTATTTCGGCTTTTTCTTCGGAAGTTCGCTGCAGGCGAACCGGGCGGTTCACCCGGGCACGAGTGGTACCGTTACAATCGGTGCGTTCCGAGGATTCCGGAAATATATTTTTCTATTTTTCGGTATTTTTCCGAAAATTCGGATTTTCTATAAAGCCCTAATTCTTTTTCTTTTTCTTTTCTCCTTTCTCTTTCTTCTTCTTCCTCTTCCTCCGTTTCTTCCCACCGTGACACCCTCCTCTCTCCCTCTCTTCCATTCGGGCGCGGCGAACCCCTCTCCGGCTACGGACGGCGGCGGGGCGACGGCGCGGACGCGTGGGTGGCGGCGAGGCGAGCTCGTGGGCGTGCGGCGTGCGTGGGAAGCGTGGGGAGTTCGTGAAGCTTAAAGCGTTCTTTGTGATTCGTGATTGATTCGGCGGAGCATTTGCTCCATTGAGGTAGGGTGACGTTCCTTAGCCTCATGCCGATCTTTTCCGCGATTTATAGGCCGCGGGGAGGCCGAGAGGGGATCGTTTGAGCGTTTTTGGGTTTTTCCATGATTTGGGGAGAGCTCGCCCGATCTATGGATTTGATGCATGATTTCGTGTTTTGATGGCCTAGAAACATGCTAGGGGTCCCCAGGGGTCTTCCCCTTTGTTTTCCCCCTCTCCTATGGAGGCATGGGGGCGTGGTTAGAATTTTTGGTGTTTCTACCATTTTCGGCCGCGGACTGAGAACGCGCTTTACTCCTGTAGCGCGTTCTTGGAGGTCGCGCTACCCCGACCGAGCGCGTTCATCGGAGAAGATGAACAGGAGGTGGTTCCTGTCGCGCTACGAGGACATGCCTTGTCGCGCTAGGAGGCCCTAGCGCGATGTCCCTTGTCGTGCTAGGGGGCCCTAGCGCGTTCTTCCGTGTCGCGCTAGGTATCCCTAGCGCGATCTGACTGTTGTTGGGTGTTCCCCTTGGGCCGTTTGTGCGTCCCGGGCACCCCGTGGAGTTCCGTGACCGTGTCTTTGGTTTCCAGAAGTTCCGTTTGCCTTGGTCATGCGTTTGGCCGTGGGCGGTGAGTCCGTTTCCTTCCCGACCGTGGTCACCGTGCGACGGTGATGGTACGTGGGACAGCCCCCGTACTTCGTCAGGTTCGGACGTCGTTTTCCGTTGACTTGATAGTCTACTCCTTTGTGACCCTCCACTAGTCGTAGCCTGTTAGTACGCGTGTGCTAGTTGCACCAGGGAGTGGTGTACGGGCTTACCCTGAGGACGGTTTTAGACTGGTTACCGTCGGGCCCCTCGTCACATCAGAGTCCAGTGCCAGGGGAAAACCGGTCAGAGGGCCAGACCTAGGACGCGTGGTCTGTGTGTGCACACGTGGTTGGGGACTGTGGACGCACGTCGACGGGCGTGACCCCAGCTAGTCACTTGTTGTGAGTTACTTGTACGGTGTCTGCGCCTCGGGTAGGACCTACCACGTCAGGCGGTTCACCTGCGGTGCGGTGTAAGACGTCAGGGGACGCTACCGACTGTGCTTCTAGTGGGTGGTACTCCTGTCGAGTACGGAGTGACAGGTTGTCAGTCGTGTGTTTTCGACCTTCGGGTTTTACGGTTCGACCGTTGGTTTCGGTCTTCTCGTACCGTGGCACGTGTGTCGATTTGCGTGCCGTAGGGTCTAGTTCTGTAGAGTACAGGGCTTTCCTTTCCGAGGTACTTTCCTACCGCTAGCATAGTGGTTTCTCGTTTTACGAGGTAGGGTTCGAGTGATCCCTACTGAGTCTTGTTCCGAGACTCATTCCCTGCGTGTTTTCACCGTGTTTCAGGTGCGACGCCACCTTCGGAGAGCGCGTCAGGAGCGCAGCGTGGTGCGGGTGCCCAGAGGTAGTGCCAGAGGTCAGAGCCGGGGTATGCCCCGTGTAGCTGTACTTTTCTTTCTTGTCACTATACTAGTCGTGGACTGTTCTTGCTGTTGTTGTTATTTTATTGTGGACCATGTAAAATGTTAATTTATTTCCTACTTAACATTATAACTGTTTAATTTCTACAATTATTTGTGATACTTGTGTAGTCTCCACACCATCCTTTTAACCCTTCCGAGTCTTCGGGCTCGTGGGTGACGGTGCGAGTCTCGGGTTATCGGGCCTTCCCGGTAAACGGATTCTCGGGTCGTTACAAGAACCTCCGCCGTGAACTTATCCTCCACCCTCCCTCGACCATTGCCGAGCTAGTGACTCTGGCTCTGCTCCACGCCGAGTGCGAAGAAGTACTCAGCGCTTGCCGAGATGCAATCGGCTCGGGTCGGGAGGGGGACAAGAAGCGGGGCCCCGAGCCAAATCCTAGCTCGGGGGATTCGTGGAACTCGTCAAATGGGCCATTATGCTTGGGGCATACGACATCTCGTATCACCCGCGCTCAGCTATAAAAGGTCAAGCGCTCGCCGACTTCATCTCCGAAAGCACCATCGCGACCGAAGGTAGACTACCGACCATGCCCGGGCCAACCTGGGAACTGTACGTTGACGGATCTTCCAACTCGGTCGGTAGTGGTGCTGGGATCCTCCTAAGATCCCCCGAAGGAGTGGAGCTGCAGTACGCCTTGAAATTCAACTTTCAGGCGTCCAACAACGCTTCCGAGTACAAGGCCCTTATATCGGGAGCGCGCATGGCCCGGCGGTTGGGGGCTGAGCGAGTCAGGATCCACACCGACTCTCAGCTGGTCGCAAGCCAGGTCAACGGCGAGTAAGAAGCTCGAGAGGCACCCATGATCAAATACCTCCAGCTGGTCAGGAGCCTGGCCCAACAGTTCGAGGGGTTCGAGGTAGTCCGAATAGCCCGGGAAGAAAACTCCCGAGCGGACGCCCTCTCTCGGTTGGCCTCCTCCCTAGACCCAGAAGGTACCCGATCGGTCCTCCTCTAAGAGCTAGAACGCCCGAGCATTGACTCGGAGCTCCTCACTGTTGACTCGGCCGTCCCGAGCGACTGGCGCACCCCCTACCTATCTTGGCTCCGAGACTCCCAAGAGCCCTCCGACCCTCGAGAAGCACGCCGAATGAAGTACCAAGCCCGGCGCTTCGTCGTCCTGGACGACACACTCTACCGAAGGTCTTTCGCCGACCCTCTCCTGAAGTGCCTCGGCCCCGACGAAGCCAGCCGAGCCATCCAAGAGGTTCATGAAAGCCTGTGCGGAGCGCACTCAGGGGCAATGTCACTAGCCAGGATCCTATTACGACAGGGGTACTGGTGGCCCACCCTGCAGCGTGACTGCTCGGCCTACGCTCAACAGTGCGACCGATGCCAGCGGTTCGACCACTTGGTCCATCAGTCGGCTACAGAACTCATCACCCTCACCGAGCCTTATCCCTTCGCTCGGTGGGGGATCGACATTCTCGGGCCATTCCCTACGGCTCAGTCCCAGAAAAAGTTCATTATCATCGCCATCGACTACTTCACTAAATGGATCGAGGCCGAAGCCACTGCAAGGATCACCGAGACAGTCGTCTGGAGTTTCGTCTGGAAATCGATCATTTGTCGCTTCGGCATCCCCCGAGTGATAGTGAGCGATAACGGTCGGCAATTCGATTCTCGATATTTCCGAGACAGATGCGCCGACCTAAACATCCGCAACCACTTCACTTCGGTTGCCCACCCTCAGGCCAACGAGCTGGTCTAAAATGCCAATAAGACTATCTTGAAAGGCATAAAGACCAGACTCGGCAAAGCCAATGGTAGTTAACTCGAGGAATTGTGTAACGACCCGAGAATCCGATTACCGGGAAGGCCTGATAACCCGAGACTCGCACCGCCACCCACGAGCCCGAAGACTCGGAAGGGTTAAAAGGATGGTGTGGAGACTACACAAGTATCACAAATAATTGTAGAAATTAAACATTTATAATATTAAGCAGGAAATAAATTAATATTTTACATGCTCCACAATGGTAGGTAACAACAATAACAATAGTCCACGACTAGTACAGAGACAAGGAAGAAAAGTACAGCTACACGGGACATACCCCGGCTCTGACCTCTGGCACTACCTCTGGGCACCCGCACCACGCTGCACTCCTGACGCGCTCCCCGAAGGTGGCGCCTCACCTTAAACACGGTGAAAACACGCAGGGAATGAATCTCGGAACAAGACTCAGTAGGGATCACTCGAACCCTACCTCGTAAAACGAGAAATCACTACTCTAGCGGTAGGAAAGTACCTCGAAAAGGAAAGCCATGTACTCTACAGAACTAGACCCTACGACACGCAAGCCGACACACGTGCCACGGTACGAGAAGACCGAAACTCAACGGCCAAACCGACAAAATCCGAAGGTCGGAAACACACGACTGACAGTCTGACACTCCGTACTCGACAGGAGTACCACCCACTAGAAGCACAGCCGGTAGCGTCCCCTGACGTCTTACACCGCACCGCAGGTGAACCGCCTGACGTGGTAGGTCCTACCCGAGGCGCAGACACCGAACAAATAACCACGATCAAGTAACTAGCTGGGGTCACGCCCGTCGACGTGGGTCCAACCGCCCCCAACCACGTGTGCACACACAGACCTTGCGTCACTAGGTCTGGTCCTCTGACCGGTTTCCCCCCGTAGCCGGACTCTGGCTACCGACGAGGGGCCTACGGTAACCGGTCCACAAACCGTCTCGAAAGGTGGGTGCCCGTACACCACTCCCAGGTGAGACCAACACCTCGTACTGGTGGGCTACGACTAGTGGAGGGTCACTGAAGGAGTAGACTCTCAAGTCACTGGAAAACGACGTCCGAGTCCGACAACGTGTGGGAATCACCCCACACACTAGCTCCGTCAAACGGTGGCCATAGTCGGAGTAAAAACGGGGTTGCCACCCTCATGGGGCAACCAGGAATGTGACGGTCCACCCTAGGGCCGTCACAAGCAAGTAACGGTCTAGGCGAGACCGTTACATGCGCCTAAGGTTCGAAACAGACCGTCACACGGTCAGAGGGGAAAGGGATGTGACGGCCTGGTCCAGGCGCGTTACAAGAGTGTAACGCGCTTGGCCCCATGCGTTACACACCCCCCCACGCTCCCAAAACCAAAAAGGGAAGTAACGGCCCAGCCTGGCGCGTCACACGCATGTAACGCGCTTGGCCCAGCGCGTTACATGGCCCTCACACTTGGGGTGAAAACAGGAAGTAACGCGCCTTCCTCAGCACGTCACACGCATGTAACGCGCCTAGCCCGGTGCGTTACATGGCCTGACCCCCAACGGTCACAAACCAACGGTCGAAAGCCCCTGACGGCCCTACCCAAGCGCGTCATAGGCAAATGGCGGCCTATCGTGAGGCCGTTACAGCCCCCGACCCCCAAAAACACTACTCAGGAATGTGACGCACCCCTCTAGGGGCGTCACAAGCATGTGACGGTCACTGGAGTGACCGTTACACACTCCCGAGCACGCTACGGCGGGAAAACCCCAAAAACTTCGACCACGCCCCCGTGCCTCCACCGAAGAGGGGGAAATCAAAGGGGAAGGCCCCTAAGGACCCCTAGCATGCTTCTAAGTCACCAAAACATGAAATCATGCATCAAATCCATAGATCGGGCGAGCTCTCCCCAAATCATGGAAAAACCCCCAAAGCTCAAACACGCCCCTCTCGGCCTCCCCGCGGCCTACAAATCACGGGAATGAACGGCAAGAGGCTAAGGAACGTCACCCTACCTCAATGGAGCGAATGCTCCGCCGGATCGCCCACAAACCACGAAGAACGCCTTTGGAAATCCCGCCTCCTCACGCTTCCCACGCTCGCCGCACGCCCCCACGATCGCCTCACCGCCGCCCACGTCGCCGCGCCGTCGCCCCGCCGCTGTCAGCAGCCGGAGAGGAGCTAGCCGCGCTCGAACGGGAGGAAGAGAGGGAGAGAGGGAGGGTCACGGTTGGGGAAGGAAGGAGGAAGAAGAAGAAGAAGAAAGAGAAGGTGGAAAAGAAAAAGAAAAGAAATGGGATTATATAGAAAATCCGATTTTCTGGAAAAATACCAAAAAATAGAAAAATATATTTCCGGAATCCTCGGAACGCACCGATCGCAGCGGTACCACTCGTGCCTGGGGGAACCGCCCGGTTCGCCCGCAGCGAGCTTCCGAAGAAAAAGCCGAAACACACACCGGGAATCGAAAAACACACACGGAAAAGCCGCGGAACGCCTCCGGGCCTCCGAAACAAATCCGGATCGCGCCGATCCGAACACGAAAGATGTCCGAAACGAAATTTCGGACACAACAGAGTCGGACGCTCCGAAAACCAGATCCGGGACCCACGAAGAAGGATCCGAAAGGTCCGGGATATTACAAATTGTCTAGCGTACTGTGGTCGCACCGAACGACTCCCAGGACGGCAACCGGTGAAAGTCCTTTTCAGTTGGTGTACGGCACTGAGGCTGTCATTCCATTAGAGATCGCCAACCCGTCTCTCCGAGTCATCCGCTACTCGCTCGAGGAAAACAACCAAAAGTTACTCGAGAACCTCGACCTAGCCGATGAACTCTGGGATATTGCCACCATCCGAGCGACGGAATACCAGCGACGCCTCACTCGATACTACAACGCCAGAGTCCGAAGCAGACACTTCCAACCGGGAGACTTCGTCCTCAGAAAAGCCGAAGCCTCTCGACCACTAGAGGCAGCGGGCAAGCTGTCGCCTAACTGGGAAGGCCCCTACCGAGTGGTCGAGACGCTCGGGAAAGGTGCGTACAGGCTAGCAACAATGGAAGGGGAACCCATTCCTCGGACATGGAACACAGCCGCACTACGCAAATTCTATTTTTGAAATTGTACAACAAGATGGACGAAATAAATTCCTTTTCTTTTCATTCAAAACTATTGATACATCAGAAAGGCAAAGGCCAGTACATTGCATGACAAAAAATAAGAAAATCCATCTAACACCGTTGCAAGGGGTCATCGCTCGGTTGACTCGATCTCGATCTCCTCGCGTCCAGCCACTGACTCTGCCTCGCGTAGAAACTGGCTCGGACAAGAGGGGGCCGATCCAGTTGGCTCAGATGACCCCTGACAAAGGTGACAGAGGGACTGCAGAGAAGGTAACCACCTTCTAAGGTTGGAGAAGGCTACCTTCCAAGTTGATAGAGGCCAGGGAGAAGAAGCGACGTGAAGACCTCCTCTTTCCCAACCTACCAACTCCTTGGAAGGGAACAGAGAGCAAGCAGCCTCCGAAGAGTAAAAGAAATGAAGAGCAGAAGAGGGAAAAAGAGGCTGCAGACGGAGGAAGGCTCCGGTGAGGAGGGAGCTTGGTGCACCGCCCCCCCCCCCCCCCCCATGCAGAGGGGGAGTGGCGGCAGGCATCCCTAATACCCCCATCCGTCCTCCGCCTCGGCGCCCGCCCGGAAGGCACGCCAGAACTGAGAAAGGGCAAGAGCCGTGCCCTCACACGTCGAAGCCCTCTCCAGATCCGCGCGGCGACCGTCGGACCCGTCTCAAACCCACGCGGCGACCGTGGGACCCGTCCAACAAGTCAGGACCGCAAGAGCTCTCTGCTCCCCATCGTCGGCGGCGTCACCCTCCGAAGGATCCTCCATGCTCCGAATGCAACGGCACAACGCAGAGTGAAGAAGAAGGAGTGAGGAAAGACCGTTAGAGAAAATCCCAAGCGGTAAAGAGGAAAGGGCGCCCTTCGGTCCTTCTTATAGGCCAAAGGAGGCTACACGCCTTAAATGACTCCCCCCTTGAAAACACGCCAAAGGATTTCTCCCCTGAACGGTCACCTCCAACTCCTCGTTTCCCGCCCTAGCGGGATTCACGAAGCGGCCTGGCATTCAAAGCGTGAGGGAACGGAAAGACGCCCCGTCAGAAGCCTACCAAATCAGCATGCGAAAACCACGCAGGACATATCGGCACTCTCCAACTACTTCAGATACGCCATCCAAATCACGGCAAGGATGGCGATCAAACAAGTAAGTCATTCATTATCTCATAAAGAGGAAACTCTCTAAAGGAGGAAAGAGAGACAAACAAGAGAAAGGGGCAAAATACATCAGGCCTCGGGCCCACTTTGAAGCTCGGGAGCGACGGAAGTGGGCGCGTCACCCCCAGCACCCTCGGTGACGGCCGACCCGGGCACTGACCTCGCCTGTGCGAGAACTGTCTCGGTCGCGAGCCCTCCCGAGACGTCCGGAATTGGTGACCCCGCCGGAGAAGACCCCTCTGGATCTTCCCCGCCCGACGTAGAGGAGCTAGAAGCCGACTCATCCGAGTCATAGCTCTGGCCCAAAGGGAACTCGATCCCGGAGTCTTGCTCGTCGGCGTAGTCCACCGCCCGATGATAACCCTGCTTAAACCCCTTTCGGGCGCCCCGGCGAAGCGCTACCACGTAATATGGTAGGGCGGCTCTCTCCAGGTCGGCTGAGTAGGCGTCCGAGCTCCTATACCGCTCGATCGCCTCCGCCTCGATCTGCTCCGTCCTTCCAACGAGCTCGACCCAAGCCTGCTCCGCCTCGGCCGCACGCTGCTCTGCCCCCGCCAGGCGTTCCTCTCCTCGACCATCCCTCGCTCGGCTTCGCTCGACCGCCTCTCTGCCCGGGCTCGGTCCGCCTTGGCCACGGAACGAAGGCGCTCCGCTACCTCCGCCCGGTCCAGTAGCTCGGCACGTTCGAGCTCCCAGCGACCGTCCAGCTCGAGGTGACGCAGACGCTCCTCTTCCAAGATTTTGCCCTTCCTCTCGAGCGACTCTCGAGCCTTAGCCAACTGCTCAGTCAGCGCCTCGGTCTCTAGCCGGCTCGCCCGTGCCAAATCCCTGATCACAGAGAACTCCCGTCGAAGCCCCTCATGCTCCTCGTTGAGGCGGGCCAGTTTCCTCTCGCACCCCCGAGGGCCCAGGCGAGACTCGACCGCTCCGCCTCCGTCCGGGCATACGTCTCCGCCATCAAGGCCGCCGACCGAGCCATGACTAGGCCGCCCTCCATGAGGACATCGAGGACTCCAGCGGGGGAGTGGCGCTTGTCTCCCCCCCTCATCCTTGCGGCAACCTCTCGGTAAACCCGATACAGGTCGCCCGAAGCACCGAGCCTTTCCAAGGCCTCCGGCATGGAGATCCGCTCCCCACCGGACGCCCCGCCAGAAGGTTCGGCTCGAGCAACGGGGCCGACCGCCCCGCGCGCCGCGGTCGGTTGGGGTTGCGACGCCTCCCCGGGCGAACCCCCAACCTCGACCGACGCCACGGGATCGATCGCACCGGGAACTTCGAGCACTTGGGGCTGCGACGCCCTCGCAGGCGAACCCCCAACCCTATCTGTCTCAGCCCGCGCCTCGCCGCCTGAGACATCGCCGACCTCGACCGGTCTCCCGGTCTCGACGTCGGCTACTTCAGCACCGGCCCCCTCCATCCCCGGGGAGGGGAGAACCGACACATCTCCGCCCTCTGAGGGGCCCCTGGTCTCCTCGCCCCCCTCTCTCCTGGTAGGTGGGGGAGCTGGCCTGGAAGGGTCGGCCCCATCTTGCCCCCGAGAGGGGAGCGCCGCCGAGCCAGAGTCGCCCCCAGCAGCGGTAGGAAGGCCAGCCTTCTTGGCCCGTTTCTTGGCCTTCGCGGCTTCCCGCAATTTTCCCTCCATGGGATCCTTGCGCTTCGACCCGCTTGGCCGCGAAGATCCCACGGAGGCCACCCCCTTGCCCTTATCCCGGGCTTGGGAACGACCCGCGGGAACGACAGGCTCATCAGCCGTCGAGTCATCCCCAAAATCGATGACCTCGGTAACCTCTTCCAAAGGTTCCCGCCGGATGTCTGCAATGAAGAAGAAGATTCTGTTAAGAAGCAAAAAGGCGACCCTCCGACCCTGCAGAAGGATCCGAAGGATGATACCTGATGGCTTGAGCTGCATAAGCAGATACTGCTCTACGTTCTCCAGCGTCACCAGCTCCTCAGTCGACCGGCGATTTGTCAACAAGCGAACGGCGTATTCCTCCACATCGGCGGGGAACTCCTCCTGCCGCGGGGGAAGATTCGGATGGAAGTTGGGCATAACCTGGCACCTCCAGGATTCATCCACTGCTTCCGCCTTCACCCAGAAAAACTGCCTCTTCCACCCTTTGTGCGAAGAATCCTTCGCCGCCAGCGGAATACAACTCCGATTCCTGCGCGCCTGAATAAAGTAGAAGCCTTTCCCCGCCGACGGATGTGCCTTCAGCTCGAAGAAATAATGAAAAAGATCCAGGGACGGGGGAACCCCCTGCAGGCGGCAGAGGATCCGAAAGGCAGACAGCAGAAGATACGAGTTGGCCACCAGCTGAACAGGCGCCAACACGAAAAAATTGAGAAGCTTCAGAACGAAGGGCTCGAAGGGGAGGCAGAATCTGCTCTTCCGCGCCAGGAGAAAAGTACAAATATGGCCCGTGCGGCTATCCAAGCTCGTCTCATATGGGGCAGTGGGTGCAAAGCTATATCGGAGAGGCAGGCGAAACCGATGCTCCAGTTTCTTCACATCAGCCTCCCCCAACTCGCTGCGATTGGGGACGGGCTCCCGCCTCACCTGCTCGATTTCCGAGCGCAGATCCGCCATAGAGCTAGAAGAAGAACCTTCACGAGAGCCCGAAGACTCCGGGGGAGAAGGAAGCTGCCGGATCGCCTCCGCGGTTATACGCGCCAGCTCCTCAAATGCCGCCGCAAGAACTCGCTCCCCCGCTGTATCTTCACGGCGCATCAAGGAGCCCCAGAAGCAAAGAAGTGGAGGAAAGGCCAAAAACCCTAGAAAGGCTGGGAGGACGAGCAGCGCCCTACGCCTATAAACCCTCGCGGGAGGCGGCGCGCCGTTCCAACCTCCGAGAAAAAGGGGGCCCCTTCATTTCAAATCCGTCAGGATCATTATTACTACGGGCCCAGGCGACCACTACACGTGGCTTCATAACGCCGACAGGATTCCACCCACCCGAGCCACGCCGGTCCAAAGCCTCGAAAAACTACTCAACCGAGCCCCCTTGGCTCGGGAGTAGGAGGGGGATAAGTGGAGAGGGGGATTCCTGCAGCCCACTCAAAGAGCAGACCCAACAGGGCCCGACGAGGCAAGCTCGTCCAAGTGACAGTCCACAGGGCCCACTTGGAAAAGCCCAATAAAACAATGCTCGAGGAAACAACTCTCCTAGGCGGCCCCAAGGCTCGGAGAGCCCGAGCATCGGTCAGGTCACAGGAAGACCCGCGCACGAGCTATCCCTCCGCACGAAGGAGGGAAGCGCTAGCCGGTCGGTCCGACCCATCTCCTCACCAAGCTAGGCCTATTGCCCAAGTAGGGCCGGCCCCTCTAAGCTCGGTACGACCGATAAAATATTTATCATTGCAGCCGTTAGAGGCCACAGCGGGCCGGGCGCCAAGAAGTCCAGGAGCTCCGGCTTCCCCGCGAGGATAACGCCCCCACGATGAGGCCGTAAACGCCCACGACGAGGATGTAACCTCCACCGGAGACCCCTCGGCTTGCAAGACTCCAGAGGGCGGCACACTATTTAAACCTGGGATACCCTCCGGCGAAAGGTAAGTCAAAAAGGGCATTGATCCACCCCCACTTCCTGAGCACGGATCACTTCACCCCATTGGTGGAGAGGGATCTCGCGCCTTCACCTTCTCCTCCCTATCGCTGCTCCCACCATTGCTCTACTGACTTGAGCGTCGGAGGGTTTCGCCCCAGGGAATCCCCCTGGGCCCTCTGACCCGTTTCCCTGTCTTGCAGTTCACTAACTTGGTGATTACCAGCCCGCTCAGGAACCAGCGCGAGATTTCGCCTCTTCATAACACATGTTCTTCATCTCCTCTAGATCATGACATGTAACACAATGTCATCAACATAAACAATAAGCACAACCACCTTTTCGTTTCTATGCTTAAAAAATATGGTATGATCAGTATTGCTCTGTCTGTATCCCATGAAAATTGGAGCTCTTCTAAACCTATCAAACCATGCACGTGGTGGTTACTTTAGTTCATATAATGACCTCCGCAATCGACACAACTTCTCATGTGTCTCAATGCTGTCAAAGTCTAGTGGAATCTCCATGTATACCTCCTCCTGCAAATCCCTATGAAGGAAGGCATTCTTAACATCGAGCTGGAAAAATTTCCACGCTAAATTAGTAACACAAGAAATCAAAGTGCGAATAGAGTTTATCTTTGCCACCGGAACAAACGTCTCATCGTAGTCAATTTCATATGTCTGAGTGTAACATTTTGCCATCAAATGAGCCTTATACCTATCAACCACATCTTCATAGGCTATTTCTGGAGTCAAGAAGTTCAACAGCCAGGTCATAAAGAGTGAATTCTCCAACAATCATTTCTTGTATTCAATACTCCCTTCAGTTGATTTGGTCTTCTCTCCATTAACATATCTCTCATAATCACGAGCAGCAAGGAATACTAGAACACTCCTAGACCAGATTAGATATGTGCATTGTCCATCAATTTTCACTTGACTAATCTGAAGAGATGTGTTCTCCTATGCTCCCCCCAGATTGAACAACAATTGTTTGTGATTCTCCCAACGTGCTTGTCTCCGCTCCGTCTGTTTTGTCCAAAAAAAGATGTCAATTTGAGTCACACAAGCAGTAGAAGGAGCAATCGACACGTCGGGGACCGGCCAAGAAGAGATCACCGCATAGTGGAAGGGAGGTCACATAGCGGCCCTTGGCCGTGGGCAGGTGACCTATGCTGGTCGCACACCGGTTGCCCCAGCTGGCCTTGGTTGCTCCCTGGCGATTGCTGATTGAGCACTGGCGACCCCGTGTCGGCCGTGCCATGGCTCCTGTTGGCCGCACATCGGCGACCTACCGTTAGCTGCGCCTTGACAACATCCCAAGCCACAGAGAGAACGGCCCTCCGTTAGTCATGCCCTGACGGCTTGCCTAGCTGCACACTGGCGGCCGAGAAGAGAGTGAACGTCACCGACCTCTGGTGTCGGGGGCGTGCCCTCTTCCCACAAGATCTCCGAAATAGGTCGACCTCATGCGAACGCGGCGTTGGCGAGTGACTTTCCCTTCAGGGTGCACGAGGCAGGTTTTCATTACATTAGAGGAGTTGGGAAATAAATCTCTACTTTATAACGGGTTGGGAGTCTTTTATAATATCCACTCCCATAAAATATTCTTAAACACAATCAAATCCCATCAAATTTTGGAGGATATGGGCTTTAATGGGTAATAAAAGATAGTAATAAAACCAATGATATTTGGTGGTGCGGGGATTGAGGCAAGGAAAAAAGATGGGTAGGTGATCCGCGGTGACCGGAACCCAGTGTAGGCACGAATTGCCCCCCCGCGCTGGCCGAACCCCCACGGGCCACCGCGCTTCTCGTTCGGATGACGACGCCGTGACGTCTCCCCAACACCTGCCCCACACCCTCACCAACTTCTGCCGTCGCGGTTCGATCCCGACGCAGGCCATGGGAAAAGCCTCCACCACCACTCCTTTCCTTATTAAAGCCGTCTCCACCATCCTCGCATCTCCAACATACAACAGCTCCACAGGACCACAGCTCCTGGTTCTCTCTCCCCCTCCACTCTCTCTTTCTCTGTCTGAAACTCGGAGCAGTTGCTGTTCTTCTTTTGCTTTACAGGGAGGGAAGACAACATGGGCAGCCTTGCCACAGAGAGAACGGCCACCGGTTGGGCTGCCAGGGACGCCTCCGGCGTCCTATCGCCCTACACCTACACCCTCAGGTGAACACTTGCCCGCTCTCTCCCTCTATCATGTGTGTAATCCCCTGGCCTATTCTCTTGCGAACCTATCTACCACTGGATAGTTTTGTATCAAGGTTTTTCTTGCGAAGTGTGTGTGTGTGTGCTTGTCCCCTGATCATGCCTCTGCGACTAATCTGTCTGGCTTCGGCGGCGGTGAGAGCAGGCAGACGGGGCCGGAGGACGTGGTGATGAAGGTGCTCTACTGCGGCATCTGCCACACGGACATCCACCAGGTGAAGAACCACCTCGGCATGTCCAAGTACCCCATGGTGCCCGGGTACGTATTTGCCCGCCACCAAGCGCTGCTGCTGTCTTATTTGCTTCATCCTATCTGAATGACTCGATCCGCTCCATCCCCTGCAGGCATGAGGTGGTGGGGGAGGTGGTCGAGGTGGGGTCGGAGGTGACCAAGTTCCGGCCAGGGGACGTCGTCGGGGGCGGGGTCATCGTCGGCTGCTGCCGGTCGTGCGGCGCCTGCAAGGCCAACATCGAGCAGTACTGCAACCAGAGGATCTGGTCCTACAACGACGTCTACACCGACGGCAATCCCACCCAGGGCGGCTTCTCCTCCTCCATGGTCGTCGACCAAAAGTAAGCCTCCCCGCCCCTGTAGAATTCGAACCCCGAGAGGAGAACTTGCTCTCCTCCTCCCCCTCCTCCTCACGGTCAAAACAGAGCATGCACTACTGATTAATAATTTGGGAACATACCAGAAGGAACTTCGAGTGTTGTCATATCCGAACCCGGCCTTGCACAGCATGCACTACTTTAATAATTTGGGAACATACCAGAAGCAAGGAACTTCGAGTGTTGTCATATGAATCCGAACGCCACCTGCTAGACAGCCCCCCCACCCAACCGCACACACAAACCCACGAAGGGATGCCCGCCCATGACAATGGGGGGCGAGGAGATTGGGTCGTTTCAGCCACACGCGGAAGTGACTGGCAAAATGGGGTCTTGAGCAGCATTGTCAGTGGGGCAAGGAGGAGGAACCATTTGGTGCTATGTATTCCTCTGATTCTTCTGATAAGACAAATGACTATGAAAACAGAGCACATCCCAATTCCTCCACCTCCAATCTTTAATCCACGGTGGGACTCTTTCAGAGCGACAATTACGTTTGGCGGATCGTTGCTTAATAATCTCGGAATTCCAAAGGCTCCGTCAGGTTGGAGAATATATAAGCCGTCAAGCTTCAATTTGAAAGGGACGGCAATGGATTAATGTGAATAATATTGCTTTCGTGTTAATTCGTTCTTGTGTGGCTGAAGTCAATGTTTGAACTTGACGACCTCGGAAGGAAAGACTTTGAATTACTTAATGGCGTTGGCGTTGCTGCATCCAGGTTTGTGGTGAAGATCCCGGAGAAGATGGCGCCGGAGCAGGCGGCACCGCTGCTGTGCGCGGGGGTGACGGTGTACAGCCCACTGAGGCATTTCGGGCTGATGGCGCCGGGGCTGCGGGGTGGCATCCTCGGCCTGGGTGGAGTTGGGCACATGGGTGTCAAGATCGCCAAGGCCTTGGGCCACCACGTCACCGTCGTCAGTTCCTCCGACAAGAAGCGCTCCGAGGCCCTGGAGCACCTCGGCGCCGACGCCTACGTCGTCAGCTCCGACGCCGAGCAGATGGCCGCCGCCGCCGAGACGCTCGACTACATCATCGACACCGTGCCCGTCTTCCACCCGCTGGAGCCCTTCCTCTCCCTCCTCAAGCCCGACGGCAAGCTCATCCTCAACGGCGTCATCAACGAGCCCCTCAAGTTCCTCTCGCCCGTGGTGATCCTCGGTACGTACGCATGACATACATAGCCTCTCGCCCTCTGCGCGCCTCCCTCTGTTCCCCCCTGTTCCGTCCGGGTCGGTAGGTTGGTTGATGAAACCGGTTGGTGTTGCTGCTCCTGCCTGCTGGTGCATGCTGGTGATGGTGTTGGGCGTCTGCAGGGAGGAAGACGATAACGGGGACCTTCATCGGGAGCATGGAGGAGACGCAGGAGATGCTCAACTTCTGCGAGGAGAAGGGGCTGACCTCCGTGATCGAGTTGGTGAAGATGGACTACGTCAACAAGGCGTTGGAGAGGCTGGAGAACAACGACGTCAGGTACCGCTTCGTGGTGGACGTCGCCGGCAGCAACCTCGAGTAATGACGGGCTGGTCCCGCATCACTACCGGCACACTGTGCTCCTCTGTCTGTGTTTTGCTTTGCTTGTAAAACTCGCATTCCATTCCCTCCTTCCCCTTCCTCTCCACCTTCGGAAAGATTGGGCGTTAACGATGATGCTTGTAACTGGGATATGGCAAATCATATATTGAATAATATATATATATATGTTTTGTGTGTTTGTGATGGATATGGCAAATCATATATTGAAATACTTATATATTGAAAGATATATATATATATATATAATATTATCCCTGTTTTGCATTAGAGTCTGTTCTATTCCAAGGAGCAGTAGGTACCGAGGATCACCACGGTAGACTTTAATCTCGTCTTTTTCTTTTCCTGTTAGAGCATGTGGAGACGCAGGGATTAGTGGCCTAGACCTTTAAAACGACAAAAGGGGGCGGTACAGGTCAAGACACTTCCTACTCCCACATGAACCCTCTCCTTCCTCCAACGCCGTGGCTCCCCACTCTTTCCTGTATCTCTCTGCAGTAGTAGGTGATGATGTCGATACATCAACCTATCCCTCCCCCGGCCAACATATACTGCAAAGACTCCCAATCTGTCTGAGAGGTCGCCAACATGCCTTGTTTAGTTTAAGGGGAAGCTGGTGGGGATGGAACAGGTCACCGCGATCTCCAATCTAATTTAAACGCTCGACTTGGGGCTCTGTCAGACCTTGGGGCCTCCTTTACAAGTTTTTGAGCACAATTTAAAGCAAATAGGAGCAGGCAACGGCGACGTGCGCGGAGAATTTTAATTTTTAAAATGGGTTCATCGGAGCAGCTCCGGAATCTGCAACCCTTTTTTCAAGCGAGTTACGTGGGACTTGATTTGGATCATTGGAGAGGCTTCCAGAATGATGGTAGGATCCTGTTGGAGTTCAAAGTTCCCCGTGTTCAGATTTTCGATGATGGTCTTCAATTTTTGGGGCAAGCCAACCGGCCGGTTTTCCCATTACACATTTAGCTTGACCTGATTCAAAGACATCAATACGAACCAAGGAATTGATCCTTGACCACGTCAAAAAGAATGCGTGGTTATTCTATTCTGTACTACGCAGGCCAACGCAATTTGTGAGGCATTTTGTGACTCGTGCCTTTCTTTATTCCTTCGAGATGATAAGTGGGGGGGGGGGGGGTGAATATGTTTGGCCCATCAACTAGGCCCAAGGTCCATCTCTAGTTGACCCACGGTCCAAGACCTAACAACAACCGATTGACGGTCCAGTATACGGTCCTTCATGACCTCCCATAAGACTGACCCAGGATCAGTCTCTGTACACTGCGTGCACCTCTATTGTCTTGCGGGAGCAGTGCACATCTCTGGCGGCCACCACGATATTAATGGCAGAACCACCATCAGACAGTAAAGGAACAGCGGGACAACGCCTGCACCTCCCCTGCCCCGACAGGCGAGCAGGCATGTTGCTCACGTCTTCACGGCCAAGATAACCATCGCGACTCAAAGTCAGAAGGTAAAAGTCAACTGACGAACTCCACCAAAACCGTATAAATAGGACCCTGGTCAGACGGTCACGGAAGTATGCAACCTGCCCCCCTCAAACTCTCACCTCTCTCAAGTCTCTCACCCTTCCAAACTAAGCTGAGTCGTCGTCTACGTCTTTGGCGGACTAGCCCATTCACTTTTCCCTCTCCAATGCTCGTCCGAGCACTCTCCCTATTCTCCTACCTAGCACGAAGGCACCGCCTCCCTCTCTCAAGCTATCTCTCTCCTTCACCGACGATTGTCTGACTTAAGCATCGGAGGGTTGTCCCCTAAGATCACTCCTAGGGCTCCTTCTGACGCTTCTCTGCACTTGCAAGCTCTTCACGAGGACGACCTCTCCTTCCCGAACTTCTAGGCCCCCTTCTCTCGGAAGATTTTGGAGGTGCCCATCTCTCCAAAGCCCCAGCTGCCGTCGTTCGCTCCGTACGATGGCACCACTGACCTAACCGACCACCTCCACAACGTTGAGTCCAACCTAGTCTTCCACCAGACATCGAACAGAAGTGTCTGGCCTTCACCACCACACTTCGGGAGAACACTCCCTACAAATGGGCCCGATAAATTCCTTCCAACAGATGAAGCGGATGTTCAAGGAGAACTTCCAACTGCAAGAAGGAGGCTCGGTCCATTATCAGCTTGCTCGTCATCAAGCAAGGGCATGAGGGACCCCTATGGAACTTCGTCGCCCGCTTTCGCAAGGAGGCACTCCGCGTCCCACGCCTTGATGTCAGCACCACCACCACCGCACCGACCCAAGAGACGTGAGACCACATCCTCCGCCACGCATTGGGGGTCTAGCCCCCCGCCACAGTCATGGAGCTCCTCGCGGTGGCCTAGAAGCACGCTAATTGCGAAGAAGATGCAGCTGCCCTCGGTTGAGCATCAGGAGGCGACTCCATAGAGCGGAAAGCCAGGCCAAGCACCCCAGGCACAACTGTGGAAAGAAGGAATGCCACGACCATGATATGCATGTTTAATCACCCCCCCCCCCCAAAGCAAGTACTCATAGAGATCTGGGAGGGAATTCTTCTGGTGGAAGCAACTCAAACAGGCACCGAGCTAGCGTATGCCCAAGGGGTAAACCAGGATAAGCACACTCATGTCTTATCCTCGAGATCTCCAGTGAAGAAGCGCCTCAAGGAGTCCACTGCTATATAACATCCCTTGTAACTCATTTGTAGGGACCCAATGGGTAGCTTAACGCTTCCAAGAGAGAGACTAACTAGTCAACTCTCCTGAGAGACCTGACTACCTAGCTCCCTCAAAAACGACGGGTGGTGTTTGACACCTCCAAGAGGTGGGCTAACAAGTCTCCTCTCGATGGGAGAAAAAGATGTACCATTCCCTCCTCGAAAACCAAGCCTCCAGGCTTATGTCTATTGGTAGGTCAACTGAGCCACTCGTCAAGAGTTAGGCGGACAAGCCCCAATAATGGGGGACCAACTAGTCAACTCCTCAAGAAGAAGTGACCAACTAGCCCCCTGATACAATAGACTCTCATTCGTTGGATAGGCAAACTGTGCTGCTCGTCAAAGTCGGCCAAGAAGCAGCCAATAACGATGGGCCGAGAGGCCCTCGGAACGACAAGCCAACTTTGGACCATGTGCCACTCGGCAGAGCTCGATCAGGATCCAGCAAGTCAAAAGCATGACTATGGACCACGTGCCACTCCCCGGAGCCCAGCCAGGATCCATCCGGTTGACACAACCTCCTCCTCTTATGACTCTTGCAGCACTGCGCATTTAACCACAAAAGAAAAATAAAAGTATGGCTACTGCGCAAGCAAGAAAGAGGGAAATGGAGAAGAACTTCTGGTTACATGTAGAAGGGGAGGGCGAGTGCGTCGTCGCTCGGCGACAGGGTCCTCACGTTTGGTAGCTAGAGGAGCCGGGTCTTGTGGGGCCACACCTGATGCTGGGGGGGCTATAAGGGAGAGCGACCAAGACCTCGACCTCCCCCTTAGGCTCCCCTACCTGCTCTGCTACCACCAACTTTGCCTTTGCCTCTCCCGCCCTCGCCTCTACTGCCGCCACCCTCACCTCCGCCTCGCTCCACATTGCCTCTGCCGCCTACAATTCCACTCAGAGCATCATCCCCGCTCGCTTGACACACTCCTTCACCCTCTCCAGGGATTCAGGGATTGCTCAGAGCAACTGCTTCTCCCCCTCTAGGGCTTGTACCAGGGCGAGCGGGCCATCATGGACTTTTTGCCCTGATACTCCACTATGTTGGCCGTCTTGCAGTGATCATCCAAGAGTATAAAAGTGTAGGTGATGGCAATCAACACGCGGAGGGCTACGGTTGTAATGCCCCAGGTTTTTCAGATTTGGATCCATGGGTTTCGGATCACTTTTCGCGGGTTGCAGATTCTGTCCGATTGAGCTTCAGACTATTTTTACCAGATTGTTGGACTCGTTGGTGGTGTGCTCGTGAGTTTCCTTGGGTCCGTGATGTTGTGAGAAGCACGCCGGTATTTTTTTGGTTTTTTCGGAGCGCCTGTGTGGGTCCCGGGTTGCATTTCGGGTTTTACGTGTGTTTTCCGTCTGTCGGACCTTCGGAACCCTATACATGGTGAACCGTTATGTTCTCCGACGCCGGGACATAACCACGGCGATCAGCGTGTTCCGAGGATCGCGATGGTATATTTTTCTATTTTTTTGTATTTTTGGTAATTTCTAGATTTTCTATATAATAACCTCTTTTCTCTCTCTCCCCATCTCTCATTTCTCTCTTCCCTCCCTCTCTCTTCTCTCACGTTCTCTCCTCTCCCCCTCTCACTCCGGGCGGCCGACGGAGGCGGCGAGGGCGGGGCGGCGTGGCTCGTGGGACGTGGAGCGACGGGCACGGGACAAGGATCGCGATGGTGGAGGCGGTTCGTGGGATCGTGAACCGGCGGGGGTTTCGGAGGCGTTTCTTCGTGGATCGGCGTCCACGGCGCGTCGTTTCTTCGGTGGAGGTAGGGAGATGGATCCCCAGCTCGTGCTCTTCCTTTCCCGCGAGTTTCGTTGGCCGTGGTGAGCCGAGAGGGCCTATTTGAGTTTTTTGGGGAAAATCCATGTTTTGGGGAGTGGTCGCCCGATCTACCGTTTCAAGCCACGATTTCGCGTTTTGAGGGTCTAGATACATGCTAGGGGTCCTAAGGGAGCTTCCCCCTTGTTTTCCCCCTCCTCCATGGATGTTTGGGGGCGTGGTTTAGATTTTTGGGTGTTTCCCGCCGGCCCGTTCTCGGGCTGGTGTGGCGGTCCTTCCAGAGACCGCCAGAGTCTATGGCGGCCTAGGGTAGGTGCACCAGACGTTGTGACGGCCCAAGGCGGGTGCGCCACAGGTTACTGTTTTGTCGGCAGGTCTCGACGTCATCTGGCGGCTGCACGATAAACCGCCAGACGGTGTGGCGGCCTAGGGTTAGATCGCTACCTCATTTTTGATCGTTGCTTCTCGAGTCGCGTGCTTTCTGACCGTCGGGAGTCATGTGCCTCTAGGGGCCGTAGGTACGGGCGCCAGAGGGCTTCTAGCGCGCCAAGGCTTGACCGCTAGAGCACTGTGGCGGCCTGGGATGGGTGCGCCAGAGCCAGTGTGGCTCATTCTTCTGGCGCGCCTGGGTTGGACTGCTAGAGACTGTAGCGGCCCAAGGTTGGACCGCTAGGTGATTCTCCGTGCTGGGTTCGCATGTGTTGGTCTCCGGTCGACCCAGTTGTGACCCAGTGGTCGACCTTCGACCTCGTGAGTGTCCCGCACACCCCGTGAGTTCCGTGTCTGTGTTTCTGGAGTGTCGGAATGTACTATACTACCTCGATTAGCGTGCCCATAGGTGTGGTGGGTCTGGGTGACCCCATGTGTTCCGGGCTTTTGTGTTACGCTCGATCAAGTCACCGTGTATCGGTATGAGTGCAGTGGGTTTTCTCCGCATGTCGTGAGTTTCCCTGGAGGATGATTCCCGAGTGGGCCATGTGTTTGGCCTTGGACTGCGAGTCCAGTCATCCAGCCTGGAGCTGGAGGTTTCCCGCTTTTCTCTGGGACGGGGAGTCGACGCGGCGGCGTGTGAGCTGCCTTGGGAATCATGTTTCTGTGCTTTCCGCGTGGGCCATGTGTGTGGCCTTAGTCTCTTGAGTTCCCTTTTGAGGGGATGGCCTCGGCGGCTCGTGAACTGCCTCGGTATTTATGCCACCGTGGTTTTAGACCTAGGGATTAGGCTAGATTGTCCGCCTTGTGCTGTTGCGTACGACGGTCTTGACCCCAAGTCTTGTGACTCAAGAACCGTTGGATTTAGTGAGTCTAGAGGATTGTCCAGAGTCCAGTGGCTCGACGCCACTTGGTTCTTCTCGACTTTCGTGCAGGGTGCGTGCGTGGTTCTCGAAGTTTCTCCTCGGAGAGTGGTCACACCAGTGACTCCCTACTAGTCGTAGCCTTCCGACACGAGAGTGGTCCCACCAGGGAGTGGTGGCGAGGCTACCTCGAGAGACGATTTTTAGACTGGTTACCGTCGGGCCCCACGTTTGACGCCAGAGTCCGACTGAGGGGAAAACTAGTCAGAGGGCCAGACCTAAGACGTATGGTCTGTGTGTGCACACGTGGTTGGGGGCAATAGGACCAGCGCTGACGAGCGCGACCCCATCTAGTCACTTGCTTTGTGGTTACTTATACGGTGTCCCCGTTCCACCAGGGGTCGAGGGGGGCACCTGAGGCGCGGTCTAAGACGTCAGTGGACGCATCGGGCCTTACTTCTGGTGGGTAGGTACTCATGTCACGTGAGACGTGACTCTCCTGTTTCCGGGTTCCATTTCCCGTCTGCGAGACGTGATTTTCTAGACCGTCCGGTGTTCCGAGGTTGTGTCTTGTGGGTGCGGTTCCCGCGACCAGGTGGTCGGGGTTGCACCTTGGACAGCGTGTCCAGGTTGACCTTGTCCTGGGAGATAGGCCTCTGCGGCAGGGTTGCCATGGGTTTTACCTCGGTGAGTGGTGTTAGTGTGGTCCGATTCCCGATTGTGAGTTCGGGATTTCTCTTTCTGCTTGACCGGTACAGTAGGAGTAGTTGTAGTGCCGAGTTTTGACCGGCCACCGTGTTTGTTGTTCCTGCTGCTACTGTTGTTCTTGTAGTTACTGCTTTCTGTGCCGCCGTTGTTCTCAGTTGGGGTTCCGCGGGATGCCTACTGAGCTAGTGACAGGAGGCTCACCCCTGCATTTCAGGTGAGGCGGTTCTTCCTCGAGGTTTGAGGGTGTAGTGCTGAGGTTCTTAGTTGCCAGCTCACCGGGCCGAGTGTTCACTTGGCATGTGATACGTTTTACTGCTTTGGACTGTATTTTCTATTGGACTGGACTCTGTTGTAGTAGTTGTTTATTTACTTCTATTAATTGTTGAATTGTTCTGCATTATTTCCTATTTCTTTGTGCCTCCACACTCCTTTTAGCCCTTCCGAACCCTCCTGATTCGTGGGCGACGGGCCAGGATTCGAATGGTATCGGACTCTTCCCGGTATTCAAATCTTGGGTCGTTACAACGGTCACCCTGGACTTGGGCTCCAACTTGCCCCTCTGTCACGTCTATCGGTCCATCGTGAGCATCACCTCCACACTCGGAATGCCTTCGCAAGTGCTTGGTGATCCTCCTTCAATGCTCGGACCTGCTTCCAATGCCTCTGAGCTTAATGATGAGCTGAGGACCACAGTCGGTGACCGAAGGGGGCAATGGAGAGATGTAGCCTCCCGATTGCATCCAACCATCAATAAGCGGTAGCGAAGACTGCCCTGGGCGAGCAGAGCGACTGGCATAAAGACGAGTACCTCCTCCACGGAAGCACTCCCCAAGATCTCCTCGCCGAAGCCTGTCGAATTCCTCTTGAGCACTCTCACTACTCCGGAGTGGGGGACTAGTGTGGAGGGGGGAATCTACTTGGCCCATGAACAAGGCCCATCTCTAGCCGACCCACGGTCCAAGACCCAACAACAACCGACTGGCAATCTAGCACGCAGTCCACCAGGGCCTGCCAGAAGACTGACCCTACACCAGTGCCCGTACATCGCGTGCGCCTCCGTCATCTCGCGGGAGCAACGTATGTCTCTGGCAACCACCACCATATTAATGGATGAACCACCGCTAGGCGGCAAAAGAACAGCGGGACATCGCCCTCCATGCCCTGACAGGTGAGCAGGAGGGCCGCTCACATCTTCACAGCCAAGACAACTTTCGTGACCCCAAGTCAAAAGGCAAAAGTCAACGGATGAACTCCACGAAGATTCTATCAATAGGACCTTGGCCAGACGCGTGGCGAAGGAGGTATACAACATGCGCCCCTCAAGCTCTCACCTCTGTCAACTCTCTCATCCTTCCAAATTGAGCTGAGCCTCTGTCTCTGTCTCTAGCAGACTGGCCCATGCACTTCTCCCTCTGCAGCACTCATACGAGCACTCTCCCTCTTCTCCTACCGAGCACTAAGACATTGTCTCCCTCTTTTAAACGCTCCCTCTACTTCTCTAACGATTGCGTGATTTCAACATCGGAGGGTGTCCCCTGAGATCACTCACGAGACTTGTTTCTCTGTGTTTGCAGGTTCCTCACGGGGATGACCTCTCCTTCCCATACTAAACAAATCCTCGGTATATAACTTGTATATTTAAGTGACGAATCTCGACCTCTATAATTATAATAATCTCTCTCTCTCTTTCACACACACGCGCGCGCGCGCGCACGCACGCACGCGCGCGCACACATCCATTTCTTCTAGGCTCCACACGCATGGTCAGCAGACGTCCCAATTAAGTAAGGGCAGGTTCTTGGCTACGGGGGAAGAGGTCAATCGCCAAAAGCTCAACACGGGCAAAGGAGTTGGTTGTTGACCGCGTCGAAGTATGATTTTCATATGTACGCCGTATTAAGGCAATGTTGCCAAAGTCGGTCTTTTTTCATTGACTTGAGAAACTTTTGTCGTCAAGTCTTTGCCAGTGCCGAGGGAGGGCTCGTCGGTCGACCTTTTTCTTTCATACGTACGCTGTATCATGGCACCCGATCGTTAATTTGTGTGCCAAGTAATGTGGAACCACAACATGCTAGCTATGTGTTGCCGAAGTCAATTGATTACCTATTTTCGTGGGTGTCTAAATGATTTGGTCCTCAGACACCCGCAGCCTCCTCTGGCGTGGACGGCCTCGCGTCTGCCTGCCCGCCACTCCGTCAACTGGTGTGCACAGAGGATGCTGCTGCTTTGGCCGTTGCCTCCTCTGTGGCTGCTGTTGGCCTTTCCCCCCCACTCTTTGCCACCCACCTAATGAGGTCATGCATGGGCCGGTCTGCCTGCAGGGAGCTTTTGCTCCTATGCCAGTGGCTGCCTCTCATGCTCCCCCCCCCCCCCCCCCCCCGCTAGTCGTTTCAAGAGCTGATCTGATGTGAGACAAAAATTCGGATCGTGTGATTTTCTTTTATCTTCATTTTCTCTCTTCTTTTTTTTTCTTTTCAAAAACAACTTCTCCCCACCCCTTTTTTTTTCAGATCTTCACTATGATACCCGACCGATAATCAAAAATAATGTGCAAACTTCTATGACTGCATACAGGATGAGTGTCCTTTGACCGCTTCCTTCTGATGGAACCGAGAAGACCTCCTATGATTGAAAATCTATCACTGAGGTGCTTCGGCCTGCCTTAAACATCCGCAAGCAAAGTCTTCTGGGAACTCAAGATGGGCCTTTGAGTTTGACTTATGATCTCATCAATCCGAGTGATACTTCCGTGAATAGCAGCTCCTTCTCACAATAAATGCACCCTTGGAAATATACCTTCAGTTGCCTTTGATTCACTAATACCATCTCTGACAGAACTAAAAAAACGCATACTGCACCATCGTAGAATTCAGGCTTCCCCATGGTTCGTCTGAAATCATATGTAAAGTCATGAAGTATGTAGAGGGATGGGGGAGGGTGTGGGGGAGTGGGAGTGTGTTGTGATCGGTTGTGAGGTGTTCTAGGCGTAGAACCTGGGAAATGGGAGGAGGGAGGATCTCCTGCAGATGGAGTTGGCCTATGACGATGGTGGGTCCCTACAGGTTCAGAAGTAGATGGGCGTAGGGTGGGTTCCTGTAGGATCAGAAGAAGTGGGGGGCGGGGTGGGTCGACCCATCTGTCTTGCCTGATGGGACAGAACTCCAAAACGGGACTCTATTTTCAGACTCGAATGCCGCGGACGTCTGAGGAAGCTTGTGTGCAGGGTTTTGATGGTTGTATGAGGGGTGGAGAAGGTATGTGAGAGTGGGAGGGTGCTGGGATCTACCTTAGGTGGCTGTTGGGGCCACAAAGAAGTGGACAACATGTGGAAGTGAAGGGGTGGCCGCGTCGGAGCTCCGGTGGGGCAGGAAGCCGCGGCGATCATTGGTGACGAGCTAGGAGCACACTTGCGTGGTCGGAGAGGGGTGCTGGCGTGGACGCTGGCGTGGGTGCAAAAACAGCTTCGATAGTGGGTCGTAGGTGGTCAGGACGTTGGCGTGCTCGGAGTGTTGGCGACGTCGACGGGATGGACGCTACATGTGGGTTGCATGGCGAGGTGCCATGCTCGTTGTCTGGTCCACATGCTCGCCGCGTTGAGGATATCGCTGTGCCCCGGAGGTGATCGTGCTGGGAGAGGGACGGTCTGCTGGTGACGTTGTTGCTGCTGCCGTGATGGCCGATGTGGTGGGCTCGAGCTGTTGTTGATGGCGCCAGGATGAATGTCGACGGTTCGTCATGCAGAGGGTCTGGAAACGGCGACCGGCAGCATGAGAGTGGGGGGGATGGCCTGCTGGTCTATTCGATGGTGGGCATGCATGCCGGGGTTGTCGCCCGCATGCTCGCGTCCAGGGGAGCTGGGAAGGGTGGCATCGTGGTTGGTAGGGCGGTGGCAGCGGCAGGCTCGCGACAGTTAGGAGCGAAGTGGGAGAATAGGGAAGGGGGGGAAAGGCGATGGAGGGTGTACTGGTAGCTGGTTGGTAGGAGTTGGACGAAGCAGGGGGTTAGGGAGGGAGTAGGGAGTGAGGATGGATGGGTGTCCAGATCCCCTGTTCAGAACATGGACTCCGCGGCGGGATAAGGTGAGAGAAAGAGGGAGGGTAATAGAGCGGGCTGGGGTGTTGGAGGAGAGGGGAGGTGTCGGCCGCGGGTGAGAACCAGTGAGAGGGAGAGAGAGAACTGGAGGGGGGAGGAGACGGTTGCGACTGATGGTGTGTTGGTGGAAGAGAGAGAGAGAGAGAGGTGATGGCAAAGGGGCGACCGGTGTGTGACAAGAGAGAGCGGTCAGGAGGGGGTTTGGCCTGTTGGTGCGTGAAGAAGGACAGCCGGCGGGAAGGTGCAGATGAGAGCGTTAGAGAGAGAGAGAGGCCGCCGGTGTGGGTGTGTGTACTTGCAGATGAGAGGGGGGGAACGGGTGGTGGGGTTGTGACGTGAAGACGGAGTGGGAGGTTGGCCGGAAGTGGCCACCGGCGGGGCGACTGCGTGTGTGGAGAGAAACGAAGAGTGGGAGGTGAGAAACCGGAGAAGAGAGGGTAAGATAGATTGAGAGAGGGCTAGAGGGAGAAGAGATTGTGGCGGTTAGCAGAGGCCCAACCGGAGGTGGGTGATGGTGAAGAGGCACTATCGGGAAGGTGGAAGGAGAAGACGGTGAAACCGTGGCAGTGGGAGGGGGGAAGGATAGGGGCCGCTTCTCACGACCAGGTAACGTGGGCTTCTCACCCACAGGGTGGGACATCGCATCCCATCTCCTTCTCGGAGAACACAAACAAGATACAAGGCTTCACACCTCACGATGGATGGTTTCCAAAAATTCTAATCACTTCATTGCTTCTTAAAGAGAGGTTACATAACACATTTATAGACTTCAAAAGAAAATCAAAAGACACTAATTAAACTTCAACTAACACCTAACACTTAAGACTCATTATAACTCTCTTGGGAAGACTAAAAGACACAAAATCAAAAAAAGACTCTTACATGATTATTGTAGACATAAACATGATCCATTAGGCTTAAACATGTGGCATGATTAACAAAACACAACCATAAATACTAATTCACAATTCTTTTTTTGTTGGAGCCATTTTCCGATCCCGTCATGATCCACCCTTGCCTCCGCCCGCCCTCCAGCCTCTGGGGGATGGTGGTGCCCGGAGTTGGAGCCCCTCTCGCATACTCCTGCATCTGCTGCCTCCCCCACAACTTGCTCCTCAGTCTCTACAGACGCCCTCCCCTGGCCTGGGGCTGTTGAGGTCGATCCCAACCTTCTGCGGATCGACGTTCCTCCCCCAGCCTGAGTGGTGTTATGTCCCCTACGGCTCCTCCTGGGTTTGACGCCACTGCTACTCCTCCACCCCCGTGTAGACACGCTATTTTCACATTTTTCGCGGGTAAATCTCATATTACACCACGATGCCCTAAAATTGCTTACACATTCACTTATTTGAATAATTTCTACAATCCCGACCGTGTAAAAATAATAAATAAAAAAATCAAAATAAATAATAAATAATAAAATGTCAAAAAGAAATTAATATGTATGTATATAGTTATGTGTATATAAGTAAAATGTGTTATTAATAGTCAATATATATTTTGTACGTGAATAATATATAATTCTATTAATATATATATATATATATATATATATATATATATCTATATCTATCTATATATATTTTATATAAATAAGCATCCTACTTATCTATATACATATATTGATTCTATTAATTCTTTATATAAATAAGTATTTTAGTAATTATTTTCTCATTAATCCTACCTTTCCACTAACCTACACACTAATCACCCCACTTTCTAACATATCCACATAATCCCCTCTTTTATCTCATGTCAACTCCTAGCCCACGTGAACACACTCTTCCCCACCCCACTTATCTCTTTCTTCTCCTTTCCTTTTCATTCCCCCACCTATCGTTCTTATGTCCCCCACTCACTAATCCTCTCTACACTTAATCCCTCCTCTAAGCTTAACCAAATCGAAACCCATCTATCTGACACGACCCATCCCTTTCTCATCACACCCCACCTTATCACTCTCCTTCGTACATCTCCATCCCACTTTCTCTCCTTTTTCTTTTACACCTAACAACCGGGCAGGAGGAATTTCCCTCCTCTCACATCCCTCTCATGTTGACACCACGTCCACATCTCTCTTCCCACCTCTCACACTCTCTTCTTTCTCCTCCACCACGACGACACCACCCTCTGCTCCTCACCATCTCCCTCTAGCTAAAAACACCGCCAACCACCCACAACCGCGGTCGAGCCGCCCTCTCCCTTCTCTTCATTCCCACTTCACCACCGCGAGCTTGCCAACCTCCCCTCCCTCCGTCGCCGCCATTGTCGTCCCTTCTCGTTGCTCACGGCCACCTCCCACCTGCTAACACCCAACAGCCAGCCCACCTCGCACCCGCGTCCACTCCACCTCCGGTTGCCACCGTTCACACGCCTTCCGTCGATCGACGTCGCCGCTCGCTCTCCCTCTACCGGAGCACTCCCCGTCACCAGTCTCCGGCACCCCTCTGTCACCGCCATCCACTGCGGCCCGTCGTCCATGCCGGGGTGACCCCCCGTCGCCCTCGTCCGAACACCCCCACCTCTGCCGCAAGCAACCACGTTGCCACTACCTCCACGCCGATGCCCCTCTGGGCAACTCTCGCCGCTGCCATCTCACCCTCGGCCACCTCATCACCGCCGTCGCCGTCGAGTCTCACGTTGCCGTTGCCGCCGTCATCGTCGTTACTGGCCAACCGCAGCCACCCTCCTCGTCATCCACGTCCATATCACCACCACACACCACCGGCCTCCGACTGCCACAGCCGCCCACGCCTGCGTTCGAGCTCCCTCTCTCCACCACAGCCTTTCCAAGCCACCGCATGCCACCGTGAAGCTCCCAACTCCGCCGGCTACCGTCCAACATCGTCGTTGCCTCACTCTCTCATCTCCACTCCGTCACCGGCCACAGCACTACTACCGCAAGACCTCCACGCCGCTGCCGTCCGAGCACACCCCGCAGGTGCATCCTCACGCGTCCGCCGCTGCCGTCGACCACCTTCGCTCCACGCCCACCGGACGCCACTCCGCTGCACCCACCCCGCGACCTGCACTGCTGCCACCCCTCACGCAAGCCGCCGTCGCCGGACGCTTCCCCCCCGCCGCATCTCTCTTCCTCTCTCTCTATCTCTGTCTTCTCTCCCCCCTCCGCGGCTCTCTCTCCCGCGTCCTCTCTCTCTCCCCCGCCGTCTCTCTCTCTCTCTCTCCCTCTCTCTCCTGCCGTTTCCTCCCTCTCTCTGTTCCCTCTCACGTCCTCTCTCTCTCCCCCCGCCTTTCTCTCTCTCTCTCCCTCTCTCTCCTGCCGTCTCCTCCCCTCTCTCTCTCCCCCTCGTCGTCTCTCTCTCTCTTCCACCTCCAGCCGCGTCGTCTTCTTCTCTCTGTTTCACTCCACCCCGCCGCGGGTCTCTCTCCCTCTCTCTTTCTCTCCCTCTCTCTACCCGCAGTAACTCTCTCCCTCTCACGTTCACTCTCTGCCCTCTCTCGATCTCTCTCTCTTCTGTTTTCTTTCTTTTTATTATTTTATTTCTCCTTCTCTCTCTCTCTCTCTCTCTCTCTCTCTCTCTCTCTCTCTCTCTCTCTCTCTCTCTCTCGATCCCTCTCTTTCCTCTTTTTTTAAATATTTTATTTTCTCTCTTTTCTCTCCCTCTCACGTGACCTCCCTGTCTTTTATTATCTCTCTTTCTCCCTCTCACGCTCTCTCTCTCTCTCTCTTCCACCCCCTCTCTCTCTTAATTCTTTTATCTTCCCTTCTGTTATTCTTATTCCTCCACACTGTTTTTTTTCTCCTCTGCTTTTCCTTGTTCGCACACAGTCGCACATCATTCACACCCACATGCACACAGCCACATTCCTGCACACACACGTGCACGTAGCTTGTATATATCACATAGATATACTTATCTTTATGTATTGGCACATTAACCCTCTTTATTAACACATGCACGTAGGTTTGTCTATATCATTACATATATATGCTTATCACTATATATCAAGAAGAATGTATAAGTGTATATATATGTTTGCATAATATGTTTATTTATTTATATATGTGAGTGTTCTTTGTTTATATAATATATTTAAGATGTTTATGTAACATATTTATAAAAATACATTTATTCATACATATCTATATACTCTGTATGCTTATATATATATATATATTTAACATACATATGTGCATATATATATATATATTATTTATTTACATTAGTTTGTTATCCATTGTGAAATTCAGGAAGAAAGGCGAGTCTTCAACCCTTTTAGTGCCGCCCCGTGTCCCCGTACACGACGGAAGCCGTCTCGTCCCACCGTTTGCCCGCTTTGCGCTTGCGTCGCCATCAGTGGCTCTTTTGTTACTCTTATTGTTTTATTATATTTTTAGTTTGTCATACATGTTGTCACTGTTTTACCTTATGAATTGTTATCATATTATATCACTTGTCTAACTTAATTTTATTTTCTGTTTGTTTATCTTGTAGGGTAACCAGTCAAAAGCCCCCTTCTTCGACCCGTCGAACGAAGAGGAAGAAGGAACCCGCACAAATCTCGCGATAAAGGCCAAGCGATCAATCAACCAGTTCGGGCCCACGGTCCCTGGCGATCACACCACCAAACGCGTGCTTGTAGTAAATTTTATTTTATGTCTATAATACCCGTGGATAGCTAAATCCCGGGTCTGTTTGTACTATAATCGATCGCGGTGAGTCATTTCACCGTGGTCATTTATTTTCTGCACTTTCTTTCTGTACTTTATTATATTGTTGTTAAAACCCCGCACGGATCAATATCCAGCGGTGGTCTGTTTACTGTTCATATTCATGTTATTATTATTATGTGAGGAGTGATATGCCGTTCCAAATTTCGAATCCACGTATGTCTTTGTGTCCGTCAACTTCTATTACGTAGAGTCCCAGGTTCGCACTCGGTATATAGAAAGCTGCCCTCGGAATGGTAGGTCACGCCTACCGGGAAGGGGTTCAGTTTGCGTAAGAGGGTCTTCGGATCCCGTTCTCCGCCCTGTACCGATCGGAAAGTCTAGGCTCTACGTCCCCGTACAGAGCGACCTTTCAGGTCATACTCTCTACCCTCTTTCCTACATCATCCTTTTTACGCACGCGTTTTCATTTTTATCATTGTTTACTCTTTCACTCAGAGAGGGAGAAACCACATCTCTCTCTCTCAGTCCACCACGTGACGCGTTCACATCTCTGGTGATCACGGTGGGACCTACTTTTTACTTTTTTGGTTACCCACAAGCTTTCGGCACCCACGTGTGCCCCTCCTTTTGACACCCACGTGTGTCCCTCCTTTCGGCACCCACGTGTGCCCTTCCCTATTGCGCCCACGCGCGCTCACACTCCTCGTGCACCACGTGCACTCCCCCCGGTCCTTCGTGGTTACTTGAGCGGTTAACGTTGTCTCGTGCACCACGTGCACTCTCCTCCATTCGGCACCCACATGTGCCCCTCCATTTAGCACCCACGTGTGCTCTCCTCCATTCGGTACCCACATGTGCCCCTCCATTTAGCACCCACGTGTGCTCTCCCTACTCGGCACCCACGTGTGCCCCTCCATTTAGCACCCACGTGTGCTCTCCATTTAGCACCCACGTGTGCTCTCCATTCGGCACCCACATGTGCCTCTCCATTAGCACCCACGTGTGCTCTCCTCTACTCGGCACCCACGTGTGCTCCCCTCCACTCGGCACCCACGTGTGCCCTTTCTTATTGCGCCCGCCGTGCACCACATCATCCCCCTCGTGCACACGTGCACTCTATAGTCTTTTCTGTTTTTTCCAAGTGGTCTACGAGTTTCGAAAGAAGAACGGCTATATCTTACTCCATCTGTTCATTGTTGTTATATCCTTGTTATATCACTGTTATTTCTGCTATATTTGTGTGTTCTTGTGTGTTACATATCTTTTATTCAGTATTGCATGTCACGCATCTACCCCTTTATTTTACTTTTCTAAGGATTAACCTTTCTCGGTGAAGGAAGGACTCTCCGTCGGGAATTCCTCTCGACGGACTAGGATCTCCTCCATCGGGACCTCCGTAAGTCCCCGACATCGAAGGATTCCCTCTTCGTTCACTGGGCAGGTTGTACCACTGAAGTACCCCGAAGTTAGTTACCTATCCGTGGTGAGACGAGTGTCCCTAGTTGACACGGCAGTAAAACCAAGGTGTAACTAGGATTTTTGCAAATTTTGTGTGAATATTTATATTTGTTAAAAAGACAAAAAAAGAGGTAAAACAAAAACAAAAAAAGTGGCGTAAGATCATCCACTTGTTTGCTAATCTTGATATTTGTCTGTTGGTGTATGCTTTTACGTTCTGGAAAAATTACAACAATGGCCCACGATTCTCTCGAAGAAAACCAATCAGGACGTGGTCAGTCAATTGACCCACGTGTCCACGCAATGGACTCAGGCCCTTCTCGTGACACCTCGCAAGAGGTTCCCGCTGTTTCACGGGAAGTAGCCCCACCTAAGGACATCTTTTCCCTGTTAGGTGTCCTCGCCAGTACGCAGCTCAGCCCTGAGCAACTTCTAGCCTTTCAGGCTATTTTAAAGGGGAAATCTGTTGCTCCCCCTCCTCAGGAGTCAACTCCGGCTCCCACATCCTACCAACAGCCGCTCCAGGCTACCACTTTTCCATCATATGTACATGACGTTCCTTCTTCCTCATTTCAAGGACAGGCGAGTCAACAGCCTGCCTCTTACCAATCTCCCCTTCCACAATCTCAAGCCCCTGCCATCCTCCATACGGTACCCCAAACGGGTCCGTCCACTAGTGTGCCACCATACCCTTCTGGTTCAGCATTCCCTTCTCAGGCCCTTGGCAGGCCTTCTCAGCCTCAGTGGCAGGCCCAACCTCCACCTGCCGAGGACCTCACTCAATCTCTCCTCAACAAAATCAATGAAATGAACGAGGAGTTCCGAAATT
The DNA here is from genome assembly GCA_022559845.1 of Amorphophallus konjac. NCBI lineage: Eukaryota > Viridiplantae > Streptophyta > Magnoliopsida > Alismatales > Araceae > Amorphophallus > Amorphophallus konjac. Next base: position 7,860,270 of record CM040118.1, on the reverse strand, counting down.
TCAAGAAAGAGGCACATGGGAAGTCTGTCCCTGACATTTCCCTGCCAAATCTCCCCATATTTCATCTTCCTCCCTCCGAAATGCCTACATACCGTAGGTATAACGGCACGGGAAATCCTTATATTCACATCAAGGATTTTATGTATGAATCTTCCTCATGGCAGAACGATCCAAAATCCCTGGCTTACCTTTTTCGAAATCATTGGATGGTCCCACCCTAGAATGGTTCTATTCACTAGAGCCGAGTGAGGCTGGAGATTTTGAAATTGTCAAAGCCAAATTCATACAGAAGTACCGGGATAGGGTCGGTCCCTCCCTTTCTATCACCGACCTAGTTGCTGAGAAAATGAGGTCAGATGAGGATTTTGTCCAGTATGCTGATAGGTGGAGGTCTCTGGCCGATAAAATAAAGGATACCCTTTCAGAACCCGAGCAAGTCAAGATGATTGTGTCTAATGCAACCCCGCAGTTTAGACACATTTTAGCCATGAATAAGCTTACCACGATGGAGGAACTTTATGAGAGGGCTCGGTATATCCAGACCCAATTAAAAGATTCCCCCATCATGCACATGTTTGAACCTCCAAAGCCAAGGGTGTTTAAGAAGACGGGCACTGGTGTCCAAGGAGGAACAACTGAGGGAGTCGTCATAAACGAGCAAGTGAGTGTGCTTGGCGGCCCCAACCAACCAGTTAACCCAAGGCCTCCTCAGGTTTCACGACCTCCCTTTCAACAAGGTCCACCTCTTTATCGTCCTCCACCCCAAAATAACCCCCTTCAAAACAACATGCCTCAACCCTTTCATCCCCAGCAACAACAACAACAACCACAACCTCAGTATCACCAAGTTCCACCCCCGGGAAATTACGGCCCACCACAACAACGGATGAGGCCCATTGGACCCAAAAGAGCCCATTATCCACCATTGCCCGAGGCATTGCCGGACATTTTTAATGCCCTCATGGCTGCCAACCTACTTACTTTGCCCAAAGAAAAGTTTGCATGGCCCCCAAATGCTGATACCTCCAGGTACTGTGTCTATCACAGACAGCCGGGTCATACGGTGGAGAATTGTTTCAACTTCAAAGATTACATTTACGACATGAATGATCTCGGTGAAATCGATTGGGATGAAATGAGGCGATGCATCGCCACCCTAAAGGCCAGGAGACCTCCGCCTAGGCCACAGTTACCACAACAACCACATCAACAACAACAGCCTCAGCAGGCCCCACAACAGCAGCCTAATATGGGCATCATCCATAACCCGCTTCCGGAGCACCAACAGCCCAACTACCAGGTTAATCCGATTTCCTCCTTCTCGGAAGTTGGAAGAGAGCAAACCTGTCATTTAGAAAGCACCTCTGTCCTTGCTACCAGTCATACCACCAATCAACCTCCTCGTCTCCTTCGAACATCATCTTCTTACCATTCAACCCCCTCACAACCCCTATTTGGTCCTTCTCCCGTTCCACAGCCATCACGCCCTCTTATTCGTACCCCTATCGTCAATTCACCGTTAGTCCATCACCAAAGGCCATCTCCCACTCCCTTTTCACCCCCAAGTCCCATGATCACTTCTTATTCCTCTAATTTACCATCTACCTCTATCGCACCTTTACCCCCGCCTTCTAACCTTTTTACCGCTCACTACCCATATGACACACCATCCACCTCTACCCCCATTGAACCTCCTCCTCCACCATTTAAACCTCTTATCAGTCACCATTCATCTGAGGTCCCCTCTACTTCCACTATACCCCCTCCGCTATATAAACCACTTATCGTCCATCATCCACCCCAAGTCACCTCCGTTTCTAATCTACCTCCACCATCTAAACCCCTTATCATTCACCATTCACCCGAGATCCCCTCTACTTCCCCTATTCTTTCACATTCTAAGCCCCTTATCATTCACCATTCATCTGAGGTCCCTTCTACTTCCACTATACCCCTACCCTTCAAACCACTCATCCATCATACGCCCAAGATTCCTTCCACCTCTACTATACCTCCGCCAAGCAAACCCCTAATCAAAACCCCTACACCCATCATAACCCCTATCCCACCAACCATTCCTCCACTATTACCCCTTAAACCCTTGTTAAAGTCCACACCCAATACCATAGAGGTGCAACAAGACCACAAGCAATGGTGCTCCGGAGTGGAAGGATGTTCCACCGGGTGTTTCCCCAGAATAGTCAGGCCCCTGAACAATCTCAGCCCCAGAAAGATAAGGAAGAGCAGTCAGAAGAGTCCATCCCTGGGACCCAGTATGATTTGCTAAAACATCTGGATAAGACGCCTGCCCGTATCTCCATCCTTGAGTTGATCAAAAGATCCCCATCTCACCAAGAAGCTTTGAAAGACTATCTTCAAAAGTCATGGTGAACGAGGATCTCCCTGTGGAGAAAATCTCGACAGTCCTGACGCCCACTGATACACAACCGCCCATCATGTTCCACAATCACGAGCTTGCCCCCAAGGAAGCTCGAAAATATGCATTGTGCATTGCGGTGAAAATCAATGGTGTGTCAGTGGATCCGTGCCTAGTGGACACGGGCGCGTCTATAAATGTGATTTCCCCGAGTACTCTCCAAGCATGTGGGGTTGATGAAGAACAACTCATGCCCTCCTCAATTACAGTCACGGCCTACGACAACAGTAAGAGGCCGCCAATGGGATGATTGCCCTCAATGTAGAACTAGGTCCTGTATCAGTCTTTACGGAATTTCATGTCCTTGATATGGATCCCACTTTCAAGGCTATACTAGGCCGTACCTACATTGAAGCTATGAATGCTGTACCATCCACCAATCATCAGTGTTTGAAATTTCCATACAAAGGATGGGTTATCAAGGTAATGAGCATGCCCATCTGTTCTACGGTGGATGCTATCAACACCTCTTTGCCTTCGGTCTGGCCGACTCATCGGCCCATACTATCCTTGTTGGATGTATATGACCCCTGTCGTGCTCCCTTCAGACAACAAAAGCCATTCCCTTTGTCAAACTCACGTCTTCCCTTCCGCTCCAAAGGATGGGAGATTATGAGAAATATTGGCTACCAAGATGGCAAAGGTCTAGGGGCACAACTGCAAGGAAGGCTGAGACCACTCCAAAAGATAAAGCCAATCCATAGAGCTGGCTTGGGTTTTAAGGGGCCATTCGAATCAGACGGCAAACCCCTCACTTGGACTTTGTCCTCACATTTCAAAAAGGGGCCCATCGTCCAGATGGGAGATCCTCCACCGGAACCACCTGGGGGGTCGCGGGATGTGTTTTTAGCTCGAGCATGTTCAAGGATCCCTAAAAGAGGGAAGATTGTTCACCTTGATTGTGAATGGTATAAATGGTTTGACATACCAAATATATCCATTGCACTGGAAAGAATGTTCTCGCCTCCACATCTAGAAGGGTCGTCTTTGATCTCCGAAATGCCAGGGGACACCACCACACTTGCCAGAATGTCAAACCCTCCTCGCCAAGAGGATGTTGTCATCGACGGGTCATCATCCGTCACCAATATTGTCACCGACGGCTCATTAGCCGTCATCTTTTCTATCCACATATCACAGCCTCTGTTGATGTCTCCTTCCTAGGCCAGACAGTTGTCTGATGATCTTCCCAGGTCCCCTTCTTTACTCATGTACCTACGTGGGTTTCTTAACTCACGCCAGATTTTTAATCACGATCTGCTCTACGAGCTACACAACCCTCTAGCTCTAACTCCCTTTTCACCTCCTCCAATTTCTTTTCATTGTTTTGTTATCAAAAATGAAAACGAAAAAAAAACGTCAATTTTCCAACTCCCCAACAACACATCTTTGTTGAGGAGACATCCTATATCTCCCATGAGTGTGCCCCGACTTACGGGCCACTCATTCAAGGTCCCTTGAGTGACCTTCTTTACCCCTCCTCTGAGGGGTCCTTCCCTGTACATTCTTCACTATCCTCTTTAGCTTCTCCTTCTTCTGTAAATAATGTGTGTCAGGTTAGGAACAATTCAAGGGTAGTGCCCAAGAAGAAATCCAAGGGTAAGTAGATCCCTAGGCGATTTCTTTTAGATTTAGCCGATAGGTGTCAAGCCCTTCTAGCCATCCCTCAATTGCTAGAAAATCCTATCCAATTGTCGGAGATAGAATGTGAAAATGATGGTGTGATTGATGAAGGGTACAGGGTTTATGAAATCACCGATGATGAGTACCCCATTAAAGAAGATGACGAAGAATATGAGGATGCGGCCGACGCATATGCTAGTGGAATGAGCAGATTTGACGAGCCGTCAGCCGCTGTAGAAGAGTCTACCAAAGAGATTAACCTGGGAACTGAGGAAGACCCTAGGATTATCCTCATAAGTGATAATTTACCATCATCTGGCGAAGAGGCATTAATTAAGGTTCTCGAGGATTATAAGGACACGTTTGCATGGAGCTATGAGGATATGTCAGGACTGGATTCTACTCTGGTCGAGCATCGTCTCACTCTCAAACCAGGATCCATCTCGGTAAAGCAACGGTTAAGACGTTTTCGCCCACAAATGGCTTTAAAAATGAAGGAAGAGGTCGACAAGCTCCACAAAGCTAGGTTCATAAGAGTCATCCTTTATCCTCAGTGGGTCGCAAATATTGTCCCGGTCATGAAGAAAGATAGAAAAGTGAGAATTTGTATTGACTTCCGGGACCTTAACCGTGCGTGTCCGAAGGATGATTTCCCTTTGCCTCATATTGATGTGTTGATTGATAACACGGCAGGATATGAAACCCTTTCATTCATGGATGGATTTTCTGGATATAATCAAATCCGTCTGGCAGAAGAAGATCAGGAGAAAACCTCATTCACTACTCCCTGGGGAACTTACTGTTATGTAGTCATGCCATTTGGACTGAAGAACGCTGGAGCCACTTACCAAAGGGCTATGATGGCAATATTTCATGACATGATGCACATATATTTGGAGGTATATGTGGATGATTTGTTGGTAAAATCCAAAACTAGGGCGGAACATCCCGAGGTCCTTGCAAAGGTGTTGCAAAGATCGCGTGAATTAATTTGAAAATGAATCCAAAGAAATGTGTGTTTGGTGTATCATCGGGCAAGTTACTTGGCTTCATTGTGAGCAAAAGGGGTATTGAGATAGATCCCAACAAGGCTAAGGCAATTAGGGATATGCCACCCCCGAAGAATCTGAGAGAAGTTCGAGGATTAATCGGGAGGTTGCAATTTATCCGTCGCTTTGTGTCTCAACACTCGCAAAGGTGCCGGCCCTTCTACGAGTTGACCAAAGCAGGGACCAAATTTTGTTGGGATTCTAAGTGTCAGAATGCTTTTGACGGATTAAAGGAATATCTGGCCAACCCGCCTGTTCTCACTCCACCTATTCCAGATAAGCCTTTGATCCTATATATCTCGGTCCTAGACGACTCTGTGGGAGCCGTCCTGGCACAAATCAATGAGGAAGGCAAGGAACGGGCAACCTATTACTTGTCCAAACTCCTCAACCCCTGTGAGCGAAAGTATACTGCCATGGAAAGGACCTGTGCCGCCCTTGTGTGGGTGGTACAGAAATTGAAACATTACTTTCTGGCTCACGAAGTCCACTTGATTGCTCGGATGAATCCTATCAAATTTCTCTTGGAAAAGTTTGTCCTTACTGATAGGCTAGCACGTTGGCAAAGTTTTCTATCTCAGTTTGACATCACCTATATTCAACAAAAGGCAATCAAAGGCTATGCTATAGCCGAGCATCTCGCTCATCACCCTCTCCCCAAGTTTGACCCTGTTCAATCAGAGTTTCCAGATGAGGAACTAATGTCCATTACCCAGTCTGATGATCCCATGTGGACATTATATTTTGATGGAGCTTTGAATTCCCAGGGGAGAGGTATTGGCATTGTCCTTTTGTCACCTGAAGGTGTCGCTATCCCAGAGGCATTCCAGCTCTCATTTCCAGTCACCAACAACGTGGCTGAATACGAGGCTCTTCTGGCAGGTCTGAACCTTGCCTATTCCTTCTGGGTCACTGAATTACGAGTCATAGGTGATAGTCAACTTATCCTTCGCCAAGTGCTCACCAAATATCGCACTCGCGATCCCAAGCTCAAGCCATATCAAGAGCTTACTGTTGCTTTCGCTAAACTGTTCACTAAGTTGGTCTTTGTCCATGTTCCTCGCAATCAGAACATTCTCGCCGACGCCCTTGCTTCGTTGGCATCATCATTAAGGTTTCCTCTGGGCAGAAGGGCTCTGTCCGTTTCTATCCACAAGCTTATCCTCCCTGCTATTCACAACCCTTCCTATTTAAGGGTTCAGGAGGAAATGTCAAAGATGGCTCAGGATAGAGAAGTTGCTGAAAAGAGGGAAATTATGTTGGTCGAATTGGAAGAAGAATTGGCTGATGAGGAGAAGCCATGGTTCTGTGAGATTGTTAAATATTGTAAAGACCAGTCTTACCCTGAAGAGGCAACAGCAGAAGATAAGAGGGCTATAAGAGAGTAGCCCAGAGATACACATTGGTTGGAGGATTGCTATACAAGAGAAGCCTCACTGGTGTTCTTCTAAGGTGTCTTGATGATGATGAGTCTTGGAAGTGTGTAGAGGAAGCACACTCAGGTGTGTGTGGTGGCCATGTGAATAGCCAGATGCTTGCCAAGAAGATCCTTCGGCAAGGCTTTTACTGGCCCACCATGGAGGAAGACTGTGTTGTCTATGTCCGTAGGTGTGTCAAGTGTCAACTTCACGCCGATAAGATCCATTCCCCATCTTCCTCTCTCCATCCAGTATCCTCCCCATGGCCTTTCTCCATGTGGGCATTCGACATCATTGGTCCTCTCGGTGATCCTAACTCCCTTACTAAACAAAAATCCTTCATCCTTACTGCAACGGAGTACTTCACCAAATGGGCCGAAGCTGAAGCTTATGCGAAATCAAGGCATCAATTGTTTGTAAGTTTATTATGAAGAACATCATCGCCAGGTTCGGCATTCCAAGAACTATCATCACCGACAATGGGCCACAATTCATTTCTCAGGACCTTCAGGACCTCTGCAAAAGGTATAAGATTGCATTGCATCATTCATCACCATATTATCCACAAGGTAATGGCCAAGCAGAGGCCACGAATAAAACACTGATCAAAATCATAAAGAAAACTTGTGAGTCTAGCAGATTCTCGGATTGGCCAGACAAGCTTATCGAAGCTCTATGGGCCTATCGCACTTCAATCCGAACTCCTACTGGGCAAACTCCGTTCGCCCTCACTTACGGGATGGAGGCGGTAGTTCCGTATGAGATTCTGATTCCCTCTCTGAGAGTACAATTGGACAAGGACCTTCCCCTCGATGAACGTCGTGATTCTCTCCTTGCCCAGTTGGAACTCTTAGACGAGAAACGCCTGGTTGCTGCCGAGCATGCTCGCGTCTACCAAAATAGACTCGCACGTTTTTACCAGAAGAAGGTTATTGAGAGAAAGTTCAAAGTTGGTGAAATGGTAGTGAAAAGAATTTTTGTAAAACCTGGCGGGCCGCGTTCTAAGCTCCAACCCAATTGGGAAGGACCATACGTGGTTCAGGCTGTACATCCTGGCAACGCCTACAGGCTAGTCAATGCTGAAGGAGTTGAGTTATCCCACCCTTGGAATGGGCTGTATCTTAAAAAGTATTACCCTTAGATAGGTGTACATATTGTCAAAGACAAAAAAATTGAAAACAAAAACAACAAAAAAATGAAAGATAATGAAAACCACAAAAATTTGTATATAAAACAAAAAAGGAAAAAAATAAAATTCAAAATGCTGATGTTTGGAGACCACCATGGAATCAAGTTACTGCATCTTACCTCCATGTCAAGATAGGGCCCATTAAGGCTTGGTAGGTCTCAGGTCTTGGTTTGCCAGAACCGTGGAGACCCCTGTCCGGCCAGTTCGGCCTATGCCCCCTCAAAAGAAGACAACATGTATACACATCTGTGTTATAAAAAATTGATAGCATCGCTTATGGTGAGGCCTCACCCTGAAGGTCTCCAAGAAAGCTCAAATCTTTATTCTCTTCTTCTCGACCGAATGAGACAGTCGACGCCCTTAAAACGCTGAGCATGGGAAACACGAACACAACCCCTAGGGTGAGAGTAGGGCCCAATTCCTCGAGCATGGGTCAGAGCACGAGAAGAGGGCAGTGTCCCCGCAGGCATCCAAGAGGGATTCCATAATGTCAAAATACTATGTCCCTCGCAAAAATCTGTCAAGAAAAAAAAATCAATCAGAAAAGAAGAACAAAATCAAAGTCAAGTGAAAAGCCTGGTCGTAACCGTGCCTGATTCCACTAGATAAACCCCTTTGACTCAAAGTCAAATTCTATACAAAAGGGGTCATGAGATGTAAATGCTCGAGATTTGGTCTGAAGTTGCCCGAAAGGGGAAGTTAAGTGCGCCCCTACTGGCTCGCCGGGTTAACGGTTTTGCCGGTCCTCTCAGGAGGTTTACCCCCTATACTCTTCCTTCTTCCTCTAAAGATGAAGGCTCAATGGAGTTCCTGAAGGGCGAAACTCGCCAAAGCCTGCAACATCCTTTTAACACAAACATATGGTTGTCCATTTTGAAAAGCAGAAGCCATTGTCGTGAAGGAGTCTCCGTGTTTCTGGCCGGTCAAGACCCTTGTCTACCACCTTAATGCCTTCTTATCTAACCTCGGGCTTAGACCAATGCAAGCGCGTCACCTACGGGTGCGACGGCGTCTGATTCCGGGTCAGCGTCGCGCGGTTGGTCGTTTGGGTTCCAGGGTGTTCCATTATATACCATCTAGAGTTGTGAGGAAATAGACCCGGGTCGGGCAAATCATTTACCTCGAACACTTTTTGGGTGAATCCCTGTGGTCGGAAGCGACTGGGAGCCTAAGCATGGCATGACGGTATTGTCATCAGGATAAGTCTTAGCCGGCGGGATTATCATTCGAGGAGTCTAGAGGCCCAAATCAACCTAGATCTGCACTTATGATACCTGGGAGGTTAGTAAGAAATCCATATTCTCATGCAGGTTAGGTGCCATATGGGTGCTTACCAGGCATTAGCAACAAAAAAAAATGATGATGATAAAAACAACAAAAAAAGGAAAAAGGAAAATGTATATATATATGCAAAACAAAAAATGATGAAAAATAAAACAACAAAAAAATGCAAGAAAAAATAAAAACAAAAAAATCGCATTTCCTATGATTGCATTTGTATGCAGCATTCCACTTTTAATTTTCGCTTGCATCCGTGTGCTTGTGTGCCGCATTCACCATCATATCTTTATCTTGCCTTTATTAATAAAGGCTTGGCCCCTTGACCCATTATCAAGGACAGTCAAAATAGAAATCTGCTTATTGAGCAAGGGGCCAAGTCAGAGCAGAGATTCTGACTTGTTTGTTTCAGTGATGTGTGCAGGGATTCGAGATAGCAAGAAAGAGTGAAAACAAAAACAAAAATCAAACTTTTTATTTCATTCCTAGAAATTGTACATTAAGTTCACCTTCTCTCTCTACATTACTCGTCCCTCCGCTCTCCGGGCAAGACGCTCTCGAGGGTGCAACCCAACTACGAAAAGCGGTACTTCTACCGCCCTGCACTCCTCTTCCCATCTCTGTACCCCGGCGTCGATCTGCAGGGGCAGTAAAGAAGCTACTAACACGAAAGCCACGCTCTCGTGCTCTTCGGTAGCGCTCTTCACCATCTCTCAGCCATTGTTCAGCAAGGCCAAGGCTGGTTCGGAGTTCAAACAATTGGGCTTCCATGGCCCTTCGCTCCTCCCTCTCAGCCAACCTATCGGCTCTTTCTCTTTCTCTGTCCCTTTCTTTTTCTGCCCGTTCTCTTTCTCGGTCTTCCCTCTCCAGTTGAAGGGTGATCCTTAGCTCCACGGCGTCCCTAGAAAAGTCATCATCTGGACGACGCCGCAGTTCATCTTCCAGCTCCGCTATTCTAGCCTCCCTCTGCGCAGCTTGGGCAAGTGCCTCTTGCGTCTCTTTTTCCTGCCAGATATGCCGTCTCAGATATGCGGCAAGGCATGAATGAGGAAGATTCAACAATGAAACTTTTACCTGTATAGAGAGCATGCCTTCTGCCTCTGCGGCACGCTGCATCACACGAGCAAGTTGCTCGTGAAGCGAATCCAGCTTTGAGGTAGGGATCCATAAGCTGGAAGAGACGCCGTCTGCTCCCATCGCTGATGAGGCTGCGTCGATCTGGACGCGCTATAACCACATGAGGTGATAATTAGTGGCTAAGCACCATGAATCTATGGTCATAATTAGGAGTATGCATTGCATATACACTTACCGAGGCACTTAAGGCACCACGCGTGTCACCCAATTGTCGCTCCGTGTCTGCCAAGCGAGCTCGCAAGTTCGCTATCATGGTATCACGGACATCCTACAGCCATGTTATAGGAGTCAGCATTTTCACAAAAAAAATAGATAAGAACAAAAACAACCAAAAACAACGAAAAGAAGAAAAAGGGGAGGCCTACCTCCACAAGTCCCCCAGGTTGGAGTCGCTCTGCATACATTGCCCTATACAGACGCAGATAGTCTTCACTATCTTGTGCCTGCGATTCCACGATTGTGCCACCCCGTTGCCAGTCTTCATACTGTTCGGGGAACCGCACACGCCAATCAATACAGGTTGCCGGTCCTCGCGTCTTTCTCCCGACCCGAGGTGGCGCAGTCGTATCCACCCACTCCTGAGCTAGCCCCAGGGTCCTCATAACTAATCGTAGCCGAAGCGGCTCGATTTCATTCAGGCAGTGCATCCAAAGCTCTCGTCCAAACCGGGCGCGGCTCATCAAAACCCACGGTTGGTCGGCATCGACCATACTTGAGTAGGGTCTCCAGTTCACCTAGATTAGATTGTACATATCCATTTAGCTAGTCAAATGTAGAAGCAAAAAAAAATAAAAAAGAGAACTAAAAAATAAAAAAAGAAGAAAAAAGAATCCTACCATTGCTGCAGGGAACTCCTGCAGCTCACGTCTTAGCACCATCAGTTGGTAGGATAAAGGCGCTGTACTCATAATGGGTTGCCACCGTCTGGCTAATGGCACCGTCACTGGTCGCCAATGCCGAGCTCTCCCCATCGGGAGGTAGTAGTAGCTCCATAGCTGCATCATCATGTGCCATTAGTGCCTTAAGTGAACTATTGGGAAAACACACACAAAAAAATGAAACGAAAATTACCTGGATAAATGGTGTAAAGCCACTGACAGTCACCTCACGGTCTGCCTCTTGGGATAGGCCTGTAAACAGATGTGCCAGCACGGCAGCTCCCCAAGCATACTGCCCTACTCTCTCGAGATCTACTAGCAGCTCTAGGAAGCGACAGTCGATGCTGCCTCCCTTCGAGCTCAGTAGCAATCTTCCCAGCAAGAAGAGGAGAAATCTCCTCAAATCCATGTTGGACCTTTCCCAATTGCCGAAATCTGAGCAGTACACAGCACGGCACCCTCTTTCAGTCCGTTCCATGAATTCTTCCAAGGACTCATCATCCCGGGGACGAGTATCAGCAAGTCCCAATGCCTCCATGATAGATGCCTTGGCTACTGATCGGTTCTTCCGACTGTCAAGTTCCAGTCCTAACAGCTTCTGGGCACCTTCTCGGTAGTCCGCGTAAGTGACCCCGGTCACTGCCTCCCCATCCACTCTGAGGCTCGTGATTCGGACCACATCTTCCAGACTGGGTACCATGTGCCCCCAGGGCATCAAGAATGCCCGACTCACTGGGTCCCATCTTTCGCGCAATGCTTGGATGAGGACGAGGTCGAGCTTGATTGGCTCGATCCGCAGAAAGGCCCCAAATCCCATCACGTCTAGCCTGGCCTTCTGGAAGTCTGGAAGACCACGATATGCGGCAACCACTAGCTCCCAGGAAATGTGCGATTTCATCATGCTCTGCACATACACAAGAACTGAGCAAAGGGGAGCTTTGCCAAGGAAGAAAAAGGAGAAAGAATGAAGGAAGGGATGACAAGGTCCAACTTACGAGTTGTGATTGCGTCCTCTCACCGAGCTGCCCTCGACTTCTGAAAGTCTCCTGGAACTGCTACCAGATCTGCTCCTTTTCGAGGAGCGGGAGGACTCACCTTCTGCTCTGAAGCTAGATTCACCCTCCATCCTGAAAATTGAGCAACTCTCACTACCTCCCCTTCTTGCAAACTTTCACTCTTCGGATCAGCTCTCACGACTCGGGTGCTCTCAAGTCGAGTGAAAGAGGAGGTATTTATAGGATTGGAAGGAAGGTGATCTAGATCTATCACCATCACCCCTAGCAACAGCCTTTGCGACAAGTCACCCCCCCTTACTGTTGCGGCCACTCTACCATGGGGAGTGATCGATTTGGGGGCGTGATTTGTTGACTTGTCGTCCTTATTCGGTCCAAAGATTCTCCGCGTTTATTGTCCTGTTGCATCTACTTTTAGAGCAAACAAGCAAATCGGGGACATTTATGCGGGAAAATAGGGCCAAGGGCCGACGTTTTTGAAATTGGTGGTAGATCCTTTTGAAAAATCATGGCCACGGTACACTCGCGTGTCACTTCGCCATGTGAAGTGAATGGAGCAGAGCTGTGATTGTTGACCCGCCACCCCTATTCGGTCCAAAGATTCCCCGTGTCCCTTGTCCTATTGCGACTACTTTTAGCGCAAACAGGAAATGAGGGACATTCACGTGGAAAAGAGCACCACGGCCGATATTGTTGAAGTCTGTGGCAGACTCCCTTTGAAAATCATGGCTATGGTGAGTCACCACTCCGTGTTTTAAGGAGACATCTCGTCGAGCATGTCTCGCAGGAACCCATGTGGTAGAAAAGAGCCTGTAGAGCAGAAGGAACGAACGGGCAAGCAAGCTGCGTTCAAACCAAGCCATTTCATTCACATATCTATATAAGGGTTTGTGCCCGTCATGAGGAAGAAGTGGGTGTACAAGCCATTCACTAATCCTCGTCACCCTCCTGGTTACGTCTCTTCCCTCTCCAAAGGTAAGAAGTCCCTCGGAGGCCTTCTATAGTCTCGTGATGCAGCAATCGCTTTGCTGTCCCATGCCTTTCCATCTGTTCTGGCGGTGCTTTTCGTCGTCCTCCTGTTTCTCTCGCGACCCTGATGGCCGCGAAGCTCTTGAAGTCGAGGTGCTGGTTGAGCTGCCCTCTGCTTTGCTGATGGAGATGCTACCAGCTCCAGGAGCTCCCTTGCCGCGAGCTCCAACTCCCCTCCAATCTGCAGAGCAAGCCCTGTCTGGACGTTCTTCCTCTCAGAGTTCCATCTCTTGGGCCTCCTGTGCTACTCTGTCTTTGCCTTTCTCTTCATCTTCTCTCGTTTTACCTCTCTCCTCGCCACTTGGAGAGAAACCTTTAGCGTCAAGGCATCTCAGGGCAACTCCTCGTGTTGTAGTTGCTCTGATCTTCCGGCGTCTGCCATCTTAGTCGCTTACGGAAAAGGGATGGAGGAGATTCAAAGCATGTGCAAGGGCATTAAGGCCTTATTTCATTCAAAATGAGGACTACACCAGGGGTTTAGGCACTTCGGGCCTCAAATTCCCCAATTGGGTTACATAAGCTTTCCACAGTTCCATGTCCTCATTTACAGACACCATTACCTTCAGTGGAACACTTGCCTTCCACGATGCTTTAATTGCCTTCACATCATTTGCATCTCCCTCCGTACCTAGCTCTCTCTTCCTCAGAGGAGGAATTTCAGATAACATTGGGAATGAATGGCGAGGGAGGCCGATCTGAGTATAACACCGATGTGCATTGTACAGAGCAAACTCAGTCGCGCCAACAAGCTGCAGCTCTACATCTGGGAAAGACCTCGTGAGGAGTTCACATGACAGTAAACATGTTGGCGCATAAGTGAACATGTTCTGCATCATAGTGCTGTAGTGATTCCTCCAGTCTTCGCGTTTCTTCAACCAAGGAGCGCGATTTACCACATTACCACTAAAGCCTAACACATCGGCTATGTGGTAAAGTGGACTTTGTTGGAAGATTTTTGAGGTAGTCGTCATCCCCTCGTGGTGGTCAAATTTGAAATGCAAGTCAATCCAGCAATTTAGAAGGAGTATGCAACCGAAAGGAGGCTTACCCATGCTGGAAGCTGTGAGACCGCTGTAGAGATAGGCAAGGATGGCGGGCCCCACTCTCTTTCCATCCCAAATCCCACAAATGGCGCTCAATTGGTCCTCCTCCACTATGTTGTCTGTATAAGGAAATAGGAGAGCTCCCGCTAAGCAGATTGTGAACCCCTTCATCAGTTTCTCCAGCTGATCATCACTTGTCGATTCTTCCAGGGCACTCATGGTCCATTCCGCAAGCTTTTGTAAGTTAATTCCCTGTCGAGTTTGGACCGCCTTGATAGCCTTCGATGGCATGAAACTTCCGAGAACTTCCTCAGAAGTCACATTTTTCAGCATGCGCGAGATCTTTATCTGCCATCCTTTTAAATCTCTTCAAACCGAGCAGCAGCTCCACCTCCTCAAGAAGAATTGTTGCTTCAAAAGTGGGGAAGATGAAGGTGTGAGTCTGAGGGTGCCAAATTTCTACCAGTGCCCCATGGCTGCCCAATCCATGTAAATCTTATTATAGTGTTTGGCGTGAATCACCAGCCCTGGAGATGCCATTTTGATATCACAGCTCTCATGCCAATGGTCATATTCGAAGTGAGCTTCGATAGCCAGGGCAGCTTTGAGAATTTCCTTGGGCCCGGGAAGAGAGGATATGGCTGAAAAGGAAAGGAAATGTCGAGAAGGTGAAGGAGAAGTCATACAGAAACTAGAAAATGAGTCAACTCACCAGTCCTGAGTGAATTCTTTCACTCAGATGCCCTTCAAGGTCCCTAAGCCGTTGGATCTCATTGCTAGCCCTGCTTCTCTTCAAGGGACGCGAGGATTCGCCTTCCATCTCAAGTCAAAGGGCTAAGATTACTCTTTCTCTCCCTTGCTTCTCTTTAGGGAATTCGTGCTTGTGCTTCTTCCTGGTTCGCATATGAGCTACTTATAGAATAGAAAGGAATCAAGGTCGTCATCAACAGTTTGTCGTGTTATGATTATTAATCCTGTATGATTGGTCATGTTATGATTATGTCTTGTCATGATTGTGTTCATAATTCTATCTTGTCATGATTGTGTTGATAATTCTGTCCTATCATGATTGCCTTAAATAACTCTGTCTTCATGATTGTATTTTGTTATCATTGTGTAATTGTTCTATGTAAATTTTAAAGAAAAAAGAAAAAAAAGAAAAAAGATAAGAAAAATAAGAAAAAAAATGAATCATCACCCTCCCACATGTATTATATCCCCATTGTGTCCTATATTATATCTACACTATTGGAGTCTGTCAAGCACCGTACGCCTTGAATGAATTTGGAGTTTGAGTTCAGACTCTGATAACTCCAAAATAGTTCAGAGCGTACGGATGGGTTGTTAAGTTGTGCTAGAATGGGGACGACGGTTCCATTCGGTTTGTCGATAAATGGGCTCCGGCTCATTCCCGACTCATCGAATCGGTATCCTGACCCACTCTCCGCAGCTTAACCTTGGCCAGTTGATCTCACTGTGAGAATCATTCACTTAAGTCGATTGTCTAAGCCACTGTGTTTAAACACTCTGAAATGTGAGATATTCCATTCAGAGTCGAGTACCGAGTTTCCTGAGGTTGCCTCGGAATGTTTCTCTGGAAGAAACCTTTGTTTGGATTTGTCTCTAAATCATCTTTTTATTCCCCTCGGACCCACCTTGGCTGTAGCACGTCCACAATGGCTGGTAACCGCTCTCCAATGGTGAAACCTGAGGTTTACGACCCAGGTACTTCCGCACCGTGAAGTTGGTCCTTTTAGTTGTTTGTGCCCCAGTGCACACTTTATCTTCCTTGTTTGTTTATCATCCAAACAATGGTCAATTTCGGAGGACCTTCTTCAAGGTTACTTCGGTGAAACTCGGGAAAGATTTCCATCAGGAAAATGATGAAGGCGTGTTTCATCACACCTTGGCATCTGCTTTTCACTTCACTCCACTTCATTCCATACATTTCATTCTATTCCATTACATGTCCTTTCCCTACAAAGCAGATGCCAAGGCGGGGCAGCTGTAGACACGCTATTTTCACATTTTTCGCGGGTAAATCTCATATTACACCACGATGCCCTAAAATTGCTTACACATTCACTTATTTGAATAATTTCTACAATCCCGACCGTGTAAAAATAATAAATAAAAAAAATCAAAAAAATAATAAATAATAAAATGTCAAAAAGGAATTAATATGTATGTATATAGTTATGTGTATATAAGTAAAATGTGTTATTAATAGTCAATATATATTTTGTACGTGAATAATATATAATTCTATTAATATATATATATATATTATATAAATAAGCATCCTACTTATCTATATACATATATTGATTCTATTAATTCTTTATATAAATAAGTATTTTAGTAATTATTTTCTCATTAATCCTACCTTTCCACTAACCTACACACTAATCACCCCACTTTCTAACATATCCACATAATCCCCTCTTTTATCTCATGTCAACTCCTAGCCCACGTGAACACACTCTTCCCCACCCCACTTATCTCTTTCTTCTCCTTTCCTTTTCATTCCCCCACCTATCGTTCTTATGTCCCCCACTCACTAATCCTCTCTACACTTAATCCCTCCTCTAAGCTTAACCAAATCGAAACCCATCTATCTGACACGACCCATCCCTTTCTCATCACACCCCACCTTATCACTCTCCTTCGTACATCTCCATCCCACTTTCTCTCCTTTTTCTTTTACACCTAACAACCGGGCAGGAGGAATTTCCCTCCTCTCACATCCCTCTCATGTTGACACCACGTCCACATCTCTCTTCCCACCTCCCTCTCTCACACTCTCTTCTTTCTCCTCCACCACGACGACACCACCCTCTGCTCCTCACCATCTCCCTCTAGCTAAAAACACCGCCAACCACCCACAACCGCGATCGAGCCGCCCTCTCCCTTCTCTTCATTCCCACTTCACCACCGCGAGCTTGCCAACCTCCCCTCCCTCCGTCGCCGCCATTGTCGTCCCTTCTCATTGCTCACGGCCACCTCCCACCTGCTAACACCCAACAGCCAGCCCACCTCGCACCCGCGTCCACTCCACCTCCGGTTGCCACCGTTCACACGCCTTCCGTCGATCACCGTCGCCGCTCGCTCTCCCTCTGCCGGAGCACTCCCCGTCACCAGTCTCCGGCACCACCTCTGTCACCGCCATCCACTACGGCCCGTCGTCCATGCCGGGGTGACCCCCCGTCGCCCTCGTCCGAACACCCCCACCTCTGCCGCAAGCATCCACGTTGCCACTACCTCCACGCCGGTGCCCCTCTGGGCAACTCTCGCCGCTGCCATCTCACCCTCGGCCACCTCATCACCGCCGTCGCCGTCGAGTCTCACGTTGCCGTTGCCACCGTCATCGTCGTTACTGGCCAACCGCAGCCACCCTCCTCGTCATCCACGTCCATATCACCACCACACACCACCGGCCTCCGACTGCCACAGCCGCCCACGCCTGCGTTCGAGCTCCCTCTCTCCACCACAGCCTTTCCAAGCCGCCGCATGCCACCGTGAAGCTCCCAACTCCGCCGGCTACCATCCAACATCGTTGTTGCCTCACTCTCTCATCTCCACTCCGTCACCGGCCACAGCACTACTGCCGCAAGACCTCCACGCCGCTACCGTCCGAGCACACCCCGCCGGTGCATCCTCACGCGTCCGCCGCTGCCGTCGACCACCTTCGCTCCACGCCCACCGGACGCCACTCCGCTGCACCCACCCCGCGACCTGCACTGTTGCCACCCCTTACGCAAGCCGCCGTCGCCGGACGCTTCCCCCCCGCCGCATCTCTCTTCCTCTCTCTCTATCTCTGTCTTCTCTCCCCCCTCCGCGGCTCTCTCTCCCGCGTCCTCTCTCTCTCCCCCGCCGTCTCTCTCTCTCTCTCTCCCTCTCTCTCCTGCCGTTTCCTCCCTCTCTCTGTTCCCTCTCGCGTCCTCTCTCTCTCCCCCCGCCTTTCTCTCTCTCTCTCTCCCTCTCTCTCCTGCCGTCTCCTCCCCTCTCTCTCTCCCCCTCGTCGTCTCTCTCTCTCTTCCACCTCCAGCCGCGTCTTCTTCTTCTCTCTGTTTCACTCCACCCCGCCGCGGGTCTCTCTCCCTCTCTCTACCCGCAGTAACTCTCTCCCTCTCACGTTCACTCTCTGCCCTCTCTCGATCTCTCTCTCTTCTGTTTTCTTTCTTTTTATTATTTTATTTCTCTCTCTCTCTCTCTCTCTCTCTCTCTCTCTCTCTCTCTCTCTCTCTCTCTCTCTCTCTCTCTCTCTCTCTCTCTCTCTCTCTCTCTCTCGATCCCTCTCTTTCCTCTTTTTTTAAATATTTTATTTTCTATCTTTTCTCTCCCTCTCACGTGACCTCCCTGTCTTTTATTATCTCTCTTTCTCCCTCTCACGCTCTCTCTCTCTCTCTCTTCCACCCCCTCTCTCTCTTAATTCTTTTATCTTCCCTTCTGTTATTCTTATTCCTCCACACTGTTTTTTTTCTCCTCTGCTTTTTCTAGTTCGCACACAGTCGCACATCATTCACACCCACATGCACATAGCCACATTCCTGCACACACACATGCACGTAGCTTGTATATATCACATAGATATACTTATCTTTACGTATTGGCACATTAACCCTCTTTATTAACACATGCACGTAGGTTTGTCTATATCATTACATATATATACTTATCACTATATATCAAGAAGAATGTATAAGTGTATATATATGTTTGCATAATATGTTTATTTATTTATATATGTGAGTGTTCTTTGTTTATATAATATATTTAAGATGTTTATGTAACATATTTATAAAAATACATTTATTCATACATATCTATATACTCTGTATGCTTATATATATATATATTTAACATATATATGTGCATATATATATATATATATTATTTATTTACATTAGTTTGTTATCCATTGTGAAATTCAGGAAGAAAGGCGAGTCTTCAACCCTTTTAGTGCCGCCCCGTGTCCCCGTACACGACGGAAGCCGTCTCGTCCCACCGTTTGCCCGCTTTGCGCTTGCGTCGCCATCAGTGGCTCTTTTGTTACTCTTATTATTTTATTATATTTTTATTTTGTCATACAAGTTGTCACTGTTTTACCTTATGAATTGTTATCATATTATATCACTTGTCTAACTTAATTTTATTTTCTGTTTGTTTATCTTGCAGGGTAACCAGTCAAAAGCCCCCTTCTTCGACCCGTCGAACGAAGAGGAAGAAGGAACCCGCGCAAATCCCACGTCAAAGGCCAAGCGATCAATCAACCAGTTCGGGGCCCACGGTCCCTGGCGATCACACCACCAAACGCGTGCTTGTAGTAAATTTTATTTTATGTCTATAATACCCGCGGATAGCTAAATCCCGGGTCTGTTTGTACTATAATCGATCGCGGTGAGTCATTTCACCGTGGTCATTTATTTTCTGCACTTTCTTTCTGTACTTTATTATATTGTTGTTAAAACCCCGCACGGATCAATATCCTGCGGTGGTCTGTTTACTGTTCATATTCATGTTATTATTATTATGTGAGGAGTGATATGCCGTTCCAAATTCCGAATCCACGTATGTCTTTGTGTCCGTCAACTTCTATTACGTAGAGTCCCAGGTTCGCACTCGGTATATAGAAAGCTGCCCTCGGAATGGTAGGTCACGCCTACCGGGAAGGGGTTCAGTTTGCGTGAGAGGGTCTCCGGATCCCGTTCTCCGCCCTGTACCGATCGAAAAGTCTAGGCTCTACGTCCCCATACAGAGCGACCTTTCAGGTCATACTCTCTACCCTCTTTCCTACATCATCCTTTTTACGCACGCGTTTTCATTTTTATCATTGTTTACTCTTTCACTCAGAGAGGGAGAAACCACATCTCTCTCTCTCAGTCCACCACGTGACGCGTTCACACCCCGGTCGTGCCTGGCTTGCCTGCTGCCCTGCCAGCCATGCTTCCTCAGGCCCCAACTGCCTGGTGCCTCCTTTGCCGGCAGTGGCCGACCCTGCGGACAGTGGCCCCCGCCCTTCTGCTTCCTTAGGACTGGTTGCTCCTGTCCGATCCCTCAACGCCTCGGCCCCGTGCTGGTCTCCCCCTGCTTCTTCCCCTGCTAGTGCAGCAGCTGGCTCGTCGTCCAGCCCCTTGGCCTCTTCTGCCGAGGTGGGCTCCCCTGAGACGGTTGCTGCATTGCCGCCTCCTGCTACTCCCCGCCTCTCCTTCGTCCAGGCCCTAAAGCGTGCTACCAAGAAATCTGGTCGGGGCTCGCCTTTGCCCTACGTGCGCCACGATCCTGCCTCGGATCCTCCATCCTGGGTAGGGCCCCCTAGGGTCGACACGCAACCCGCGACAGCTGTTGGAGGTCTCCAATTCCGCTCTTCTTTTCAGCGCCTCTCTATCCCGAGCTTGCAGCCTGTCCCAGCAAGTTAGTTTGATCTCCTCCATGCTCACACCGCCTTCGTTGGTTCCCACGAGGAGGAGCGTTCGAGGCCGGCCTCCAGATCAGAGGGCGTTGCGACCCGGAGCTCTCTCTGTAACAACTCGAGAATCCGATTACCGGGAAGGCCCGATAACCCGAGACTCGCACCGCCACCCATGAGTCCGAAGACTCGGAAGGGTTAGAAGGATTGTGTGGAAACTACACAAGTATCACAAATAATTGCAGAATTAAACAGTTATATAAATAAGCAGGAAATGAATTAACGTTTTACATGGTCCACAATATAACAATAAAATAACAACAGTAGTCCACAACTAGTACAGAGACAAGAAAAGAAAGTACAGCTACACGGGACATGTAACGACCCGAGAATCCGATTACCGGGAAGGCCCGATAACCCGAGACTCGCACCGCCACCCACGAGTCCGAAGACTCGGAAGGGTTAAAAAGGATGGTGTGGAAACTACATAGTTATCACAAGTAATTGCAGAAATTAAACAGTTATGATAATAAGCAGGAAATAAGATAACAATTTACATGGTCCATAAAATAAAACCACAACAACAGTCCACGACTAGTACAGTGACAAGAAAGAAAAGTACAGCTACACGGGGCATCCCCCGGCTCAGACCTCTGGCACTATCTCTGGGCACCCGCACCACGCTGCGCTCCTGACGCGCTCCCCGAAGGTGGCGTCTCACCTGAAACACGGTGAAAACACGCAGGGAATGAGTCTCGGAACAAGACTCAGTAGGGATCACTCGAACCCTACCTCGCAAAGCGAGAAACCACTACTCTAGCGGTAGGAGAGTACCTCGGAAAGAAAAGCCCTGTACTCTACAAAGCAAGACTCTACGGCACGCAAACCGACACACGTGCTACGAAGAGAAGACCGAAGCTCAACGGTCACCGACAAACCCGAAGGTCGGAAACACACGACTGACAGTCTGACACTCCGTACTCG
Source organism: Amorphophallus konjac (assembly GCA_022559845.1). Lineage (NCBI taxonomy): Eukaryota > Viridiplantae > Streptophyta > Magnoliopsida > Alismatales > Araceae > Amorphophallus > Amorphophallus konjac. The sequence goes on along the minus strand of CM040118.1, from coordinate 7,838,783 downwards.
ACAGGAGTACCACCCACTAGAAGCACAGCCGGTAGCGTCCCCTGACGTCTTACACCGCACCGCAGGTGAACCGCCTGACGTGGTAGGTCCTACCCGAGGCGCAAACACCGAAAAGTAACTCACAACAAGTGACTAGCTGGGGTCACGCCCGTCGACGTGGGTCCAACCGCCCCCAACCACGTGTGCACACACAGACCACGCGTCCTAGGTCTGGCCCTCTGACCGGTTTTCCCCCGCAGCCGGACTCTGGCTACGACGAGGGGCCTACGGTAACCGGTCCACAAACCGTCTCGAAAGGTGGGTGCCCGTACACCACTCCCAGGTGAGACCAGCACCGCGTACTGGTGGGCTACGACTAGTGGAGGGTCGCTAAAGGAGTAGACTCTCAAGTCACGGAAAACAACGCCCAAGCCCGACAACGTGTGGGAATCACCCCACGCACTAGTCCCGTCACACGGAGACCACGGTCGGAGAAAAGTAAGGTTGCCACCCTCATGGGGCAACCCAGGAAGTGGCGGTCCGACCCTGGACCGTCACAGCCAAATGGCGGTCCACTCTAGGGCCGTCACTTGAAAATGGCGGTCTAAGGCAGACCGTCACACGGCCAGGGGGGATAGGGGAAGCGACGCGCCTGCCCTAGTGCGTCGCTTGGAAGCGGCGCACCTAGGCCAGGGCGTCACACGGCGCCCCACACCCTCCAAAACCACAGGGAAAGTAACGCGCCTACCCCGGCGCGTCGCTTGCAAGCAACGCGTCGGGCTCAGTGCGTTACTCACATGTAACGCGCCTAGCCCAGCGCGTCACATGGCCCTTACACTCGGGGTGGGAAGGGAAGTGACGCGCCTGCCCCAGCGCGTCACTAGTAAGTAACGCGCTGGGCCCAGTGCGTCGCTTGGCCCATCCACCTGGGGTAACAACAGGAAGTGACGCACCTGCCCCTGTGCGTTACACGCATGTAACGCGCCTAGCCTGGTGCGTTACATGGCCTGACCCCCAACGGTCAAAAACCAACGGTCGAAACTAGCGGCGGCCCTGCCCTGGCGCGTCATTCTCCAAACGGCGGTCAGTCGTAGGGCCGTCGCTGCCCCCTGACCCCAAGAGCTAACACCCAGGAGAAGTAACGCTCCTGCCTAGGGGCGTCACATGCAAGTGGCGGTCACTGGAAGGACCGTCGCTTGCCTCCGAGCACGCTACGGCGGGAAAACCCCAAAAACGCCAACCACGCCCCCGTACCTCCACCGGAGAGGGGGAAAACAAGGGGGAAGACCCCTGGGGACCCCTAGCATGCATCTAAGCCACCAAAACATAGAATCATGGGCTAAAACCATAGATCGGGCGGCTCACCCCCAAAACATGGAAAAACCCCAAAAATGCCCAAACATGCCTCTCTCGGCCTCCCCGCGGCCTACAAACCACGGAAAAGAACGGCGAAGAGCTAGGAAACGTCACCCTACCTCAATGGAGCAAATGCTCCGCCGGATCGTCCACGAATCGCGAAGAACGCTTGAAAACCCTCGTTCTTCCTTAAGCTTCCCACGCTCGCCGCACGCCCCCACGACCGCCTCGCCGCCGCCCACGTCACCGCGCCGTCGCCCCGCCGCCGTCTGCAGCCGGAGGGGAGCTCGCCGTGGCCAACCGGGAGGAAGAGAGGGAGAGGGAGGGAGACACGGTGGAGGAGGAAGGAGGAAGAAGAAGAGAGGAAGAAGAAGATGGTGGGGGAGAGAGAAAAGAAAAAGGGTTTTATAGAAAAACCCGGAAAAACCAGAAAATTCCAAAAATTAGGAAATTACACCCCCACGATCCTCGGAACGTACCGATCGCAACGGTACCACTCGTGCCCGTGTGAACAGCCCGGTTCACCCGCAGCGAGCGTCCGAAGAGAAAAGCCGAAACCCGTGCCGGAAATCGGAAATCACGCACGGAAAAAGCCGCGGAACGCCTCCGGGCCTCCGAAACGACTCCGGATCGCGCCGATCCGAACACGAAAGATGTCCGAAACAAAATTTCGGACACAATAGAGCCGAACGCTCCGAAAACCAGATCTGGGACCCACGAAGAAGGATCCGAAAGGTCCGGGATATTACAGCCCTCCCCCCTTAAGGAATTTCGTCCTCGAAATTGAGAACAACCAGAGGGGAAAGAAGAGGAAGACTCACTCAAACAGATACGGGAACTGCTGACGCATCTCGTCCTCACGTTCCCAAGAAGCCTCACCACCAGAGTGTCGCTGCCACACGACCTTTACCAAGGGAATGACCTTGTTCCGCAGGCGCTGCTCTCGCCTATCCTCCACGCGGATCGGAAACTCTGGGAGAGAAAGATCTGGAGTCACCTCAGGCCAAACGGAAAACTCAAGCACATGAGAGTCATCGGGCATATACTTCCGCAACATCGAGACGTGGAACACGTCATGCACCGACGCCAACTCAGGAGGCAACTGCAACCGGTAAGCAACCTCACCGATGCGCTCCACAATCGCGAAAGGACCAATATAGCGGGGACTCAGCTTCCCACGCCGTCCAAAACGCATCACCCCCTTCATCGGAGAAACTCTCAAGAACACATGATCGCCCACGGCGAACTCGAGGGGCTGCCTCCTACGGTCAGCATAGCTCTTCTGCCGACTCTGGGCCGCCAACATGTTCTGACGAACCAGGTGCACAACATCCACACATTGCTGCACCAATTCCGGTCCCGTCAAAACACGCTCACCCACCTCAAACCAATCGAGTGGAGTCCGACAAGGACGCCCGTACAATGCCTCATAAGGAGCCATGCCGATGCTCGAATGATAGCTGTTGTTATAGGCAAACTCCACCAACGGTAGGTGATGTATCCAACTCCCCTGCCACTCCAGGCAGCAGGATCTCAGCATGTCCTCCAAAGTCTGAATGGTCCTCTCAGACTGACCATCTGACTGAGGATGATATGCCGAGCTAAATGCCAACTCCGTGCCAAGAGCTCGCTGGAAACTCCTCCAGAATCCAGAAGTGAAGCGCGGATCCCGATCCGACACGATCGAAATGGGAACCCCATGCAACGGAACGATCCGCTCCACATAAAGACGAGCCAACTTAGGCACGCTCCAGCTGACCTTGACCGGTAGCAACCGAGTCACCTTCGTCAGCCGATCCACCAGCAACCAAATACTGTCCTGCCCACTCGGGGTTCTTGGCAACCCCACCACAAAATCCGTGGTCACATGGTCCCACTTCCAAGCAGGAACATCCAAGGGCTGGAGAGTACCGCCTGGTCGCTGATGCTCCGCCTTCACCTGCTGACAGATCAGGCACCTGGCCACAAATTCTGCGACATCTCTCTTCATGCCAGGCCACCAGAACTGCCTCCGCAAGTTCCGATACATCTTCGTCGCACCCGGGTGTACAGTGTACCTGCTCCCATGAGCCTCGCGTAACACCGCACGACGAACCTGCTCCTCAGCTGGGACGTACAACCTGCCACGAAACCTCGCAGCACCGTCCTCGCCGAGCTCTACGTCAGCCATAGCCAAAATCCGGGGCAACTCAGGGTCCGCATGTTGAGCCTCTGTCACCTGACGACGGATAGCAGGAGTGACAGTCAGACTCGCAAGCACAGCCAACCCTGGCTCCTGGGGAATCTTGAGCCTGAAAGATACCTCGGGCACTTGTTCCCAGAGCCTCCACCTCCTCAACATCAAGGCACTGACCGCAACCTTTCGACTCAAGGCATCGGCGACGACATTCATCCTGCCTGGCTGATAAGACAGGGTGAAGTCATAGTCCTTCATGAACTCCATCCAACGCCTTTGCCTGAGGTTCAGGTCCTTCTGCGAGAACACGTACCTCAAGCTCTGATGGTCAGTGAACACCTCGAACTTCTCACCGTACAGATAATGCCTCCAGATCTTCAGCGCGAAGATCACAGCCGCCAACTCAAGGTCATGGGTAGGGTAGTTCTCCTCGTGAGGCTTTAGCTGCCGAGATGCATAAGCCACCACTCTACCATGCTGCATCAGAACAGCACCCAGTCCAACGCCGGAAGCATCTGTACACACCACGAAACCTCCCGATCCAGAAGGCAAAACCAACACCGGAGCCGAGGTGAGCAATCTCTTCAGCTCCCTGAAGCTCTGCTCACACTCCTCGGACCAAACGAAAGGTATATCCTTCCGCGTGAGCCTAGTCATCGGGGTCGCAATGCGGGAAAAATCCTGGATAAACCGACGATAATAACCCGCAAGCCCCAAGAAACTCCGGATCTCCGTCACCGACCTCGGCCTCGGCCATTGCATCACAGCCTCGACCTTGGCGGGATCCACGAAAATGCCATCACCAGAAATCACGTGCCCCAGAAAGTGCACCTCGCTGAGCCAAAACTCGCACTTGCTGAGCTTCGCATACAACTGGTGATCTCGCAACGTCTGCAGTACCACACTCAAATGGTACGCGTGCTCCTCAGCAGACCGCGAATAAACAAGGATGTCATCCACAAAAATGACCACAAACTGGTCCAAATACGGATGAAACACCCTCTGCATCAAGTCCATAAAGGCAGCTGGGGCATTGGTGAGCCCAAACGGCATCACCAGAAACTCATAATGCCCGTACCTCGAACTGAATGCAGTCTTCTCCACATCGGACTCGCGAATCCTCAGCTGATAGTAACCTGACCGCAAATCAATCCGCGAGAACACTCGCGCAGACTGAAGCTGGTCGAACAAGTCATCGATCCGCGGCAACGGATACTTGTTCTTAACGGTCACTTCATTCAGCTGCCGATAGTCAATGCACAGCCGCAGACTACCGTCCTTCTTCTTCACAAACAACACGGGCGCACCCCAAGGGGAAAAACTCGGACGAATGTACCCCTTGGCCAGCAGCTCCTGCAACTGCGCCCTCAACTCTCTCAGTTCAGCGGGGGCCATACGGTAGGGAGCCTTCGCCAAAGGTCCCGCACCAGGTACAACCTCGATCACAAAATCGATCTCCCGCTGGGGAGGTAATCCAGGCAACTCCTCAGGAAAAACATCGGGAAACTCGCACACCACCGCGATGTCCTCGACATCCGGCTCCATCCGGTCAGACACAACCACTGACGCGAGAAAACCCTGACAACCTGAATCAAGCAACCGACGGGCTCGAATAGCAGAGATAAGGAATCGAGAAGAGGTGGAACGGATACCTTGGAAATAGAAGGTCCTCTTGCTCGGATGCTGGAAGTAGACCCTCTTCATCCCACAATCCACCACCGCTCCATGAGTCTCGAGCCAATCCATGCCTAGAATCACATCGTAATCCCGAAGCTGCAACGCATACAATCTGCCTGGCATACTCCGGCCATCGATCCACACCGGAACCTGGTCGAAGCAATACGGAGTGACCATAAAGTCACCCGAAGGCAACTCCACTGCCAAATCACAGGACAACTGGGTCACCGGCTCCTCGACGCTCGACGCGAAATCCTCCGAAATAAACGAATGAGACGCGCCAGAATCAAACAAAACCCGAGCCGCACAACCCAAAATCTGAACGGTACCTTCCACGAGCTGCGACGCCACTGCCTCTGCCCTGGTCAAGTGCGTGATCTGGCCTCGAGCCCTCTGCCTGCCTCCCACGCTGGCTGACCTGGGTAGCGGCGGATACTGTCCCTGCTGCTGCTGCTGCTGCCTCTGCTGCTGGGGAAACTGCTGCTGCGGCGGTCTCTGTGGACAGTCACGCGCCATGTGCCCTGGCTGGTCACACCGAAAACAGATAATCGGCGCCGTGCACTGCCTGCCTGGGTGGGTCCCACCACACCGTGGACAAGGTCCTCGTGATCCACCCCCTGATCCCTGACGCTGAAAAGGAATCGGCTGCTGTACACTGCCCGATGAAGCTTGTCCCTGATCCTTGGGCTTCTTACGGAAACCCTTCTTCAAGAACTTCTTGACCTTCGAGCTAAAAGACGCAGATCCTGTCACTGAAGCTGCCGATGCCGGTACTCCTGAACCACCCGACGCATGCTGGAAGAAACCCTGCTGCTGGGTAGCCGACGGTTGGCCGCGACCTGACACGGACTGCCCTTGGCTGATCGGTCCTCGAGTCCTCTGCATATCCATCTCCAAGGAAATCGCAACACGAGACGCTGTCTCTAGATCAGTGGCCCCATTCGCGATCAAATGGTGCCTCAGCTCCAGCCTCAAGCCCTGTACAAACTGCGTGGTCCTCACCCTCTCATGCTCCATGACATGAGGTGCGTACCGACCCAGCTCGACAAATCGGGCCCTGTACTGCAACACGGACATGTCACCCTGCACCAGCTCCAGAAACTCCCGCATCCGCTGCGTAGCAACGACGTCTGGACAGTACGTACGCTCGAAAGCACTGACAAAGTCACCCCACTCGACCTGCTCAAGTGGACGAAGCTGAAAGGACGTCTTCCACTCGGAAGACCACCACCTCCGAGCCGTACCCTGCAACTGGTTGTAGGCCAACACCACTCTGTCCTCGGCAGTACTTTTCGCAGAACTGAACACCCGCTCCATCTCATCGAGCCAATCACGAGCCGCATCAGGGTCTGCCTGGCCGCTAAAGTAAGGTGGATGGAACTGCATGAAGTCCCTCACTGCTCGGCCCGGCCCACCCCTGACTGACGAGCCCTCAGCAGCCTCTCCGCCAAACTGCTGAGACATGAGATGGTACATGCCACGGAAGAAATCCTCGGCCCCCGGAGCTCTCGCAGCATCCGCGGCCTCGGTAGCTCCCGGAACTCTGCTATGCTCCTCCTGGTCCCTCTGGACCCCCTGCTGGATCTCCTGACCTCCAGCCGACTGCCCCTGCTGAGAGCGAGAACTCCTCCTCGGCGCCATCCTCGCTCCTGAAGCACAAGACAGAAAACACGAAAACGGCAATGTCAGAATAAAACACGCGGTGCCCAAGGCCAGCGTCACCTGTACATCATCGCCATGGACTAGTGGACCACTACAATTACCTATGATTCCCATGTAATTCCACAACCGCGCTCTGATACCAGCTGTAACGACCCGAGAATCCGATTACCGGGAAGGCCCGATAACCCGAGACTCGCACCGCCACCCACGAGTCCGAAGACTCGGAAGGGTTAAAAGGATGGTGTGGAAACTACATAGTTATCACAAGTAATTGCAGAAATTAAACAGTTATGATAATAAGCAGGAAATAAGATAACAATTTACATGGTCCACAAAATAAAACCACAACAACAGTCCACGACTAGTACAGTGACAAGAAAGAAAAGTACAGCTACACGGGGCATCCCCCGGCTCAGACCTCTGGCACTATCTCTGGGCACCCGCACCACGCTGCGCTCCTGACGCGCTCCCCGAAGGTGGCGTCTCACCTGAAACACGGTGAAAACACGCAGGGAATGAGTCTCGGAACAAGACTCAGTAGGGATCACTCGAACCCTACCTCGCAAAGCGAGAAACCACTACTCTAGCGGTAGGAGAGTACCTCGGAAAGAAAAGCCCTGTACTCTACAAAGCAAGACTCTACGGCACGCAAACCGACACACGTGCTACGAAGAGAAGACCGAAGCTCAACGGTCACCGACAAACCCGAAGGTCGGAAACACACGACTGACAGTCTGACACTCCGTACTCGACAGGAGTACCACCCACTAGAAGCACAGCCGGTAGCGTCCCCTGACGTCTTACACCGCACCGCAGGTGAACCGCCTGACGTGGTAGGTCCTACCCGAGGCGCAAACACCGAAAAGTAACTCACAACAAGTGACTAGCTGGGGTCACGCCCGTCGACGTGGGTCCAACCGCCCCCAACCACGTGTGCACACACAGACCACGCGTCCTAGGTCTGGCCCTCTGACCGGTTTTCCCCCGCAGCCGGACTCTGGCTACGACGAGGGGCCTACGGTAACCGGTCCACAAACCGTCTCGAAAGGTGGGTGCCCGTACACCACTCCCAGGTGAGACCAGCACCGCGTACTGGTGGGCTACGACTAGTGGAGGGTCGCTAAAGGAGTAGACTCTCAAGTCACGGAAAACAACGCCCAAGCCCGACAACGTGTGGGAATCACCCCACGCACTAGTCCCGTCACACGGAGACCACGGTCGGAGAAAAGTAAGGTTGCCACCCTCATGGGGCAACCCAGGAAGTGGCGGTCCGACCCTGGACCGTCACAGCCAAATGGCGGTCCACTCTAGGGCCGTCACTTGAAAATGGCGGTCTAAGGCAGACCGTCACACGGCCAGGGGGGATAGGGGAAGCGACGCGCCTGCCCTAGTGCGTCGCTTGGAAGCGGCGCACCTAGGCCAGGGCGTCACACGGCGCCCCACACCCTCCAAAACCACAGGGAAAGTAACGCGCCTACCCCGGCGCGTCGCTTGCAAGCAACGCGTCGGGCTCAGTGCGTTACTCACATGTAACGCGCCTAGCCCAGCGCGTCACATGGCCCTTACACTCGGGGTGGGAAGGGAAGTGACGCGCCTGCCCCAGCGCGTCACTAGTAAGTAACGCGCTGGGCCCAGTGCGTCGCTTGGCCCATCCACCTGGGGTAACAACAGGAAGTGACGCACCTGCCCCTGTGCGTTACACGCATGTAACGCGCCTAGCCTGGTGCGTTACATGGCCTGACCCCCAACGGTCAAAAACCAACGGTCGAAACTAGCGGCGGCCCTGCCCTGGCGCGTCATTCTCCAAACGGCGGTCAGTCGTAGGGCCGTCGCTGCCCCCTGACCCCAAGAGCTAACACCCAGGAGAAGTAACGCTCCTGCCTAGGGGCGTCACATGCAAGTGGCGGTCACTGGAAGGACCGTCGCTTGCCTCCGAGCACGCTACGGCGGGAAAACCCCAAAAACGCCAACCACGCCCCCGTACCTCCACCGGAGAGGGGGAAAACAAGGGGGAAGACCCCTGGGGACCCCTAGCATGCATCTAAGCCACCAAAACATAGAATCATGGGCTAAAACCATAGATCGGGCGGCTCACCCCCAAAACATGGAAAAACCCCAAAAATGCCCAAACATGCCTCTCTCGGCCTCCCCGCGGCCTACAAACCACGGAAAAGAACGGCGAAGAGCTAGGAAACGTCACCCTACCTCAATGGAGCAAATGCTCCGCCGGATCGTCCACGAATCGCGAAGAACGCTTGAAAACCCTCGTTCTTCCTTAAGCTTCCCACGCTCGCCGCACGCCCCCACGACCGCCTCGCCGCCGCCCACGTCACCGCGCCGTCGCCCCGCCGCCGTCTGCAGCCGGAGGGGAGCTCGCCGTGGCCAACCGGGAGGAAGAGAGGGAGAGGGAGGGAGACACGGTGGAGGAGGAAGGAGGAAGAAGAAGAGAGGAAGAAGAAGATGGTGGGGGAGAGAGAAAAGAAAAAGGGTTTTATAGAAAAACCCGGAAAAACCAGAAAATTCCAAAAATTAGGAAATTACACCCCCACGATCCTCGGAACGTACCGATCGCAACGGTACCACTCGTGCCCGTGTGAACAGCCCGGTTCACCCGCAACGAGCGTCCGAAGAGAAAAGCCGAAACCCGTGCCGGAAATCGGAAATCACGCACGGAAAAAGTCGCGGAACGCCTCCGGGCCTCCGAAACGACTCCGGATCGCGCCGATCCGAACACGAAAGATGTCCGAAACAAAATTTCGGACACAATAGAGCCGAACGCTCCGAAAACCAGATCTGGGACCCCCGAAGAAGGATCCGAAAGGTCCGGGATATTACAGGGCATACCCCGGCTCTGACCTCTGGCACTAACGTTGGGCACCTGAACCGCGCTGAGCCTCAGACAAACTCCCATGAAGCCTCGCCTTGCCTGAAACATGGTGAAAATACGCAGAGAATGAGTCTCGGAACAAGACTCAGTAGGGATCACTCGAACCCTACCTCACAAACGGAGAAACCGTTACGCTAGCAGTAAGCGAGTACCTCAAAAAGAGAAACCCTGCCATCTACAAAGTACCGGTCTCACGGCATGAAAATCGACACACGTGCCACGGTGAAATAACCGGAACACAACGGCCAACACGACAGAAACCCGAAGGTCGAAGTCGTACGACTGACAGTCTGACACTCCCGACTCGACAGGAGTACCTCCCACTAGAAGCACAGCCGGTAGCATCCCCTGACGACTTACACCGCACCACAAGTTAACTACCTGACATGGTAGCATCTACAAGAGGCACGGACACCGAACAAGTACCACAAACAAGTGACTAGCTGGGGTCACGCTCGTCAGCGTGTGTCCAACTGCCCCCAACCACGTGTGCACACACAAACCGCGCGTCCCTGGTCTGGCCCTCTGACTGGTTTTCCCCTTAGCCAAACTCTGGCTACAGACGTGGGGCCCGACGGAAACCAATCTAAAAACCGTATCTAAGGGTCAGCCCGTACACCACTTCCTGGTGAGACCAGCACCGCGTACTGGTGGGCTACGACTAGTGGAGGGTCACTGAAGGAGTAGACTGTCAAGTCAACGGGAAACTACGTCCGCATCCGACGACGTACGGGGACCACCCCACGTACCAGCACCGTCGCACAGCGACCACGGTCAGAACAGAAACGGGGTTGCAAGCCACCCAGGGCAACCCAGTGCCTGACGGTCTACCCTAGACGCGTCACAGGACTCTGACGGTCTAGGCGCGACCGCCACAGATGCCTGACGGTCTTAGGCTGGACTGTCACAGGACCCTGACGGTCCAACGCAGGCCGTCACACTCCCAGTGTAAAACAGAGTGTAACATGCCTGCCCTGGTGCATTACAGACTGTGACGCGCCTATGCAGGTGCGTCACAGGGAAAAACAAAGGCAAGCTGTGACGTGTGCCACTCGGTGCGTCACAGCATGTGACGGTCCACACCTGGAGAGTCACACACATGTAACGGTCCAGCCCTGGAGCGTCACATTACCTGGGGGTCGAATAACCCTGACGCACCCACGCTGGACCGTCACAAGGCTGTGACGCGCCAGCCCTAGTGCGTCACACGCCTTGACCCCCAACGGTCAAACCAACGGTCGGATGCCAACGGTCGGGACGCTCTGACGGCCCACCCCAGGCGCGTCACACACCTGTGGCGGTCTATCATGGGACCGTCACACTCCCAGACCCCAGTTGGCTAAACAAGGGCTGCGACGCACTCGCCTAGGTGCGTCACACGGTGTGACGGTCACTGGAAGGACCGCCACATCCGCCCGACGGCGAAACGGTGGGGAAAGTCCAAAAACCCCAACCACGCCCCCATACCTCCACCAGAGATGGGGAAATCAAAGGGGAAGACCCCTGGGGACCCCTTACACGATATTAGGCCACCAAAACGTGAAATCGCCGGCTAAATCCATAGATCGGGCGAACTCTCCCCAAATCATGGAAAACCCCAAACCCGCTTAATCAAGCCCCTCTCGGCCTCCCCTCGGCCTATAAATCACGGAAATGAACGGCAGGGAGCTAGGGAACGTCACCCTACCTCAATGGAGCGAATGCTCCGCCGAATCATTACCGAGATCACGAAGAACGCTTTGAAAACCCTCGTCCCTTCACGGTTCCCCACAAGCTTTACGCCGCCATGATCACCTCGTCGTCGCCCACGTCGTCACGCCGTCGCCCCGCACCGTCTGCAGCCGAAAGGGGACATCGCCGCGGCAGAACGAGGGAGAAAGAGAGAGGGAGGGGCGGTGGTCACGGTGGGGAGAAGAGAAGGAAGAAGAAGAAGAAGAAGAAGAGGGTGGGGAGAGAGACAGAGAGTATTTATAGAAAATTTCAGAAATTCCCGAAAATACCAAAAAAAATTACATTTCCGGGATCCTCGGAACACACCGATCGCAACGGTACCACTCGTGCCCAGGTGAACGACCTGTTTCATCCACAGCGAGGTTCCGAAGGAATTACCGAAACACACACCGGTAATCGGAAAATACACGCGGAAAAGCTGCGGAACGCTTCCGGCCCTTCGAAACAACACCGGATCGCGCCGATCCGAACACGAAAGATGTCCAAAATGAAATTTTGGACATAACGGAACAGGACACTCTGAGAAACCAGATCCGGGACCCACGGAGAAGGATCCGAAAGGTCCGAGATATTACACTCTCCGTCGATCCAACTCCACCCCCGCGCTACCGCTGCAACAGGATACTCAACCTCCGGTTCATGATGATGCCCCCGACGAGTTTGATGGTTCGGATGATGAGCTGGGCCTGAAGTTTGATGCTTCTTTTCAGCCCGCCCGCAGGAGTAAAAGAAAGAATCGACGCAGGCCCAATCACCTCGAGTCCTACTGTCTCAGGCTTTAGCTGTCGATCTCTTTGATTTGGCTTCCTTGGCCTTATTTTATATTTCTTTGGGCCTTATTTGGGTTCATGGGTTTCTCTTAGCGGCCTTGTAGGTCTATCTCCCTTCTGTTGTTTGTGGCTCCTTTCGTCTCTTTTAGTTTGGGTGCCTTTATCTCTTACCCCCTCCTCCATGTACTGCTTCTTCCATTTACTGCTTTACTTAATGAAAATCGCTTGTCTGATGATCAAGGTGGAGCGTCCACCCCCTTTTGCAATAAAGGGATGAACGACAAATCTCGAACCACCTTACAAGTATTACCTTTGAGTTAAAAAAATGATTTGATCCTCGAGGTGTTACCGTTGCCGCCGGCGCGCGCCCTTGGGGGGCTGCTGAATGGGGTATGGATTTGGAAGGGCTCGTTGGAAATCAAGTGGTGGCAAATGGGAAAATCACTCCAACCTGGGATCACCGCCACGACTCCTTCCCACGAAATTAAATAAAATAGATGCAGGGCGCGCGTGTTGGGTACCACGTCGCCAACACTTCGTGACACAATGTTACACGTACCCCCATCAACATCATGCATGTATGATCACCAAATACTCCGCCAACAACTGAGCTTCGGCATCTTAATTAAAACATTAGAATTATCGGGATCAAGTAGTGGCTGTTTAAGAAGCTTGAAGCAGAAGGTCGTTAATTAATTGTTAGAATAGGCCGATATTTTACCAGAGATAAAGTTAAATGCATTGGTTTAGCAGAGGAGTTGGATGTGGATTGTGTCGTGCAATAATGCATGGGATGGTGCCTCTTGGATTTCTACCATCCCTAACTAGATGGGGCTGCAAAACACACATATTTAAGGGGGGAATATTTTTGGGTGCTCTAAAGAGCATCCTCGTACTGTTGTACACATCATAAGGCATGTTAGAATATATAATCCCATGTTGAAAAGAGATAAAATCACAATATACTTATAATAGTGGAGTGATTACTAAGATATCAAAAATATTTGTAAACTCGGTTACTCGCATCTCTTGACTCACGATAGATCAGATAATAATCGAATAAACGGATATAGATTCGAATTTGTTTAAAATATCTGTTTCATATTTGGATAGAATATGAATTTAGTGCACCCTAAACCTGTAAATGAATCGGATACGGAGCGGATAGTGTGATATCAGAATTCGTATCCGATTAATAATCGAATTATCCGTCGGATACTTTATTCAGATAATTATCGGATAAATATGAATTCGAATTCGGTTCTAATTTTAAACGGATAATTGCTAGGCCTACGTAGAGGTGAGTCGTGTGAGCCGTGTGAGAGCGTCGTACTTTATTTTCTAAAAAAAAAGAGTGGAAGTTATTTTTATTTGGAGAGCTATTATCAAAAGATTAGACTTCATCCTAAAAAATAAGAGATAATTTACCAAATGAGTGTAAGTGGATTTCTCATTTTTAAATTATATTTTGAGATAAAAAAGAATAATCAAACAATATATTAAGATTTAAGTTGATTATATATAGAATATGTGTATCCTTATATTTTTATCTAAGGTTTATATTCGGTCGGATAATATCCAACACGGATATCTCAATATCCGAATTCGTATCCGATTAATAATTAGATATCCGATATCGATTAAATTATCCGTCGGATATTTTATTCAGATAATTATCCGATTAAACGAATACGAATTCAAATTCGGTTCGAATTTTAAACAGATAATTGTCAGGCCTAGTGCACCCAAATCTATATCCGATCCGAACCCATTCTTAATAACTCATTGTGCATGTTACGCTTAAGATTTTGACATGAACTCAATTCGTTACTCGTCTTGTTGGGGTGGTGAGTTTAGACTTCTTGTTAGAATTATAAAGTTATTTTTATAAAACATCAAAATTACTTTAGAAAGATAAAAATGGACCGAACTTCTATTTTTTCACTTTTCATAAATCTCACATTTTCTTAGAAATGGACGTGGACACATATTTTATAGATGGATACGGATATCCGCAGATATATCCATATACGTGACAGATATATCTATATCTATACCCACAAAAATAATAGAATATTATGCAGATATGATATTTATAAAATTTTTAAAGATAAGATATGATATTAATCTACCCGAGTCGAACTCGATCTATTTACATCCCTAATAATTATGTGATTATGATTTGGACCGTGCGTCTTATATTTGTAATAGTCCACCACATAGATATAGTTTCTAAGAATGTTACAAAAATCTAATATTAGATGATGACCTTTTTAATGTGTGTTTAAAATTCTGAGTCAGATGATTGCATGCAGTTACTTAATTTTATGCTAATTTTATTTTCCACGCGCCGATCTTCTTTAATCATCCCGGGCCATCGAGGATCCGGTCTTTTCCAGTACCTGCTCAAGATTGGTCAAACGTCTTTGTCCGGCGTGATCCCATGACATCCGACCGGCACTCCTAACCCTAACCGCTCCACGGCAAGTGTGGTTTAAAGTCCACGTGGAATCCAAAAATTGGCACAACAACGTGGGAAGCCAAAAATTGATCATATGTCCTTATTTTCTTTCCTTCATCGTAAGTACAAAATGAACAAGTTGAGGGGTGATGGGTGACTTTCCCTTCCAAGTGCACAAGGACATAATTAGATTAGAGTGGTTTGGACCAGGGTTTGACGTCCTGTCCATCTCGACCGTCTCGACTTCGGGACGAGACGGTATTATCTCATTCCATCCCGCTTCATCCCGTAATATATATCTATATAATAAAATTTGTAACGCAATTGATTAAGTCACTTCTTTACGTTTCTTCAAGAGGTTTCTAACGAGCGAAGACATTTGACCAACTTATTTATTAAATATTTTATATTTTAAATAATATATATAATATATAAAGTGATTCGGTTGTGATCCACGGCTCGGGCGTTCCGCTCATCGCCTGAGACAGGCCGGGTCGTGCGGGTCAGGTTGACTCGGCCCAGAACGACAAACCCTGATTCGGACTTCGAAAAGATATATATATATATATATATATATATTAATATAATAAAATTTGTAACGCAATTGATTAAGTCACTTCTTTACGTTTCTTCAAGAGGTTTCTAACGAGCGAAGATACTTGACCAACTTATTTATTAAATATTTTATATTTAAAATAATATATATAATATATAAAGTGATTCGGTTGTGATCCACGGCTCGGGCGTTCCGCTCATCGCCTGAGATAGGCCGGGTCATGCGGGTCAGGTTGACCCGGCCCAGGATGACAAACCCTGATTCGGACTTCGGAAAGAAATCTCTACTTGAGAAGAACGGGTTGCGAGGAGTCTGAGTTGGGATTTTGGAAAAAATTTTGGAGAGAGATTATAATTTTTAAATCTTTTTATGATCTAAACTCCAATAAAATGGTCTTAATTAAATACAATCCAATCTCATCAAATTTTGTAGAATACGGACTTTAATGGGTAATAAAAGATAGTAAGAAAACTAATGACGCTTGGTGGCGGTGCAGGGAATCAGGGATTGAGGCAGGAAAAAATTGATGGGGTAGGTGATCTGTTGGTGACCCGAATCCAGTGTACCGCCAACACGCGTGCGTGGGGGCCACGAATTGGTCCCCGGCGCTGCTGGCACACCCCCCACGGGCCACGTCCCTTCTCGTTCGGATGACGACGCCGTGACGTCTCCCCAACACCTGCCCCACACCCTCACCAACTTCTGCCGTCGCGGTTGGATACCGACGCAGGCCATGGGAAAAGCCTCCGCCACCACCCTCCCCCTTCCCCCGTCGTTATTTATTAAAGCCGTCTCCACCATCCTCACATCTCCAACATACCACAGGTCAACAGCTCCTGGTTCTCTCTCCCCCTCCACTCTCTCTTTCTCTGTCTGAAACTTGGGGCAGTTGCTGTTCTTCTTTTGCTTTACAAGGAGGGAAGATAAGATGGGCAGCCTTGCCACAGAGAGAACGGCCACCGGTTGGGCTGCCAGGGACGCCTCCGGCGTCCTATCGCCCTACAACTACACCCTCAGGTGAACACTTGCCCGCTCTCTCCCTCTATCATGTGTGTAATCCCCTGGGTTATTCTCTTGCGAACCTAGCTACCACTGGATAGTTTTGTATCAAGGTTTTTCTTGCGAAGTGTGTGTGTGTGCTTGTCCCCTGATCATGCCTCTGCGACTAATCTGTCTGGCTTCGGCGGCGGTGAGAGCAGGCAGACGGGGCCGGACGACGTGGTGATGAAGGTGCTCTACTGCGGCATCTGCCACACGGACATCCACCAGGTGAAGAACCACCTCGGCATGTCCAAGTACCCCATGGTGCCCGGGTACGTATTTGCCTGCCACGGTGCCACCAAGCGCTGCTGCTGTCTTATTTGCTTCATCCTATCTGAATGACTCGATCCGCTCCATCCCCTGCAGGCATGAGGTGGTGGGGGAGGTGGTCGAGGTGGGGTCGGAGGTGACCAAGTTCCGGCCAGGGGACGTCGTCGGGGGCGGGGTCATCGTCGGCTGCTGCCGGTCGTGCGGCGCCTGCAAGGCCAACATCGAGCAGTACTGCAACCAGAGGATCTGGTCCTACAACGACGTCTACACCGACGGCAATCCCACCCAGGGCGGCTTCTCCTCCTCCATGGTCGTCGACCAAAAGTAAGCCTCCCCGCCCCTGTAGAATTCGAACCCCGAGAGGAGAACTTGCTCTCCTCCTCCTCCGCCCCCCGGTCAAAACAGAGCATGCACTACTGATTAATAATTTGGGAACATACCAGAAGGAACTTCGAGTGTTGTCATATCCGAACCCGGCCTGCTAGACAGCCGCCCCCCCCCGCAACCGCACACACAAACCCACGAAGGCATGCCCGCCCATGACGATGGGGAGCGAGGAGATTGGGTCGTTGCAGCCAGACGTGGAAGTGACTGGCAAAATGGGGTCTTGACTCTTGAGCGGCGTTGTCAGTGGGGCAAGGAGGAGGAACCATTTGGTGCTATGTATTCCTATGATTCTTCTAATAAGACAAATGACTATGAAAACAGAGCACATCCCAAGTCCTCCACCTCTCATCTTTAATCCACGGTGGAACGTTTCAGAGCGACAATTATGTTTGGCGCATCGTTGCTTAATAATCTCGGAATTCCAAAGGCCCCGTCAGGTTGGAGAATATGTAAGCCGTCAAGCTTCAATTTGAAAGGGACGGCAGTGGATTAATGTGAATAATATTGCTTTCGTGTTAGTTCGTTCTTGTGTGGCTGAAGTGAATGTTTGAACTTGACGACCTCGGAAGGAAAGACTTTTAATTACTTAATGGCGTTGGCGTTGCTGCATCCAGGTTTGTGGTGAAGATCCCGGAGAAGATGGCGCCGGAGCAGGCGGCGCCGCTGCTGTGCGCGGGGGTGACGGTGTACAGCCCACTGAGGCATTTCGGGCTGATGGCGCCGGGGCTGCGGGGCGGCATCCTCGGCCTGGGAGGCGTTGGGCACATGGGTGTCAAGATCGCCAAGGCCATGGGCCACCACGTCACCGTCCTCAGTTCCTCCGACAAGAAGCGCTCCGAGGCCATGGAGCACCTCGGCGCCGACGCCTACGTCGTCAGCTCCGACGCCGAGCAGATGGCCGCCGCCGCCGAGACCCTCGACTACATCATCGACACCGTGCCCGTCTTCCACCCGCTGGAGCCCTTCCTCTCCCTCCTCAAGCTCGACGGCAAGCTCATCCTCAACGGCGTCATCAACGAGCCCCTCAAGTTCCTCTCCCCCGTCGTGATGCTCGGTACGTACGCATGACATACATAGCCTCTCGCCCTCTGCGCGCCCTGTGTTCCCCCCTGTTCCCTCCGGGTCGGTAGGTTGGTTGGTGAAACCGGTTGTTGACATGTTGTTGCTGCTCCTGCCTGCTGGTACATGCTGGTGATGGTGATGGTGATGGTGTTGGGCCTCTGCAGGGCGGAAGACGATCACGGGGTCCTTCATCGGGAGCATGGAGGAGACGCAGGAGATGCTCAACTTCTGCGAGGAGAAGGGGCTGACCTCCATGATCGAGGTGGTGAAGATGGACTACGTCAACAAGGCGTTGGAGAGGCTGGAGAAGAACGACGTCAGGTACCGCTTCGTGGTGGACGTCGCCGGCAGCAACCTCGAGTAATGACGGGGTGGTCCCGCATCACCACCGGTACACTGTGCTGCTCTGTCTGTGTTTTGCTTGTAAAACTCGCATTCCCTTCCCTCCTTCCCCTCCCTCTCCACCTTCGGAAAGCTTGCGTTAACGGTGATGGTTGTAACAGTGATATGGCGAATCATATAAATGTTGAAATACTTATATAATATACATAAACATATGACCAGTGTGTTTCTGTTTGCTTCGAAGAATCGGGTGCTTCTGGTGGATTGTGACACCTTGTGATTAGATAGCTTTTGTAAATAAAACGCGGCCTAAACAATCACCGTTCGATTTTCAAATTAGTGACGTGGTGGTGACATCACCGTGTCGTGTCATTTGCGTGTTCTTTGCTGCGAAAAGCTTTCCCTACAAGTTCCTCGTCTCTATGTAGCCTTGGTTGATTGTGTCTCGTGTGTGCGTGTGTGTATAAAAAATAATTTTTATGTTGAAATATATGTTTAAAAAAATGGATGCTCAATCTGAATTTTGAAAAATGTACTTCATCCTTGAAGAGGGGAATTTATCTTTTGTTGACATGATCTGCAACATTCTTAACTTCATTTTTACCACATGATCTATTATTGTCTCAAATTCGACGACCTTCCCTTACAAAATTCAATTGTTTTTTAACTACCTATTTTCCCCTATTTTTTGTGTTGCGTCATCATGATTTTCAATCATTTTTGTTCAAAAAAATTTGTCAAATTCTATTCAAAGATATCTTTGTCTTTATCTTCAGCATATTACATCCAATTAATCGTAAGGATAATCAGTAAGGGCCCCTTGGGAAAAAAGATAAGGTTCAGATCCGGCCTTCATTAGTTATCACTAAATCATACAGACATATCACCAACTAAAAGTATTATGTGAACAAAATTTGGACCACCCTTAATCTGAAAAATCATTAACTGCGGTTCAGAAATTCAGATAACCGGTCGCTTACCAACAAACTCTGGGTCTCTCCGACGTTGGTTGTATCGACAATGGAATTGTCAATGGATTGGGTCAACTCGATAGACTCACGGGCCTATCTTAATTTAGAGTTAGGTCACAAGATCTTTTTTGGTCCACGTACCCTTAATCGAGATGGACTTAATCTGAAAAAACTTTAATTGTAGTTCAAAACTTCATATAACCAGTCGCTTACCAACAAACTCTGGGTCTCTCTGAGATAGGCAGGCCTTGATTTCGAATCGGGTTGCAAGATCTTTTTCGACCAGCGAATCCTTAGTCATATCTAAAAGTCTGACCTGATTAGATCCACAGGTCGAGCTAAGGCTTTGAGCTCGGCTCGTAAACCAGCCCGACTCGTTCTCTCTATTTTTTCTCTATTCAAATTTTAAAAATTACTAGTTAAAAATATATTATTTTAATTAATTAAAAATTAAAAACTCTCTTTTGAAATAAATTCTATAATTAATATTAAAATTTTAATTAATTTAATGAGATTATAAATTTTATACTATTTAATATATTAATATTTTTATTTTTATTTTTATTTAAATTATAAGAGTGAATAAAATTTTAATTAAAAATTTTAATTTTTTAATAATATCAGATCCCACTGAACTTACTATGATACAACAGTTTGAATTCAAATTTTAATATTAATAAATCGTACCCAAATCAGACAGAGCTAATCACGACATGAGACCTTACCATTAACAGCCCTAACCGTCAGTGCCATAAGCTCGTGGACGACCAGCGGACCGAGAAATTTCTCCCTCTCCCCGCTCCCGCAGCCCCTCTCCCCCTCTCCCTGATGGCCCCACTTCGCCCTCTCCCACTGCAGCCCTCTTATCTCTCTCCCCCACCCCGGCGGGCCCGCCTCTCCCCGGTGGCCTCCTCTCCCCCCACCCCTTCGGACGAGTGACAACGACTCCGCCCCGGACGACAACACTGCCGGATTGACGACGCCTCCCGCCTTCCCCCGCGACAATACCGGCCATTGCTGGCCCCGCCTACCACCCCGCCCCGGGACACACCGGCCACTGCCGCCGTTGCCACTGATGCCGCTTCCAGCAGATCTAGATCCCCTCGCCGACGACCGCACCGCTGCCGTCGCTGGCAACAGGGTTCGCCGGATCGCGTGGGTGCCACGCCGGCCGTGCCGGTCACGACCTGGCACAATCCGACACGGCCGGTACAGGCAGTGCCGCTCCGGCACGGCAAACCCAGTCACTCTCCCTCCGTGCCCTGCGCTCTCTCTCTCTCTCTCCTTGGGCTCTTCTTCGTCACAGCAGGAAAGAGCTGTAGGAGGGAGGGAAAGAGAGAGTGAAGGTGGAAGAGAGACGCCATGGATCCCAATCCCAAGAGCTTCCCCATCCTCTCCTACGTCAATGTCCCGCCTCCAACTCGGCCTCGGCCCCGGCCCCGCCTCCAGAGACTATCGCCCCGTCGACGCCAATCAGCCACCGTCGCCCGCAAGGCCCGCCGACTTCGGCGACCAGGTCGAGCTGGTGGAGCAGATGCCCCACCTCCGGGGCCCGGAGCTCATAGTCTCCATGGCGCAGGCCGTCTGCGACGTCGCCAGGACCCGATCCATCCTGCGGACCCTCGGCGAGCGCCCCCACCACAAGGCCGTCGACGCCGCCCGGGCCCCGCGGATAGCCTCGATCGACGCCGCCGGCAATCCGCGCCCGGGCGGCGTAGATCGAGGCGCTAGGGGAGCAGGTGGGCCAGAGGTCAACCGGGGGGGGGGTGGGTGGGAGGCGGAGTGCCGGGCGAGGGCGGAGAGGGAGAGGGTCGCCTACCGGGCGCTGGTGCAGCTGGGCGTCATGAACAGCGCGTACGAGCAGATGCTGAGGGAGGCCGAGGAGAGGCTCGTCTGGATGTACGGGTCGGCGGGGGATGCCGTGGTGTCCGAAGGCGCTGCAGAGAAAGAGGGTGGTGAGGGGGAAGAGGTCGACGAGGAGGTCCCCAGGATCTTGCACGAAGCATCGGGCAAGTGCGCGGAGAGGGTGGTCCTCTCGGGCCGCGAGCTCGGGTTCCTGCCGGAGTGCTTTGGGAGCCTCCGGGGGTTGCTCGTCCCCAGCCTCCCCAATAACCAGCTAGACGTTTGTCCATTTAAAATGTTACATACACGTTGATCCATGTAGAGGCTCTTCAGCATTTGCTCTTCCCGAATCATATGTGCATTTCCGTGTTTTGTGGGGAAGGTGATGAAAGGTCACCAAAATGTCAGAGTTTCCTGCAACACAGAGTAATCATAGATCAGACAACAGGGAGGTCAGCCTACTCCAGATAAAAGTCAACTCGCTTCCGGGACAAAAAACGAGAATTATCGGCGGAATTCTCTGTCAGGAATCTGTCTTCTATGAACGGTGGTGGGTGAGGATTCCAACCGTGGAATCTCCGATAAATTTTAAACATTATCCAAATAACACAGTAAAACATTGACTTTCGTGCGAGAGTGATTTTAGAAGAAGAGAATCTAGGCACAACTGTGCCCAATTTTTTCAAATCTGACAAAACTCCCGATGACCTGTTTTTTGAGATTTTCAATAATGAGAATTGTATGACACCAATGTGTAAAATACGGAAATGTGATTTTTCAGGATGGAGCCCACGACGTATCTGTTCCAAATGTAGCCTTAGTGATCCGAGTAATTGCAGTGGGTTTCTCTACCGATGAGTTACCACAAGTGTAGACAAAGACATAGTTATGTCTACCTTAACACACAAACGTCCAAAGTTATTTTCATCTATAGACTCTAGTATTAGGTAGCGTTTGGAATAGATGTCGAGGAGAGATTTTAGAAATTTTAATTATTAATGTAGAGGTGAAAAAATGATTCCTAACTCTCGTACTACACTTTTCTATTTATTTGTCGGAGAAGATCACCTGGCACTCGTGGAATCCTGCAAACATCAGAGACGAAGGGCGTCAGAAAGAGCCCCGGGTGTTATCTCAGGGGACAACCCTCCGATGCTTAAGTTAACACTCGGGAGACGGAGAAACAGGGAGAAGAGGGTGAGAGTGAGAGAGAGTTGAGGAGTTGTGAAGCAAGTCTGGAGAGACGGACTGCCTTTGAGGAAGGTTCTCGTCCTGACCAATGGGCGCTCAGAGAGGGCTCGTTGGGCGATAAGGGTGCTCGGAGTGCAGCCGGAGCTTGGCGAAGGCTTTCTCTCTGGACGGCAAGTTGGCTTCTCTTTTTCCCTTGACTGGAGCTGGGTGTGCGTTTCTTGGTGAAATTGACCGTGTACCTGCTTCGTCCGTCGGAGTCTCATTTATAGGAGGTCCTCCTGGTAGCAAGGGCGAGTCCCTTAACAGAGAAAGGCATAGGTCGTGGAGTAGCGTCTCCCGTGATCGTGAGGAGTTTCCCGTTGAGGGCCCGTTCTTCCGGAGTCGAACGGTTTTCTGACGAGTCTTACTGCGCCCAAGGAGCGTGCTCGCCCTTAGTGGGGTTGAGACCGATGTCATGGGAGGCAATGTTCGGTCGCCGGAGAGTCATCCGGTGGCCGCTGCATCTGGGTCGAAGTCCTTCCTACGCTGGTGAATCTGAGGCTCAATCGTTGTGCGTCGTTTATTACGGGCTGCGACAGTCGGGGGCCCTTGATCGCGTTGTAGATCGAGGGCCCGAATGGACCTGGCAAAATTGGGTCTTACATAGGCCGAGCCGATTTTACCCTCCTCAATTAGAATTCTCGATCTCTTAAAATTATTTTTACCTATCTCAATGTCTCATCAACTTTTAGTTTATATAAAATTTTAAAATTAAAGAGAGATGGGAGAAAAAAAAGGAGAGCTCAAAATCTCCGAAGATTATCTAAAGACAGTTTCTTCTCTCTTCGGAGATTTTTGAAAAAAATTTCACACTCACTGTCCGTTTCAAACGAAGTGCATGCTCCATGCATGCTCTTGAATGCCCGTATGCTTTTGTCATCTCAAGTCTTGAGGAACAAATCCCAATCGTGGATCTTAAAAAGGTAAAAACGGTTACTGCATATGGTCTTATGCACTCCATGCTATTGATGAGTCTTTTAGTTAAGACTTCGCGGGAGTTCAGGGGAGCGATTTCTATGAAATTTGAATCCCACTTTGATTTAATCCCACTTTGATTTAGTGGTGGCGATGGGCCAGGTTAAGCTTGGTTTACGAGTGGAGTCTCGTGAGTTTTATTTGACGCTAATCTTATTTGATCTGAGTTCTAGCCGGAGTATCTTGACTCATACCTAATCCGAGTCAAATCAAGTCAAGTTATATGACGACAGACTTAGATTAAAAAGTATGGGTCAAATTAGATTGGGATAAGTTTGGGCTAAAATTTGATGGCTCTGTCAAGATCCGAAGGAATGTGTAGGTAAGAATGACTTGGCCCTAAATTGACCAGATCATCAAAGTTAAGATCATAATTCATTTTTAAGGGTGAAGTTAGATTAAGTCCATGGGTTGGATTAAGTTTTGTAAACATCACAATGCACCATCTGAGTCACTACCACTGGAGACACGACCTGTAAGTATAAATGATTATAAAGTTTTTTTGTAAATAAATTATTATTGTAGATAAAATTACAGATATATCACTTCAGAGAACCTATTAGTATATATATTTAGAGAGGGGGATTTCTGTAGCCCACCCAAAGAGCAGCCCAATAAGACCCAACAGGGTCCAACGAGGCAAGCTCACCTGAGTGATAGCCCACCGGGCCCACTCAGGAAAGAAAAGCCCAATGAACAAACACTCGAGGAACCAACTCTCCCCGGCGGCCCCGAGGCTCGGAGGGCCCGAGTGATGGTCAGGTCATAAGGAAGGTCCGGCCGACGCCATTCCCCCGCCCGGGAGAGACAGGCATTCACCGACCTATCCGACCCCCCTTTCACCGAGCTATGCTCATCGCCCGGACAGGGCTGGCGTTTCAGAAGTTCGGCCAGGCCAGATATTATCCGTTCGTGTTGCCGTTAAGAGTCCCCAACGGACAGGGGAATCAAGAAGACGCCGGATTTCTAGGCGATAATGTTCCCACGATAAGGCCATGAAAGCCCACGTTGAGGACGTAACTCCCGCCGGAGACCCCTCGGCTTGCAGGACTCCTGAAGGCGGCACACTATTTAAACCAGGGATACCCTCCGGTGGAAAAGGGGCGATCAAGGTACTCATACACCAAAACTCCTGAGCAATCCACTTCACCCTCTGGTGGAGAGGAATCTCGCGCACTAGCTTTTCTCCTCCCCATTACTGCTTCCACCACAGCTCTACTGACTTAACCATCGGAGGGTCTTTCCCCAGGGAAACCCCCTGGGCCCTCTGATACGTTTCCCTATCTTGCAGTTCATCTTCTGGTGATCCACAGCCCGCTCGGGACACAGCGCGAGATTTCGCCTCTTCATCTGGCGCCGTCTGTGGGAAACGCACGAAGAGCCAAGATGGTGAGAAGAAGCTCAGGGAGGAGATCCGCCGTCGAGAATGGTAAGGCCGTGATGGCGGCAGGAGATGGCCCCTCCAGGGCCTCACAGAACCCTCCCTCCAACGCCAGCGTCCCCACCAATGGGCCGCCGCCCCCTCCGACAGCGACGGGGGTACCCCCCAATGGTGGCGACGAGGTCTTCCAGGCCCTCAATAAGAAGCTTGACGTCCTCGTGGAGCTCATGAGGGCCCAGGCGGCAAGGGATGCCAGGTCCCGCGCCTCGTCCGGGAGCCCCCCCCCCCCCCCCCCCGTCGAAGTGCATCCCAGCATACCGCTGGGGGCCGCTTCACCCTCCGCGGTCAACAGCTCATCAGCAACAACGCAGGAGGACCCTCGCAAGCTCCGCCCCAGGAGCAAGAGGCTTCCTCCACGCCCAGAAAAGGGAAACAGGGGGCGAGGCCTCCACGCCCGAGCGCTGCCGGTCCTGAGGATCGCCACGACACTCCCCCCAGTCCCACGGCGCGACCGCAGCCGGAACTATCCCTCCGACTGAGGGATTTCGAAAGACGTTTTGCAGAGCAAGAGCGCGCCCTCCGCGCCCTGCAGAAGACCTCTTCCCCGGAGGATGAGGAGAAATCCCCTTTCTCCGAATACATCTTGAAGGCAGAGGTGTCTCCCAGAACCTCCATTCCGACCTTCAAGCTCTATGATGGCCAGGGCGACCCAGCCGACCACTATGACAGCTTCGACGCCCTGGTGACTCTGCATGGAACACCGGATCCTATTAAATGTCGAGCCTTTACGGCCACCCTGATCCAAGGCGTTCAGGCATGGTTCCGGGCCCTCGCCCCTGGGTCCATCCGGGACTTCAGGTAATTCGGGCGAGTCTTCAAGGAGAGCTTCGCCGGAAGCGCCCCCCCAAGGTCAGTAGCGGGGCTCCTGGCCCTCAAACAGGCACAAGGGAAAGGCTCCGGGCTTATGTCCACCGATTCAAATCGGAAGCCCTCAGAATTCCCCGCCTGGATGTGGCCTCGGCCACGACCGCTCTGACCGGGGGCACCCGGGACGAGAATCTCCGCCGCGAACTGGTCCTCCACCCTCCCTCGACCCTTGCCGAGCTAGTGACTCTGGCACTGCGCCACGTCGAGTGCGAAGAGGTACTCAGCGCCTGCCGAGACACAACCGGCTCGGGTCGGGAGGGGGACAAGAAGCGAGCCTTCGAGCCAAACCCTGGCTCGGGCAAGAAGCGCGATCGGGAAGGAGAGCGCAAACGGAAGTATGAGCAGTACACCCCGTTGACCGCGCCAGTCTACGAGATCTATGAAGACATCAAAGACTTGGGACTCCTCCGCCAGCCCGAACCAATGAGATCGAAGAACCGCAAGCGCGACAGGCATTGCATGTTCCACGGCGACCACGGGCACCACACCGGCGACTGTCACCAGCTCCAGGACGAGATCGAACGTCTCATCCGTCAGGGGCACCTGGCCCGGTTTGCATCCGGACGCAAAGAAGACCGAGACGCCACCGAGGAGATCGACAACGCCCCCCGAGGGGTCCACATCAACGTCATCTCCGGAGGAACGGCATCGGGCGGCGACACCAGCCGAGGAAGGAAGCGTCATGCCGAGTGGGCCAGCCGGGTCTTAGAGCCCTCAGGGGGCCCGCCGAGGGAGCCCCAGGTCATAGTCTTCTCCGACCAAGACTTGGAAGGGCTAAACACCCCGCATGATGATGCCCTCGTTATCTCGGCCACAATAAACCATTGTAACGTAGATAGAATTCTGGTTGACAATGGGAGCGCCCCCGATGTATTATCTTATGACTGTTTCCTCAAGATGGGGGAAGACCCATCCAAGCTCCGCCCGATCCGAACACCCCTTTGCGGGTTTAACGGCCTGGCCACCTACCCCGAGGGAGCCCTAAGCCTGCCGGTCACCATCGGCACCCCACCCAAAACCGTTACGGTCATGGCAGACTTCATAGTGATCAAGGGTATGATAGCGTACAACGCCATTTTCGGCCGGAAAATTCTCAGCCGAATAAAGGCCGTACCATCTACCTATCACCAGAAAATGAAGTTTTCCACCAAAAACGGGTTGGGGGAAGTCCGAGGTAACCAGGCCACGGCTAGAAGGTGCTACAACATCTCGGTGGAAGCCTCAAGGCCGGACGGGAAGGATAAGGGCCCCAAGGGAATCGAAGGGAAGACCGTAACCGCCGAGCCCGGCGGCGAATTGCTAACAGTATTCCTGAACGATGACCCGGCCCTCGGAGTAAGGATCGGAGCCGACCTACCTCCCAAGGAACAGCAGCAATACAAGAAATTTCTTTCTGAGTACGTCCAGGCCTTTGCTAGGTCCGATGATCAACTCCCTGGCATACCAGAGAAGACCGTGATGCACAAGCTCAGCCTCGACCCCACCGTCAGGCCCGTACAGCAACGGAGAAGGAAGCATGCGCCCGAGAAGCAGGCGATCATCAAGGCGCAGGTCACCAAGGGACAAGAGACAGGCCTCTTCAGACCAGTCATGTACCCTACGTGGCTAGCCAATGTCGTCCTGGTGCCAAAAACCACAGGCAAATGGCGAATGTGTGTGGACTTCACCGATCTGAATAAGGCTACCCCCAAGGACAGCTATCCGCTACCGAGCATCGACCAATTGGTTGACTCAACCTCGGGCAACGAGATACTCAGTTTCCTGGATGCCTATTCGGGTTATCACCAGATCATAATGAATCCAGAAGACGTCGAGAAGACTGCCTTCATCACCGACTGCGGCGTGTACTGCTACACCCGGATGCCCTTCAGGTTGAAGAACGCCGGAGCCACATATCAGCGACTGGTAAATCACATGTTCGAGGGGCAGCTAGGTCGGAACGTCGAGGCTTACATTGACGACATGCTCGTCAAGACCCCCAAGGCCCAAGACCACTTCACCGACCTTGTCGAAACCTTCGGCACCCTCCTGAAGTACAACATGAAGCTCAACCCCGCCAAGTGTGCCTTTGGAGTAAAATCCGGGAAGTTCCTGGGTTTCCTGGTCACTCAGCGCGGAATCGAAGCCAACCCCGACAAAGTCCAGGCCATCGTGGACATGCGCCCGCCCACGTGCATTAAAGACGTCCAGCGTCTGACAGGGCGTGTCGCCGCTCTCAGCCGTTTCCTGTCCCGTGCGGCCGAACGATGCTTGCCCTTCTTCAAACTGATGAGGGGACCCAAGCTAGTATCTGCTACGTTCGCATGGGATGAGGAGTGCCAGACAGCGTTCGCCGAGCTTAAGAAGTTCCTAGCTTCGCCACCGGTGCTCTCCAAGCCCGTCCCAGGCGAAGTCTTGCTGCTCTACCTCTCGGCGACGCCATCCACGGTCAGCTCGGTCCTAGTCAGAAATGACTCGGGAATCGAGAGACCGGTCTACTACACCAGCAAGGTGCTCAATGAGGCCGAACGGAGGTACCCCGCAACCGAGAAACTCGTGCTAGCGTTGGTTACCTCCGCCAGGTGCCTCTGCCCCTACTTCCAGGGGCACCCCATCACCGTGCTAACCGGCGAGCCGTTGAAGAAGATTCTGGCCCACCCCGAGGCCTCGGGGCGACTCGTCAAATGGGCCATTATGCTCGGGGCCTACGACATCTCGTACCGGCCGCGATCAGTAATCAAAGGCCAAGCGCTCGCCGACTTCATTGCCGAAAGCACCATCCCCGCCGAGGACAGGCCTCCGACCACGACCGGGCCAACCTGGGAACTGTTCGTCGATGGATCGTCCAATTCGGCAGGCAGCGGTGCGGGGATCCTCCTGAGGTCCCCCGAAGGGATAGAGCTACAGTACGCCTTGAGATTCAACTTTCAGGCATCCAACAATGCTTCCGAGTACGAGGCCCTTATCTCGGGAGCACACATGGCCCGACGGTTGGGGGTCGAGCGAGTCAGGATCCACACCGACTCTCAGCTAGTCGCAGGTCAGGTCAACGGTGAATATGAAGCTCGGGAGGCACCCATGATCAAATACCTTCAGTTGGTCCGGAGCCTGGCCCAACAGTTCGAGGAATTTGGGGTAGTCCGGATAGCTCGGGAGCAAAACTCTCGGGCGGACGCCCTCTCTCGATTGGCCTCCTCCCTAGACCCGGAAGGTACACGATCGGTCCTCCTAGAAGAGCTAGAGCGCCCGAGCACCGACACGGAGCTCCTCGCTGTTGACTCGGCCACTCCAGGTGACTGGCGCTCCCCCTACCTGTCCTGGCTACAAGACTCCCAAGAGCCCTCCGACCCTCTAGAAGCCCGCCGAATGAAGTATCAAGCTCGGCGCTTCGTCGTCCTCGACAACACCCTCTACCGAAGATCGTTCTCCGGTCTCCTCCTGAAGTGCCTCGGTCCCGACGAGGCAGGCCGAGCCATCCAAGAGATTCATGAAGGCCTGTGCGGAGCGCACTCAGGGGCAAGGTCGCTGGCCAGAATCCTGTTACAACAGGGGTACTGGTGGCCCACCCTGCAGCGCGACTGCTCGACCTATGTTCAACAGTGCGACCGATGCCAGCGGTTCGACCACTTGGTCCATCAGCCGGCTACGGAACTTGTCACCCTAGCCGAGCCTTATCCTTTCGCCCGGTGGGGAATTGATATCCTTGGGCCATTCCCAACGGCCCAATCCCAGAAGAAGTTCATCGTCGTCGCCATCGACTACTTCACCAAGTGGATCGAGGCCGAGGCTACGGCCAGGATCACCGAGACAGTCGTTTGGGGCTTTGTTTGGAAATCGATCATTTGTCGCTTTGGCATCCCCCGAGTGATAGTAAGCGATAACGGTCGGCAATTCGACTCTCAGTACTTCCGAGACAGATGCGCCGACCTAAATATCCGCAACCACTTCACTTCGGTCGCCCACCCTCAGGCCAACGGGCTGGTTGAAAATGCCAACAAGACTATCTTGAAAGGCATAAAAACCAGAGTCGGCAAGGCTAAGGGTAGTTGGCTCGAGGAATTGCCTAGCGTACTATGGTCGCACCGAACAACCCCCAGGACAGCAACCGGTGAAAGCCCTTCTCAGTTGGTATATGGCACCGAAGCCGTCGTTCCATTGGAGATCGCCAATCCGTCTCTCCGAGTGATCAGCTTCTCACTCGAGGCAAACGGGCTAAAATTGCTCGAGAACCTCGACCTGGCAGACGAACTCCGAGAGATCGCGAGCGTCCGAGCAACGGAGTACCAGCGCCGCCTCACTCGATACTACAACGCCAAAGTCCGAGACAGACGTTTCCAACCGGGGGACTTCATCCTCAGGAAGGCCGAAGCCTCTCGACCACTAGAGGCGGCGGGCAAGCTGTCCCCTAACTGGGAAGGCTCCTACCGAGTGGTCGAGACACTCGGAAAAGGTGCGTACAGGTTAGCGACAATGGAAGGGGAACCTATTTCTCGGACATGGAACGCAACCGCACTACGCAGATTCTATTTTTGAAATTATACAGCAAGATGGACGGAATAAATCCCTTTTCTTTTCATTCCAAATCATTGGTACATCAGATAGGCAAATGCCAGTACATCACATAGCAAAAAAAAATAAAAATCCGTCTAACACCGCTTTAAGGGGTCATCGCTCGACTGACTCGGTCTTGATCTCCTCGCGTCCAGCCACTGACTCTGCCTCGTGCGGAAACTGGCTCGAACAAAAGGTGGTCGGGCCAGTTGGCTCGGGTGGCCCGTGACAAAGGTGACAGAGGGACTGCAGGAGGAAGGCCACCTTTAAACTTTGAGGAAGGCTACCTCCCAAGTTGGCAACAACTAGGAAAAAGGAGCGCCGTGAAGGCATCCCCTCTTCCAATCTGCCAACTCCCTGGAAGGAAGGAGAGAGCAAACAGCCCCCGAAGAGTGAAAGAAATGAAGAGCAGAAGAGGGAGAAAGAGGCTGCAGACGGAGGAAGGCCTCGGTGAGGAGGGAGCTTGATACGCCTCCTCCCCTCACACGGAGGGAAGTGACGGCAGACTCCCCTGATGCCCCCATCCGTCCTCCGCCTCGGCGTCCACCCGGAAGCCTCGCCGGAGCTAAGAAGAGGCCAACGGCGTGCTTCCACACGCCGAAGCCCTCCCCATATCTGCGCGGCGACCGTGGGATCCGTTCAACATTATAGGACAGCGGGAGCCTGCCGCTCCCCGTCGTCGGCGGCATCGCCCTCCGAAGGATCCTCCATGCTCCGAATGCAAGGGCACAACGCAGAGTGAAGAGGAAGGAGCGAGAAAAGACTGTTAGAGAAAATACCAAGCAGTAAAGAGGAAAGGGCACCTTTCGGTCCTTCTTATAGGCCAAAGGAGGCTACACGCCTTAAATGACCCCCCCTCGGAAACACGCCAAAGGATTTCTCCCCTGAACAGTCACCTCCAACTTCTCGTTTCCCGCCCTAGCGGGATTCACGAAGCGGCCTGACATTCAAAGCATGAGGGAACGGAAGGACGCCCCGTCAGAAGCCTACCAAAACAGCGTGCGAAAACCACGCAGGACATATCGGCACCTCCCAACTACTCAAGATCCGCCAACCAAATCACGGCAAGGATAGTACTCAAACAGAGCAAGCCATTTATTATCACACCAAAAGGAAACCCTCTAAAAAGAGGGAAGAGAGACAAAAATGGAAAGAGGTAAAATACATCAGGCCTCGGGCCCACTTTGACATTCGAGAACGGCGGAAGGAGACGCGTCACCCCCGGCGCCTTCGGTGACGGCCGGCTCGGACACTGACCTCGCCTGTGCGAGAATTGTCACGCCCGGAGCCGGTGACCCCGACGGAGGCGACCCCTCCGAATCTTCCCCGACCGACGAGGAAGAGCTGGAAACCGACTCATCCGAGTCGTAACACTGGCCAAAGGGGAACTCGATCGCGGAGTTTTGCTCATTGGCGTAGTCTACCGTCCGGCGATAGCCCTGCTTGAACCCCTTTCGAGCACCCCGGCGTAGTGCTACCTCGTAATAGGGTAGGGCGGCTTCCACCAGGTCGGTCGAGTAAGCATCCGAGCTCCTGTAACGCTCGATTGCCTCCGCCTCGATCTGCCCCGCCCTTCCGACGAGCTCGACCCGAGCCCGCTCCGCCTCGGCCGCACGCTCCTCTGCCCGGGCCCGGTCCACCTCAGCCTCAGCTCGGAGACGCTCCGCCATCTCCGCCCGATCTAGCAGCTCGGCGCGTTCGAGCTCCCAACGATTGTCTAGCTCGAGGCGACGCAGACGCTCCTCCTCCAGGGATCGGCTTGCCCTCTCAAGAGACTCTCGGGTCTTGGCGAGCTGTTCGGTCAGCACCCCGGCTTCCAGTCGGCTCGCCCGCGCCACCTCCCGAAATGCGGAGAACTCCTGCCGGAGCCTCTCATTCTCCCCCTTGAGTCGGGCCAGTTTCCTCTCGCATCCCCCAAGGGTCCAGGCAAGGTTCGACCGCTCCGCCTCCGTCCGAGCGTGCGCCTCCGCCATCAAAGCCGCCGACCGAGCTATGACCAGGCCGCCCTCCATCAGAACATCAAGGAGCCTGGGGGGGTATTGCGCCTCTCTCCCCCCTTCGTCCTTGCGGCAATCGACCGGCAGACCCGATACAGGTCGCCCGTAATGCCGAGCCTTTCCAAGGGCTCCGGCAGAGGGGACCGCTCCGCCCGGGGCACCCCGCCAGAAGGCTCTGCTCGAGCGACGGAACCGGCCGCCTCGCGCGCCACGGTCGGTTGGGGTTGCGACGCCTCCCCGGGCGAACCCCCAACCTCGACCGGTGCCGCGGGACCGACCGCACCGGGAGCTCCAAGCACCTGGGGCTGCAACGCCCTAGCGGGCGAACCCCCAGCCCTGCCTGTCTCGGCCTGCACCTCGCCGAACGGGACATCACCGCCTCCGGCCGATCCCCCGGCCTCAGCGTCAGCTACTTCAGCATCGGCCCCCTCTACCCCCGTGGGGGGGAGAGCCGACCTATCGCCGCCCTCTGAAGGGCCCCCGGTCTCCTCGGCCCCCTCTCGCCTGGCAGGTGGGGGAGCTGGCCCCGAGGGGTCGGCCCCATCTTGCCCCCGAGAGGGGAGCGCCGCTGAGCCGGAGTCGCCCCCGGCGGTAGGAGGGAGACCTGTCTTCTTGGCCCGTTTCTTGGCCTTCGCGGCCTCCCGCAACTTTCCCGCCGTGGGATCCTTGCGCTTCGTACCAGCTGGCCGTGAAGATCCCCCGGGGGCCACCCCCTTGCCCTTATCTCGGGCTTGGGCGCGACCCGCAGAAGCATCTGGTTCGTCGGCCGCCGAGTCATCTTCACCCAGATCGATGACCTCAGCAGCTTCCTCCAGAGGTTCCCGCCTCACGTCTGCAACAAAGGAAGAAGACCCGGTCAGGAGAAAGAAAGTAACTACCACCCCAGGAGAAGAACCTCGAGAGCAGTACCTGTCGACGTCAACCGCGTAAGCAAATACCGTTCGATGTTCTCCGGCGTCACCAGCTCCTCGGTCGACTGACGGTTATCCAGCAGACGGGCGGCCTGCCGCTCCACGTGGGGAGGGAACTCCTCCTGGCGAGGAGGAAGATTCGGATGAAAATTGGGCGAGACCAGGCATCTCCAAAACTCGTCCGTCGCCTCCGCCTTCACCCAGAAGAATTGGGTCTTCCACCCCTTGTGCGAGGAGTCCTTCGCAGCGAGTGAGATGCAACTCATGTTCCTCCTCGCCTGGATAAAGTAGAAGCCCTTCCCCGCCGACGGGTGCGCTTTCAACTCGAAAAAATAATGAAAAAGGTCCAAGGAAGGAAAAATGTCGTGCTGACGACAGAGAATCTGAAAGGCGGAAAGAAGGAGATACGAGTTGGCCACCAGCTGAATAGGCGCCAACCGGAAAAACTCGAGAAGCTGGAGTACAAGAGGCTCGAAGGGAAGGCGGAACCCACTCTTCCAAGCCAGAAGGAAAGTGCAAATGTGCCCCGAACGGCTGTCCAGACTCGTCTCATACGGGGCGGCGACAGCGAAGCTATACCTGAGAGGCAAGCGAAAGCGATGCTCCAGCTTCCTCACCTCGGCCTCCCCCAACTCACTGCAGTTGGGGACGGGCTCCCGTCTCACCTGCCCGATTTCCAAAGGCAGACCAGCCATCGAGCCGGAAGATGATCCCTCGCGCGAGCTCGAAGACTCCGGAGGGGAAGGAAGTTGTCGGACAGCCTCCGCGGTTATCCTCGCCAACTCCTCAAACGCCGCCGCAAGACTTCGCGCCTCCACTGTGCCCTCGCGGCGCATCAAGGAGCCCCAGAAGTAAAGAAACTAAGGAAATCCTAAAACCCTGAGAAGCCTAGAATGACGAACAACGCCCAACGCCTATAAAACCCTGGAGGAAGGCGACGCGTCGTTCCGTGCTCCGAGAAAAGGGGGGCCCCTTCGTTTCAAATCCGCCAGGATCATCATTACGGGCCCAGGCGACCACTACACGTGGCTCCATAACGCCAACAGAATTCCACCCACCTGAGCCACGCCGGTCCAAAGCCTCAAAAACTACTCGACCGAGCCTCCATGGCTCGGGAGTAGAGGGGGACAAGTGGAGAGGGGGATTTCTGTAGCCCACCCAAAGAGCAGCCCAACAAGACCCAACAGGGTCCAACGAGGCAAGCTCACCTGAGTGATAGCCCACCGGGCCCACTCAGGAAAGAAAAGTCCAATGAACAAACACTCGAGGAACCAACTCTCCCCGGCGGCCCCTAGGCTCGGAGGGCCCGAGTGATGGTCAGGTCATAAGGAAGGTCCGGCCCAAGCCATTCCCCCGCCCGGGAGAGACAGGCATTCACCGACCTATCCGACCCCCCTTTCGCCGAGCTATGCTCATCGCCCGGACAGGGCTGGCGTTTCAGAAGCTCGGCCAGGCCAGATATTATCCGTTCGTGCTGCCGTTAAGAGTCCCCAACGGACAGGGGAATCAAGAAGATTCCGGACTTCTAGGCGATAACGTTCCCACGATAAGGCCATGAAAGCCCACGTTGAGGACGTAACTCCCGCCGGAGACCCCTCGGCTTGCATGACTCCTGAAGGCGGCACACTATTTAAACCAGGGATACCCTCCGGTGGAAAAGGGGCGATCAAGGTACTCATACACAAAACTCCTGAGCAATCCACTTCACCCTCTGGTGGAGAGGAATCTCGTGCACTAGCTTTTCTCCTCCCCATTACTGCTTCCACCACAGCTCTACTGACTTAACCATCGGAGGGTCTTTCCCCAGGGAAACCCCCTGGGCCCTCTGATACGTTTCCCTGTCTTGCAGTTCATCTTCTGGTGATCCACAGCCCGCTCAGGACACAACGCGAGATTTCGCCTCTTCAATATTCTCACTGTCTTAAAAAACTTGTAAAAAATAAACTAGTTAACTGACATCGACGGGACCTCAAATATTTCTCAAAGATTTTAATATTCCAGTTAAGTGACGGTCAAATGATTAAAATGTCTCTCCCCTTCACACCAGAGAGAGAGAGAGAGAGAGAGAGAGAGAGAGAGAGAGAGAGAGAGCTCCCCAATGGCCGGGCGTGATGGAGCTCTTCGCCAGTGTGGGGTGTGGGGGAGATTCTCCGAAGGGGGGGCAAAATTGCAGGGAGAGAGGGGGAGATGGAATCGGAGGTGAGAGACGGGGTCGCCGAAGGTGGCAGGGGGTTGGGAGGGTGAAGTTGTGACGACCCGGATTCCGGATACCATATATACTCGGTAGGACTACCGAATACACCTGATACCAAATGGAACCCGCGAGGCCTCGCAAGAGCGGTAAAACTCCAAAGGGAAAAAGGATTATCGTGTAGTACATTGAACTGACAGATATAACAGTAAGTAATTAAATTTCATTAGATCGGTTTGCTAAAGTAGCAGAAATAAAATTACATTTTAATTAACAGATTTTAAACAATTATATACTAGAGTCAAGTCCAAAGCTAAAGATAACAGTCTAGCAGTACAGTCGACAGAAAGAAAAGACGTACCGAGAAATCGGGGGAAGCCCGACGGAGGTACCAGCTGGCAGCTATGACTCGAACTCCAGGACCCGCGGAAGCAGAACGAACATGTCACCCCACCTGAAAAGCAGGGGTGAGTCTTGTGTCACTGGCTCAGTAGGGGTCACGCGGATCCCCACTGAAAAATACACAGTAACACGGAAAAACAGAAACAGCAGGAACAACCGCAAGAGACAACACTAGGAAGCTGTAAAAGAAAGGGAAGCAGGAGTAGGGAACAGGTAAGGACGAGGGGAATAAGAGGAAAGCCGAACTAACCTCGGCCCCCAAACTACGCCTAGCAACAGTAGAAGGGAACAAAACGAGGAACAAGAGTAGGGAGCAGCAAGGAAAAGGGGAGAAGCCAAACAAGCACCCCCAATCCACACCTACAACAAGCATGCAAAAGAAAGTCTAGAAAAGGTCTAGACATACGCAGATGACACGACCGGAGCGTCGTGCAGGACAACACACAGACCCTGGGAAAACACGAGAGTCACGCGCCACGTGACGGAAGCACCTCCTCATAAGAAGAACAGCCAGCTGCGTCCACTGACGCCTTATGCTGCGCCGGCAAGTGTCTCGTCTACGCTGTCGTCACAACGACCCGGCAGAGACTAAGACCACCTCACAAGAAGAACGGCCAGCTGCATCCACTGACGTCTTACACTGCACCGACAAGTGTCTCGTCTATGCTGTCGTCACAACGGCCTGACAGAGACTAAGACCACCTCACAAGAAGAACGGCCAGCTGCGTCCACTAACGTCTTATGCTTCGCCGACAAGTGTCTCGTCTACGCTGTCGTCACAACGGCCCGACAGAGACTAAGACCACCTCACAAGAAGAACGGCCAGCTGCATCCACTGACGTCTTACACTGCACCGACAAGTGTCTCGTCTACGCTGTCGTCACAACGGCCCGACAGAGACTAAGACCACCTCACAAGAAGAACGGCCAGCTGCGTCCACTGACGTCTTACACTGCACCGACAGGTGTCTCGTCTACGCTGTCGTCACAACAGCCCGACAGAGACTAAGATCACCTCACAAGAAGAACGGCCAGCTGCGTCCACTGACGTCTTACACTACACCGACAAGTGTCTCGTCTATGCTGTCGTCACAACGGCCCGACAGAGACTAAGACCACCACAGGCACACACCGACGTACACACAGACACACACACAGACACACCCAAACTTAACATCACCTAAAACAGATCAACACACAAAACAGGACGACGGCCATCACAGCCACAAGGACTGTAACGCACCCCTACAGGACAAAAACACCACATGCACGCGCCGGATCGCGAGATCAGGACGATTTCCTCACTCGGACTCCTACCGGCCCCGAATGACGACCAATCAACACGAAACCTACGTGAACGGGATCCGGACATCCCAGCGGTCATTTTGACACTAACTACGCCGCGAATGGTTGCCGATTTCCGGCGAACCCTGAAAACCCCAAAAACATCGGGTTTTCCCAAACCGTCCCGATTTAACCCGTTCTAGCGTCAAACCACGCACAGAAGCAGGGAAAACGTAGAGGGCGAAGTGGTGATCCATCTCCCTACCTCCACCGAAGAAACCGCGCCCCAAGGGGACTAAACCACGTCGAAAATCGCCAGGAACACGAACGGCGCCTTTCTTGGAATCCACCGAGGGATCGCGCCCGCCACGCTCAAACCATCGCCCCATCCCGCGTCCCGATCACTCCATCGCGTCCTCGCCTCGGCCAGCTCCGCAACGGTGTGCACCCCGCGCCGAGAGACCCTGAAACGAGAGAGAACGAAGAGAGATGGTGAACGGTTGAAAATGAGACATCCGAAAGACCTAATAAAGATCCAATAGAGATCCAGGGCATTACAGAAGTAGAAGGGGGGAGGGAGCCAGAGGTGGGAAGTAAGGTAGTAGGGAGAGGGGGGGATGGAACCGGAGTTGGGAGGCGGGGTCGCAATGGAGAGAATGAAGGTGAGGGGGCTGGGGAAGAGAGAGAGCAATGGTGACAAGGCAGAGATTGGTTGGGGCCACTCCGGTGACAACGCAAGAACTGACGATGGCTAGTGGTGGCTACACTCTCTTCCTCTCACTTTGACAGAGCATAGCAGGGTGGCCTACTCTCTCCTTCCAGGCAAAGGGCGATCGAGTTTTTCTCACAGCACACACACACACACACACACACACACACACACACACACACACACACACACACACACACACACACACACACACACGCTGTAGAGCAGCAGTGGCACTGCAGTATGTAGGGCAACACTAGCGACGAGCAACAACAACGGTGATGGCGAGCTAGGGTAGCCATCGAATAGGGCAGATCGACAACGAGCAGGGGAGCACGACAAACTGGGGGCGGCGAGATGGGGAAGGGGTGGAGCAACAGGGATTGGGAGGGTGTTCTGGCACAGGTGGGAGTGGGTGGGAGGGCAGAGTATTAGAGAGGGGGGATTCGCCAGATGTGGCGGGGGGTGGGAGGATAGAATAGCAGGGGGTTCACCAACGGGCGTGGGAGGAGGATGGGGCTATAGAGCAACAGGGAAAATGGGAGGAGGGCCTTCGCCGGAAGTGGCAAGAGAGGGTGGGAGTGGGGTTTTTTTGGGGGGGGGGGGAGTAGCAGAGAGGGAGTGCTATTCGCCAGAGGTGGCAGAGGGTGGGAGGGTTGAGCAGTAGGGATTGGAGGGGGGGGTTCACCGGAGGTGGCAGGGGGTGGGTGGGTCGACATGGAGGGGGGGGAGCAGGGAGGGGCGACAAGCCATCGGCGTTCTACATTAGGGTTAGGGAGAGGGGAGAAAGAAGATGAGTCATTTTATATTTTTACATTAACAATTATTATTTATTTATATATCTCTGATTGACGTGTTATTTTTACTTTAAAATTCTATTTAAGTTTTGTAAATAATCCATATTCTAATAGAGATGACCGTGGATATTTTTGTCATTCTCCTACGTCTAGTTAAATCTAACTATGGTTAATTGGACGGATAGTAACGGACAGTTAAGTTATGACAATGACATTTTTGAAAAGTTTTCAAGATAGTGAAAATGTACATGCTACTATATTTTCATAAGTGATATATTTGTAATTTTATTAAAATAATAATTTATTTATAAAAGACCCCAAGATTATAACGATCAACAACTAAAAATCTCTATAATTAATATAGATAATCCTGTGGACGTAAAAAGGTCAATTACACAATGGTCAAAACTTCAGATACCGACTATTGCGGACCTGCCACGAAACTACCTGGTTGGGACCAACCAGTTGCATTCTCTTCTCCCCTCTTCTTCCCCTTCTCCCTTCCTTCTTCCCTGTCTTGCGCCCTTTCTTGCGTTCTTCTTCGTCAGAGCAGAAACGAGCAGAGAAAGGGTCATGGATCCCAACCCCAAGACCTTCCCCATCCTCTCCTACGTCATGTCCCGCCTCCACCTCGGCCCCCGCCCCGGCGTCGGGAGCCTTCTTGCCGACGACATTGAGCAGCCGCCGACGCCCATGCGGCCTGTCGGCGACCAGGTCGAGCTGGTGGAGCGGATGCCCCGCCTCAAGAACCCCGAGCTCATCGCCGCCATGGCGCAGGCCATCTCCGACGTCTCCAAGACCCGATCTGTCCTGCGGACCCTCGGCGAGCGCCCCGACCACGAGGCCGTGGACGTCGCCCGGGCGCGGATAGCCGAGATCGACGCCACGCTGGCGGCGGAGATCGAGGCGCTGGGGGAGGGGGGAGAGGGGGCGGCGGAGCGTCGGGCGAGGGCGGAGGGGGAGAGGTTCGCCTACCGGGCCGTGGTGCAGCTGGACGAGATGCACGAGGCGTACGAGGAGCTTCTGAGGGAGGCCGAGGAGAGGCTTGTCAAGATTTATCGGTCGGCGGAATCGGAGGCGGTACCAGAGGCAGCCGCTGTGGAGGATGAAGGCGCTGCGAATAAAGAGGGTGGTGAAGGGGAAAAGGTCGACCAGGAGGTTATCAAGATCTTGCAGGAAGCATCAGGCAAGTGCGTTGAGAGAGTAGACCTGTCGGGCCATGAGCTCAGGTATCTGCCGGAGGCCTTTGGGAGGTTCCGAGGGTTGCTCATCCTCAACCTCTCCAATAATCAACTGGAGGTTTGTCGATTTAGTTGTTGGCCTCTATAGATTCCTTATAGTATTTGTCCTTCCCGATGCATGTCCTCGTTTTGCGAAGAAGGTGATGAAAGATCCCCTAATATCATGGCTTCCTGAAATACGTAATAATCAGGGACCAAATTTGGGATCCTGTTAAGCTAGTTAGTCAACTTGGTGTGGAATGCAAGGAGAAGAATTCTACTACGAAAATGGTGAACCTCCCATCCAAAAAAAAAAGAAGGAAAAATGATGGGTGGGATTCTCTAACAGGGCGTCTATCAATTTTAGCATCTTACTGGTAGTTAGGAAATTTAACAATATCTTTGAGACCACAATAGTTAATTCAAATCCATGTTTATCTGTACCAGATAAATATTTCTACAGCCCACAGGAATGGATAGCCCGAGAGTCTCCTAGCGATGTGTGAGCCTGTGAGCTTCTCTCCTCTCTAGGTACCATCAGAAGGGGGAAAAAACTCTAGGTCCCTCTCATCTCTTTTCATCTCTCTGTCAATGCATGTGCATGAACGTCCATATGCCCTTGCCATCAACATGTTGTGCGGAACCAATTCCATTTGTGGAGCTTAAAGAAGCAAAGGAAATATCTGCAGCTACCTTTTATGCCTTGCTATGTAGTCAGAGGTGTGAGGCGATCGAGGTGACCAGGGTGTCGTCTCACGCCGCAAATTAGGACTGTCAATGGGTCGTATCTGGGCCGGACTTAGGCCAGCCCGGCTCGGGCCCGGGCCCGATTCATCAATATTAAAATCTGAGCTTGGCTCGGGCTCGAGTTATGTCAGGCTAGGCTCGACACTATTAAAAAAATATAAAGCCCGACTAAGGACCGGACCGGTCCAAAAACTTAAATAAAAATATAAATGAATAAAAATAATATATTTAATAATATAAACTTATAATCTAACTAAATTAATTAGAGTTTTGATGTTAATTACATAATTTATTTGAAAAGAGAGTTCTTGATTTTTTAATTAAATAAAACAACATAATTTTAACTAAGTAATTTTTAAAATTTGAGGAGAGAAAAAAAAAAGAGAATTGGTCGGGCCGGCTCACGGGCCGAACTCAAAGCCCGAGTCTGACCCGTGGGCTTAGTCGGGCCAGATTTTTGGGCCCGACTAAGAACCCGCGGGCCGGAAAAGGCTTTGCAGCCTGGCACAAAATCGGGCCAGGTCTACGGGCCTATCGGGTCCACCCGGCCCATTGATTGCCCTACCTCAAATGCCTAGGCGATGGCCGAGGCATTTGAGGGGTTCGAGACGAAAATTTATTAAATAAATATATATAATTTAAAATTAATGTATGTCTAAATATCACAAATATATATATTTTTGAAAAGTAAATATCAAAAAATTATATTTTATTGACTGTTTAAGCTCCTTGTCGGCTGGAATTCTCCAAACAGAATTGAGATTGTTGCCATCGCTGATTGCCCTACAATGTTGTAGACAGAGAGAGAGTGAGACAGTCTGTGAGAGTCAGAGACAGAGAGAGAGGGCAAGACAGAGAGTGGGCGATTGTGAGAGAGAGTGAGATAGTCGGTGGGAGAGTGGGGCTCGGCGCGTCTCTCTGAGTATGCATGTAGACAGGGAGTGCGACATGCCTGTGTGTGTGTGAGAGAGAGAGTGAGATAGACAGTGGGAGAGTGGAGCTCGGCCCCTCTCTCTAAGTGTGCGTGTAGACAGAGAGTGAGAGAGTATGGGGTTGACCCTGTGTGTGAGAGAGATAGTGGAGAGGGCAGGGTCAACTGCTGAGCCCCTGCGTGTGCATGCCTGAGAGTGAGTGTGTGTGAGAGAGAGAGAGTGAGACAAAGTGGGAGAGGGGCTCGGCTCCTGTGTGTGAGAGAGAGTGAGATAGATTGGGAGAGGGGCTCGAGCCCCTCTACGTGTCAGCGTGTGTGTGAGAGAGAAAGAGAGAGTGAGAGAGGGGTGCCGAGCTGGGCTGTGCGTGTGTGTATGTGTCTCTATGTGTGAGAGAGACAGAGAGGGAGAGGGAGACACGAGAGAGGGTGCGTGTGAGAGAGAGGGGGGAGAGAGCTACCTAAGCCTGTCGCCTGCGAGAGAGAGGGGGAGACTTTTCGTTCGCTCAGCTCGACAGTCGCCACTTGCCGGACGCCGATCGCCGCAGGGGGGGGGCACGAGAGGGGGTGGAAGCAGAGGGTTGGGGTTTCGTCGTGAGGGAGGAAGAGGGGAAATGATCGGGGATCGAAACCCTCTGGATCAAGCCATTTATATAGCCTAGATCCGCCTAAACGGGGTTTAGCGGGTCTTGGATGGGTCATTAAAGGCTGA
Organism: Amorphophallus konjac; assembly: GCA_022559845.1. Lineage (NCBI taxonomy): Eukaryota > Viridiplantae > Streptophyta > Magnoliopsida > Alismatales > Araceae > Amorphophallus > Amorphophallus konjac. The sequence goes on along the minus strand of CM040118.1, from coordinate 7,796,673 downwards.
TACGCGGATCTAGAATGGCGAAAAGGGCTGGCGGCCTGAGCGCGCCGAGGCGGGCGAGGCGACCGTGAGGCAATCACTGAGGCGAACCTGGCCGCGGCGAGGGGAGCTGCCAGCGCCTTGCCTCGCCGAGCACCTAGGCGCGCTTTTGATAACATAGATGCCTTATTTTGTGTTACAGACATAATGGTTCATTTTCTTGGCCAAGACTTTGTGGAAGTAGAGGATGTGTGATTTTAGTGAAATTTTAGAGCCCATTTCTTTGGCAGGCTAGTAATTCTTCCCATAGCTCTTCACTGAGGAGTATAGTCTTAAGCCTTGCATTTCTGATGATCTTATCCCATGTATATCTTCTGAGGAAAGACAGACTCTGTCCTGTGTCTTCTTAGAGGAAGAGGTACATAAGGATGTCTTTTATCTTGCAGGTGACAAAGCACCCGGACCATATAGCTTTCCTATGGTTTTCTTTCAGAACTGTTGGGACATCATCAGGATTGATCTCCTCCTTGCAGCCCCAGAGTGAAGGGCGCACCTATGGGGTATCAACAAGACCATCTTAGTTCTCATTAGGTTATTTCTAAGAAGCAAGGTGCACAGGACCTTTGGGATTTCAGACCCATTAGCCTCTTGAATGGGACCTATAAAATTATCTCCAAACTTCTAGCCATGAGACTCAACATTATGATCGACCGAGTGGTTAGTGGATATCAAGGGACTTTTATAAGAGGCTGTCACATATAGAAAAATTTCTTGGTTGCCTATGAATGTCTACATGCCTTCAAGACCGAGAGGAAGAGAGGAGTGGTTCTCAAACTGGATCTTGAGAAAGCTTATGATAGATTTTACTGGCAATGTTTACTTGATGTGCTTGGGAATATGGGATTTGATGAAAGATGGATTGGATGCATTCGAGAGTGTGTTATGTCAGCCGGATTTACTGTAATGGTCAATGTAGAGACTTCCTCTTTTTTTCACAGTGGGAGAGGGCTGCGGCAGGGAGACCTTATGTCCCCCCTCTTTGTTCTTGTTGCGCACATCCTCATCAAGATGTGGCTGAGAGCTGAAACATATGGGTTAATCAAAGGTTTCCAGGTCGGAACAGGTAGCGTACACATCATCCACTTATAGTATGTTGATGATACCATACTTTTCCTTGCAGAAGAGGAGGGGCAACTATATGTCACCAGACTCATGTTAGAGTTACTAGAAAAAGTCAGGGGGCTCAAAGTAAATTTCAGCAAGAGCCAGATAGTGGGGATGAATATGGAGGATTGAGCTCCACAGAGAACACCTTTCATCCTAGGCTGTCATGTAGGAGATTTCCCCATCTCCTACCTGGGTCTATCACTGTCTCCTGGGGTTTTACGTTGCAATGATTGGCAAAAGATGATTCAGAGATTTGAGTCCAGATTGGCTGGGTAGAAAGCGAGATTTCTCTCTTACGAGGGGAGAATGGTGCTCTATAAATTACTATTGAACAATCTCCCCATATGTTACCTGGCCATCTTTCTGATCCTAAGGACGTTGCAAACAACTTGGAGTCCATTTAATCAATATTTTTCTAGCATGACAGTGAACACAGGAGCATGGGATGACATGATATTGTATGGGATAGAGCTGCAAGAGCAAGGAGATGGGAGGTGTGGGCATTAGAAGCATTAGGGAGTTTAATTAGACTCTGCTGTGTAAATAGCTGTGTAAACTAGGCTTTGAAGATAGTGGTCTGTGGTTACAAGTCATCCGTCGGAAGTATCATAAGAGAGGTAGAGACTGGGACTTGACCCCCAATCGCACGCACAATATCTCTCCCATCTGGAGGGGCATCTTGTAGTGTAGGGACATCATCATGGCTAGTGTACGAGTACGGCTGGGTCATGGACAGAAGTGTCTCTTTTTCAAAGACAGGACACCGGAGGACACTTTCCCGCGTAGCCTTTGCACCGTTGGCCACGATTTCCCAAATTTTGGAACCACAACTTTCAGGAGGTACTTGGGCTCTTCCTTTAGAAGGAAACTTAAGGTGGAGGAGATTGAGCAACTGGAGAAACCTCTATCCCTCTTATTGGAGTTTGCTCAAGATGCTAGCAGCAGTGATGGGTGGTGGTGGAGATGGGACAATGGTGGAAGGTTTTCTGTAAGCTCAGCGTATAATTTCATTGCCGAGGGAGGTGTTCAGCATGGTTTGGCATCGCAAATTTAGTCCCCGAAGAGCCCCCTAAAGGTGAAGCTACTTAATTGGAGGATTGCACACGGGCACCTTCCCACTTATGACAGATTGGCTTCTTTCTTGGTGAATATCTCGACTCTATGTTGTCTTTGTGGAGAAGAGGAGACCTTGGACTATCTTTTCAGACTGCTCCTTCTCTTAGGAGATATGGACACAGTTTATGAGCAGGTTTTCTGGGGAATACACCCCACAAGACAGGGTGCAGCAAATGATCGGTAGCTTGCACAAGACATGGAACCTTAAGGGCGATAGACTCATTTGGTGGCTCATCCTACATGCTACCCTATGGGCCTTGTGGGGAGAAAGAAGCAAGTCAACAACAGACTCTTCAAGAGGGAAGCGAGAGTTTCTGATAGGACTGTGTCTTGTATTTTTGAGAAAGTGAGAGAGTGGGCTTCAGTTTTATGTAATGTGGACACACATAGCTATACCTTTTTCGCTTTGCCGGAGGGCTAATGGGTGCCACACCTTCTGGTTGTGGCTTATTTTGTATAGGGATTTTTTGTGTACCCATTGATTCCACTTGTATATCCCTTCCTTTTTTGACTTTAATACAATGAGTGGTACTTCCCACTTTCAAAAAAAAAAAAGCCACTAGTTAGCTTTCATCTCATCCCATCCGAAGAAATCTTGCCTTTCCAAATTAAACCAAAATAATTGAATCAGAAAGTGTTTGTTGATCATGTAACCATGTGGGTATCTGTCTGTCATGAGAAGGTAAGTCCAAAATTATGTTGACAAGGTACATTAGGAAATAATTCACTCGGAAAATAAAAAAGATCACTTAACTTGATGGCTGTAGTGAGAAAGAACACCGAAGAATGGATGCCAAAGTTAGCCCTAGTGGTAATATAGAAACTGATTGGGTGATGGTTCTAGAATTTTATGGTACTTGCTAGCTAGATATTTCATCTACATGCATGGAAAAGCTATATTGTGATTCGTGCTTCGTTCAATTCAGTGAATCTCCTAAAGGTACAAGGGGATTACTTATTTTCACGTATCAATGCCCAAGAACCGAGGTTCATCATATTAATATCTGAAACCATGTATACCCTGAAAAATCAGTACATATTTGTCCAACTCTGGTTGACTAGGCTGATTCTGATTGATTTGGCAATTTCTGTTTTTTCTAAGTACCTACTGAAAAAAAGAGTATTTTTTTCATCTTTCTTTATTTTAGTACATGATGGTACTGTCCATCTTTCTTTCTTTGAGCAATAAAGATTCACAAACGCAATAAAGTATCTAATTTACAGTAAATCTTTGAAGACCAGAATGGCATAGTGAGCTACATGCTGTTATTTTTTATTTCTCTAATTATGTTGACATGCTTTCTGTAAACATAATTACAGAAACCCTCAAGAATGGTTTGAACGTGGGTGCATTGGGTTTTGTGGTATTTTTGTGAACTGTCTCTGCCACTGCAGCAGAAACTGTTAAAAATGGGTAATTATGTTTGCATACTTTGGTCTTTCCATTTTTGAGGGGGGAGGAGGATAGGGCATAGGACCACTAACACTAACCCCCCATCCCCCCAAAAAGAACTCTTTCAGATTCAGTTTTGACCTTGTTTAAAAATGGTGGATGGTACTGAAGGCCAAGAGATTATTCCCCATGCTGTCATGTGAAGTCACTCACCAGGCTGGATGTTAGGATTGGTTTGAAGAGGAGCTCTCGCTATCATCTGATGAAGAAGATGCATTTATGGACTTATGGTCCGGGGAAGCACTACCCTCTGATAATGCAGTTTGGATGTAGTCCTGAACAGAAAGGCAGTGAGCCACTTAATGTTACTTTTTGATTTCTATCATTATGTTTTTACGCTTGCCCATCTGTTTTCCTTGGGGTGGGAGGGGGGGAAGCAAAGGGCATAGGGCCTCTGGTCCAAACTTCCATCTTAACTTGCAAGCTGCAGTTAATTTGCAACTGGGCATCGTCCTCCTGTCATCATGTGAAGTCAGTTGGCAAAGTCAGTTGGCATACTGAAGGCTTGGATGGCCTGCTAATGTAGTTTGGATGCAGTTCTGATCAGTGAAAATAAGCTGAGTTGTCTTATATTGGATTCATAGATCTGTCAAACTTTTTCCATTAGATTGAGGAAGTTGGAACATGACATGTAGTTGTGCTTGGATGTGGTTAAAGACCTTGTATGAATGGGATGCAGGTAAGGTTAAGGAAGTAGAGAAGTGATTAACGGGCCTAAATAGGTTTTATTGATGGGTTATTTGGTTTTGAACATTTGGATTAACCGCAGGAAAAGGGTTGCCATGTTTGGGATGCGAACAAACCAGAGAGACAGTTTTGTGGCATCATGATTTGCAGAACCAGCGAGGTTTGACTGAACTGACCAACATAGGATCAAGGCTGCAGTCCTTGATCTGCTTTTGTCTGATTCCAGGGTTGGACCCTGGCGAAGTTGGCCATCCCTTGCCTGGATTCTGCTTTAAGAATTATCATTTTCCATATATAGTGAAATATCTTCTATCAAAAATTCCCATAGCCATTTCCATAGCAGTGCAAGGGTCATCTGTTATGGATTTTTAATACCTAATCCACCCTTATTTTTAGGTTTGCAAACCATTTCCCATTTCACCAAAGGAATGCCTCTTGTTTTATCATTGGTACCATCCCACATAAAATTTCTTATGATCTGATCTATCCCTTTCTTACTGAGCTTGGCATGAGGGAAAAATGGCCTTGTAGTGCTGAGGCATCCCAGATAACATGGGGTTCAATAATGTCATCCTCCCTCCCAAAGTAAAGCTCCTTGCCTTCTAGATAGGAACATCTTTTCTGTATTTTCTGTAACAAGTGGTCCCAATCTGAGGTTTTTGTCTATTCATAATGTAGGGGCAGCCGTAGATGTAGAATAGGTATTTTCTCCACTCGGCATTCCATAATTTCTGCACATTCTTTAATCATTCTATCCTCCATATTAATCTTTATAATGAGGCTTTTGTCATAATTGATCTCGAGCCCAGAACAAGCTTATACCACATTCGTATTTGTTCTATGCTTCTTTCCAAGAATAACAAGGTATTAGTGGCATATTGCAAATGTGATATTCCCACTGTTCCCTGAAAATTTGTACACTATGTAACCATCCCTGTATTTCAGCTAACTTCCACATCCTCTTCAATATATTTGCCACCAAAAAGAAGGCAATGGTGATAATCCCTCTCCATCTTACTCGTTGAGGAAAATGGCCAAAGATATTTCAATTGAGAATTACAGGGAATTTTGGGGAACTGACTCAATTCTTGATAACCTTTATCCAATTTGCAGGAAAAATATGATTATGCATGATACACCATTTACCCTTCCAAGCCATTCTTCCCATTGACCACTTGTTCTCCAGATGCTCTTTCACGATAGTGGTATGGGAGCATGTTCTTGACAAGTTGCCGTGTATTCACCAGCTGCCAGATGGTGCGGAGGAACTGTTCGGATGGAATGGGAGATAGGCTCTTAAGGGGGACCATAAAGACTGGTGGCTGATCCTTCATGTTTGTGGGCTATTTGGGGTGAAGAAAATGCTTGGATCTTGAATAGGGAGAGCAAGGTCCCTGAGAGGGTAGCGTCATTCGTATGTGACGGTGGGAATGGGCAAGACTTTTATGTAATGTGGATGAGATCACCTCATCCTTTTTTCTTTCTTTGGGGGAGTTAGAAACTTAGAATGACACACTATCTTAGTGTGCTTTTATATAGAGGGACTTCTAAGAGCTTACATGTACCATACTTGTCAATTCCCTGTTTTTTATTTAATAAGTTTGGGTTACCGTCCACTTTCAAAAACAAACAAATAAATAGAAAAATTCTAGGTCCTCGGTACTCCATGCAAAATTTTATGGTTCCATGTAAGGTACAGTCTATCATACATGCATCTCTTGCTCCCACATCAGGGGACTGTTAACTTTGTAGCTGTATACCTTTTATCCTCCTGACCAGTGTTTTAACCAGTCCACTAGATGGCTTACAGCCTTTCCTGCCTAGGCAGTTTTCGCCTCGTTGTGTTTCACAAGTTTTTCATTGAAGGAAGACCATTATACCCCCATTAATTAGCTTGTATGGCCATGGAATTATAGTTTATATTCACAATGGAATTATAGTTTATATTCACAAGCATGGTTTGCCGTATCGGATCTCGGCTTCGTCTCGGGGGGGTCGGAGAGAAGAGATTTCGGAGAGATCTCGAAAAAATCTCGGGAGATCGGGTTTGGGGATTTCGGAACAATTTTTCATACATATAACCTATTTCTAAAATAATCTTAATTCTTTTATACTAACCACTCAATTTCACAAATATGTTTTTATAATTGACAACTCAATCTTACCAAGTAAAGGGTAATGATAACAATAACAAATCAATTCACATGCACTAATGTCAACATACATCAAAAGTTATACAAAAAAGAGATACATAAAATAGTACATGAATCACAAACTGAACACACACACACAGTAAAGGGTAATTATAAAAAAAATTCAAATCTCTCTCTCTCTCTCTCTCTCTCTCACACACACACACACACACAGTCACACACACACACAGTCACACACAGTCACACACACACACGCAGAGACTCGCCATTTCTACAGACACACACACAGTCACACACACACAGACTGTGTGTGTGTGTGTGACTGTGTGTGTGTCTGTAGAAAGGGCGAGAGAGAGAGAGAGAGAGAGAGAGACAGACGGAGAGTGGGAGACAGAGATCGGGGGCGGAAGGAGAGAGAGAGAGAGAGAGAGAGAGAGAGAGAGAGAGAGGAGTGTGGGAGGCAGGGAGAGTGTCGGGGAGACAGAGGAGGGATCGGGGGCTGGCGGGAGAGGGACAGAGAGAGGGAGAGAGAGTGAGGGGGGGAGATCTCGGGGGCCGGGGAGGAGAGACAGAGGGACTGAGAGAGGGACAGACAGAGAGAGGGAGAGAGGGATCGGGGGGCGGGGAGGAGAGATCGGGGGCCGGGGAGGAGAGACAGAGGGACAGAGAGAGGGACAGAGAGAGAGACAGAGAGAGGGAGAGAGAGATCGGGGTCGGGGAGGAGGAAGACGGGGGCGGGGGGAAAGGAGGAAGGCGTACCTGACGATCGGCGGGCGGGGAGGCCGGCCTGCGCACTGCTGCAGCTGCTCGCGGTGGAGATTCTTCGGCGCCGGCGAGCTGCGGCGAGAGCAGGAAGGGGGGTGGGGCGTGAGGGCTGCTCGAGCAGCTCGGCAGGTCACGCGGCCGAGGGGGGTGAGGCCGTGAGGGTTTAAGCGCCGCGGGCGGACCCGAGTACCGACCCGACCGCCTGTTCCTGTGCGCCCAAACCGAGCGAAGCCCGCTCCCGCCCGCCCGCCCGCCCGAACCGAGCGAAGCGTTGTGCGCCCGAACAGAGCGAAGCCCGCTCCCGCTTCTCGCCTCGCCGACCTCGCCTCGCCGAAGCCTCGCGCCTCGGAGACGCGCCGAGACCGAGATCTCGCCGAGATCTCGGCGAGATCTCGCGAGATGGCGAACCATGAATCACAAGTTTGTTCCTCTTACTCTACCTTGTCACCTCTATGGTGGTCTTCTTTTCTTTTCACTTTTTTCCCCCGTCTTTCACATGTTGAGGGCCAAACAATCCCTTAGTTTGCTGAAATCATAGATAACTCAGGTTTTTCACAAGTTTTTCATTGAAGGAAGACCATTATACCCCCATTAATTAGCTTGTATGGCCATGGAATTATAGTTTATATTCACAAGTTTGTTCCTCTTACTCTCCCTTGTCACCTCTATGGTGGTCTTCTTTTCTTTTCATTTTTTCCCCCTCTGTCTTTCACATGTTGAGGACCCAAACAATCCCTTCGTTTGCTGAAATAATAGATAACTCAGGTTTGACACTTCTTCTTCAATAAAAATATTGTATGTCTCTAGAAAAAGATAGTGACATGCAGACCATATTATGACTACTGAGACCAATGCTTTATCCTTTGAGCCTTAGTTTCATAACATAGATGCGTCAATTTAAGATTTATAATTCATTAATCGGATTATGATGTTTATATAATTAAATGGGAAATGTCTATAGTTAATTGCATTATCATTTATGGAGGATATATGTAGGAAATAAAAAAGTAAAAAAGTAAAAAATTAACAACCTCAGAATTGAGGTGCCCACCTAGACTGTAAGGGGTCCAGCTGACTCGCGCTGCCTAGGCATTTTTAAAACATTACTGCTGACCTAGGACATTATTATTTATAGAGATTTTTTTTAGAGAGGTGATATTAGGTAAGTTCCACAATAAAATAAATTAGGTGAATTTTATAATAAAATGAACTCACCTTCTTTGGGAGGACTGCCACATCCTCATCCTCTTCTGCCACCAGTCTGCGTTTTCTTACCTGCATGAATGGTCAGGATCGGGGTAAAATGGGGTAGGGTTTGTGCGAGTCAAAAAAAAAACAAAGGAGATAAAATCCGATGTATCTATTTCACCCTCAAAAGATACAAATGAAGATGATTGGTCCCTGACTTGGGATTGGGTTGGGATTGGCCAATCCAGTGTGACCAGGATTGGCCCGAGGATGACCAATTATGTGCCTGAATCTGATTTGCCTTCTTTGTTGGAGAATGATCAGTGTTTGTGTAGTTGGGAGGAATCTGTCATCTTAAGTCAGGATGTACCTCTCTTTATCTATTGAAAATTGGTGGTGGAACTGTAGAAAATTGGTGGTGAGAGTATAGAAAGGCTCATGCGATTTCACATGTGGGCTGGTTGGCCTCACGCCACCTCTCACATGAGGGGAGAAGATGTCTTCATGCCATGGTCTTGTGCAGCATCCATGAAGGAGAACACATGCTTTCTTCAAAGCAGCTGTCCTTAACCCCTGCTTAGGGCTTAACATTCTCTTTTATAATGTAAACAATTTTTTGGAAGCAGTGGTGTGGACGTTTGGGCCGGAGAAGGTTGTTGTTGTCATCATGACAGAGATCGCTAGAGTTCTCTTTCTGGTCCAAGTGTGCATTGTGCCGGAGCAGCAACATTTCAAGCTGGTGGCACCGTCGCGTGGCGGCCTGGTTGCTGGGCTAGGGCAACCACCCGGAGGCAGGAGGGAGGAAGAGTTGGGGGTTCGTGGAGCTCACCTAGCCCCCCATTCAAATTTTGAATGGGTGGGCCTGGGCGGGTGTTGAAGCCAAACATTGATAAAAAAAGGATAAAAATGACACCAAAAAATAATATATATATATATATATATATATATATATATATATGTATATATGGAGGCCGGCCACCCCCCCTCCATCAATTGGGGGCTTTGGACCGGATCTAGCCCCCAATAGAGGGTTTGGACTGGGTCCGACAATCAGCCTCCAGTTGGGGGGTTTGGACCAGATCCAATCCCCAATTGAGGGGTTTGGACCGGATCCAATCCCCAGTTGGGGGTTTGGACTGGATCCACCCCCTATGGGGGGGTTTGGACCGGATCTAACCCCTAATTGTGGGGTTTGGACTGGATCCAACCCCCAAATCTCTCATTTGGCTGATTTGGTCAGGTTAGAACCCCCAAGTGGGGTATTTGGTCTAGTTAAAGCCCCCAAGTGGGGTACTTGGACCGGTTAAAAGCCCTGGTTGGCCAAGGTTGGACCGGATCAACTTGTAACTGCCCTTGGGTTCTATAAATACCCCCAGTGGGACCTAGGGCGGAACGGAGACAGAGCGCAGAGGTTTGGTGCTTGTGCTTGTGTTTCTGAAGTCTATCCTTTGGGTTGTGTTGGTGCTTGTGCGTGTTATGCTTGTGATGTGAGGGTATGTCATAAAAAGTCCCTCCCTTGGCCCATGTACAACACAATATCCATATGATTCATGTGATTTATGTATCTCTTTGGGGAAAATGATATCATTCCCCCCAAACTTTCAGGTTTTGTAAAAAAGTCCTTATGAGCCTTACAATTATGTAAAAGTCCGGGATGCATCTGGGAAATGTGTGCACGCCCTGATCATCTATAGAAAGGGTTTTGTAAAAATCAAGAATTTGTCGAGAACAATCAACACCAAGTGGTGTGGTTTTAGCAGATTAAACAGCAAAGACGACAACAAAAGCAATAAATTTTACACCATCAACCGCTTGCCCCCTGCAATCCCTCACATCAGCGGCACAAAACTTAAAGAAATCCCCTTCCCACGTGGACTAACCACCAAACTATAGGTTGGGTGAGCAGTGGAAAGGTCACCTACAGGGGTTGACCCCCATCTTTCCCTCATTGAGCCATTGTGGGGTTTTGGACCGGATCCACCCCCAACTGGGGGGGTTTGGACCGGATCCAACCCTAATTAATCCCCAACTGGGGGGTTTGGACCGGATCCACCCCCAATTGAGGGGTTTGGACCAGATCCAACCCCAATTAACCCCCAATTGGGGGTTTGGACCAGATCCAACCCCAATTGGTTGGGTTTAGACCGGATCCAACCCCCAACTAGGGATTTTGGACTAGATCCACCCCCAATTGAGCAAGGATGGCAAACTCGGTTTCGGACTCGGTTTCGCCCGGGTCCGAAACCGAGTCGACTCGGTTTCGGTTTCGGTTTCGGCCGAAACCCATATAACAGGTTAAAAAAAATAAATTTAATTCTAAAAAATCTGAAAAAAATCATAAAAAATATAAATAATCACTTAAAATCACAAAAATCATAAAAATCATTACACATGCATTTGACTGTATAAGTTAATGCAATAACCTTGAAGTAGACAACTACAAAAATTCAACTTCAAACATTGAACATGTGAAAGTTAAAGTCATATTCCATTGTACATTAATAGAAGCAGTACAATAAACCAATTTAGACAAAATAAATGTTACAAAAATTCATTGATTCTTACCTAATATGGATAATAATTACTAGAAGAACCTTCTCCCTCATCGTCTGGCCCTTGATGTCAATACCCATAACCAGGTTGCATGTATGGTCTATATTCACTATAACCAAACAATGAGGTAGCCAAGTCCTGCATCCCTCTTTGGATCCCTCTTGGAGTGTTTGGTTGGCTTGATTCGAATCCAGTATCAACATAGGAATCTTGAGGAAGAGAAGAGTCACTGGTCGGATATGGATGGAACTGAAATGATGGTTCATAATTCTGGGCCCCATAAATAGCTGCTTCCTGTTGGCCACCTTCGTAACCTGGTGAACCATATTCGTGTTGACCTTGACTATATCCAGTAGTACCACCTGCAGCACCTGCATCACCTGTACCACATGCAGCACTAGTACCACCTGCAGCACCTCCGAGATGATCATCATCATCATCAGAATCATAAGAAACCAGTCGCCTTTTAACCTTTGAGGATGCTTTTTTCTCTTTTGGAGTGCTTTTTTCAATCAACTTTGACACGAGTCCTTTTCCCCTTGGCGTGTGCCTCACATAAATCTGCTTCAACTCCTCAATTGCTGGGTCCTCTCGAGCAGCAGCATTTGCCCTCTCAGTTTGCCCATGCATTGATGTACTTCTTCTTAAGGAGGACATTCTAGGAGTGACTGGCCTGCTATCTGTATCTGAGTGTCTAGCAGGCTCAAACTCGAACTGCTCCTCAGTGTCATCAACCACCCTAGACTGGTGCGCATGAGTATCTCTGGCCCTCTTTGATTTGCTTCTTAATTCGGGATCTCTTGCCTCATCTTCATCAAGTATGCCCTCTGCCCATCTTCTATCATCAACATCAAAAACGGACTCATCAACATGCTCTCGTGTCTCCACCCAAGACTGCAAGGGATTATCATCATCAAATAAGGCATCCACATCAATCTCTGCGGCGGCATCCTCGGCGACGCGTTTGTCTCGCAGCTGTTGTCTCAACCTCATATTCTTTATTCTCAACCTCATATTGTAGTGGCAGTACACTAATTTCTCTAACCGATCAGCCTTTAGCCGATTGCGAACCTTTGAGTGTATAAGGCTGAATGTGCTCCAATTCCTTTCACATTGGCTTGCTGATGTGGTTTGACTCAACACCCTGATTGCAATGAAAGCCAATGCAGAACTGCCCAATTCTCTATTGTTCACCATGATCCACCAGTCAGCTGTTACACCAACCAACCATAAACAAATAAATATAAGATGTAAATAAAAATTAATTAAGGAAGATGTAATTGTAAAGAAAGCACAAAGATGAAGTATACCTGGGCTCACTCTTCCCACTGCGTATTACAATTGGAAGTCAGAATACGTCCCACTTCTCATTCTATAGGAGGTCATCTACAAAAATTACATAATAGATTAGCATTACTACGTAAGTAAATTCTATACCTCTTATTCATGAAATCAAAAAAGCCAACCTCTACTTCCGCCTGAAGCCTCTTATCTTGTGTCCTCGATAAACGACCAATGACTTTTAAAGTGCCTTGAAGCACCTCGGCATCAACATGTGCATTGGCATTGTACATTAATCGAGGGTTCAGAAAATAACCTGCATTTGTATATAGTTAATGTATGGTCAATAATATATGAATACAAATAATCACTCACCAGCTGCATGCAAGTCGTGGTGTAATGTGGTGTCCCATCTATGGTCAATAATCTTCCACCACTTTGCATGTTCTTTGGGAAGGGACTCCTGCAACTCCAATTTCGCACGGTCCATGGCCTCATACAGATATCCCATATCATTCTTGTCATCGCCATCCACCAATCTTAGGACCTTAACGAGGGGGGTGACTACTTTCATGTATCGTGTTACTCTGCCCCAGAATTTGTTGTTGTCCACGATTTGACAGACATCCAAATAATCCATCTGAGCATCAACATTGCCCTTCTCGATGTATTCCCGCAGGGCATTGTGGTACATGAAAGCTTTCAACTCATTCTTATACCTGTGCAAAGAAATAAAATTTGAATCAAATACGGATCATAACTACAAGGATAAAGAAGTAATAATTGAGTTCAATAGTATACCTATGCAGAGACTCCAAAGAAATGAAATTTGAAGCAAATCTAGTTTGCCCTGCACGGATAATATCCCGCCCCCCACTTGCATGCTCCCTGAACATGTTCAATATCCTAGGATGGCCATAAATATATTGGGTAATCTTTTGTGCCCTTTCAACCGTCTTCTTCACATGTTTGTCCTTCCCTATGTCTTCAAGTATGAGATCAAGACAATGTGCTGCGTATGGGATCCAATATAAATGCCTGCCCTTATGCATCAATTTCCTCCCTGCAGCCTTATAACTGGCTTCATTATCAGTCACAACTTGTACAACATTTTCTTCGCCAATTTCGTCTACCATGTTGTCCATCAAATGAAACAAATAATTGGCATTTTTTTCAAAATTTGATGCATCTACAGATTTTACAAATACTGTACCTTCGATGCAATACATCAAAAAGTTAATCATGGATTTTTTCGTGGTACCAGTCCAACCATCACACATAATAGTGCATCCTCTCTCTATCCATATATGCTTGAAGCTTTCAACCCACTGATGGAGCTCCTCAACCTCTCCCTCAAGGCCACGCCCGTATATGTCCTGACGTGACGGCACCTTCAAGCCAGGGCCAGCATCTGCTATGGCATCCAACATAGGTTGACAATATTCACTTTCAGCAGCATGTGCCGGGACACATGCATGAAAAAACCATTTACATATGCTTTTAAATGCATGCCCTGCAACTTCTGCAGATTTTTTGACCCCTCTTAATGCACTTTTGATCTTAGGTTGTGTAGCCTGGGGCCTTCTGTGGAGATAACTGTCCATGGGGCCTGCTCTCTGCGTCTGCGGGGGCGGGGCAGCAACATCAGGACGTCGTGCAGCTGTACTGGTGTAGGTCCCTCCTGAACCCATGGGTGCCTTTCCTTTCCTTCGAGCGGCTTCTTCACGCTCCCTTGCTTCAGTCAGCTCCGGATCAGAATCTTCAGTGCCTTCCTCATCATCATCCCTCCTAACCCTTCTGCCAGAAATCTCCTCAGCAATTTCCTCCTCATCCTCAGCCCTTTGTTGCACCCTCTCCTTTTTCCCCAAAAGGCACTGGCGCATCTCCTCTCGCACCTCTCGTGGACAGTGGTCGCATTGTCTCACCTCTCCTCGTACCCCTGCCAAATGTTGCTTGCCTCTGGTAATTCCGCCATACATCTCCTTACCACAGTAATTACATTTAACCTTCCTTCTCTTAGCATCAACTAAGGACATGTGGGCTCACCCCGGATCCTCCTGCCCTTGCTGCTCCTGTATTTGCTGACGTCTAGGCATGATGCTGCATTAAGAAGTTACACAGTCAAAGACAAACAATTGTAAGTACGAAACCCTTAATCACCCTTCATAAAAATATAATCCCAGCATGATCCTACCCCACATTCGTCAATGAAACTTAATTAACCTTCAATTGTGGTTAAGAAACTCGAATTAGGCAAAAGGCCCAATTTTTATGAACTAATTAAGTCTTAATTACTAATTAAGCCCTAATTACCCTTCATAAAAATATAATCCCAGCATGATCCCACCCCACATTCATCAATGAAACTTAATTAACCTTCAATTGTGGCTAAGAAACTCGAATTAGACAAAAGTCCCAATTTCTATGACCTAATTAGGGCTTAATTAGCAATTAATTCTTAATCACCCTTGGGAAAAACTAATTACCCGCATGATCCAACCCCAAATTCCTCAATGAATCTTAATTTAACTTCAATTGAGCCTAAGCAAACCAATTTAGACAAAAGCCCCAATTTTTATGACCTAATTAGGGCTTAATTAGCAATTAACCCTTAATCACCCTTGGGAAAAATTAATTACCCGCATGATCCCACCCCAAAATCCTCGATGAACATTAATTTAACTTCAATTGAGTCTAAGCAAATCAAAATAGACAAAAGCCCCAATTTTTATAAACTGATTAGGGTTTAATTAGCAATTAACCCTTAAGCCCTTAATCACCCTTGGAAGAAACTTAATAAGCAAGGCTTGCTTACCCCAAATTTTTAACCCAACCAAAAGAACACAACAAAACAATAAAACAAAACCCAATGAAATTAACCTCAAACAAAACAATAAAACCCTTGAAGTTGTGTTGGCTCCCTCTCGGCCTCTCCCTGTCGGACTCGGGCGGTCGGGCCTGTCCACCTCTGCCAACCTTGCTTTCACCCTTGGTCGGAGTCGCTGCCAGCAGGAGCAGCAGGAGCAGCCGCAGGCAGCACTCAGCAGCCGCAACACAGCAGCAGCAGCTCGCCAGCAGCAGCAGCTCGCCAGCAGCACAGCAGCGGCAGCAGCAGACAGCACCCGCGACACAGACAGCAGGGGGGAGGGTTTCGGCCGAAACCTGTGGGTAGTGGGGTTTCGGGGGCCAACACAACCCATAAGTTCACGTGTTTCGGCCGAAACCGATCGGTTTCGGGCGAAACTAGTATCGGTTTCGCCCGAAACCGATACCCCCCTTTAGTTTCGGATTGCTACAGTGTTTAAGGTGCTTTTCGGATCGGTTATGGCCGAAACCGATACGTTTCGGCCGAAACGTATCGGTTTCGGCCGAAACTGCCAACCATGCAATCGAGGGGTTTGGACCGGATCTGACTCCCAATTGGGGGTTTGGACCGGATCCATCCCCAATTAGGGAATTTGGACCGGTTAGACTCCATACTCCCCCATTTGGCTGAGTTGGTCCGGTTAGAACCCTCAAATGGGGTTTTTAGTTCGGTTAAAACCTCAAAGTGGGGTACTTGGACCGGTTAGAGACCATGGATGGCCATATTTGGACCGGATCAACATATAACCGCCCATGGGTTCTATAAATACCCCCTAGTGGGACCCAGGCAAACCTACAAAACAGACACAGTATGCAGGGAGGAGAGAGTGCAGAGGGTTGTGCTTCTGAAGGCCCATCCTTTGGGTTGTGTTTGTACTTGTGTTATGCTCGTGCTTGTGATCACAGTAAGGTTATGCTATAAAACTGTCCCTCCGAGTCTACACACGTCCTTGTATTGTGGTTAATATAATCTCATTGGAAATATTTTGGAAAAAATAATGTGATTCTTTGAAATAATCAGAAATCTCATAAGGACCCCAAGTTTTACAAAAGGGGTCTGCATAGATGCCCCTTGTGGTGGTGTCCCTTGTGACTCTTGCAGGTCGATCCCCGGCATTGCGCTGATGGACGTATGAAGTTGGATCCCAACTCATGAGAGCTCTAGAAGGAGAAGCAATCTCTCGAGTCTTTGGTCAACACGCCTCCACCAAGGAGGGACTTGCACCTCATGTCAAGATTGTACGAAAATCCCTATTCAGTCTAGATATTACAAAAGTATTTTTGGTATGGACAAACTACACAAATATCCTTGACCTTTTCTAGAACCCTACTCAAGGGATAATTACAAATAAACCCAGAAATGGTTCTGGACCTCAAATAAACCTAAGAATAGTCCAAAACTGCAAAAATATCCTGGAAGGGTCAAAACTACAAAAATACCCTAGAAGCGTCGAAAACTGCCAAAATACCATGGAAGGGTTGAAAATTGAAAAAATACCCATGAAGGGTCAGAAACTACAGAAATACCTAGAAAGGGTCCAAAATTGCAGAGATACTCAGGATGGGTTAGAAATTGCAAATATATCCAAAAAAAGGGGGTTTGGTCTCTATGAACTCAAATTCAACGATCTGTTCTGGTGGTGAAATGAAAGTCAAATGTAAATCAAATGACCCGACTATGTAATCGGGATTATACCTTTCTCGGCCTTTTGGCTAAGATCAAGTGACTATGTAATCGGGATTTCATATATTTTGTAAACATAAATCCTAATAATGAAATGTTTAGTTTTCTCTTGCAAATCTGTATCTCTAATGAGTGATCTCTTTGATCAAATCTATTAAATAAAACCCCCAATATCATAGCGGAGATTGTAGAGGTTGAAAAGCGTTTCTTTGACAGTTAATCAAGGTTATTCGGACTTTATGCTGATGTAAATAAACATCGACTACGATCAATAGTGAAATGTCTCGTACTCGAACTCAAATCGTCTGATAAACATAAATTTGTGAAAATAATAATACACCCACTACTTAAATAACCACTAATGGGCATTTTCTTATTCAAAAAAGAAATACTTATTTATCTATTTATTTATTTATTTCCGTGTGTTAAATAACGGGGAATGTAGCGGGCTGGTTATTGGGCCGGGTTTGGCTAATTGTGGGTTGGTGGGTAGGCTAGTGCAGGTGTCTAGGTTGGTGGAAGATGGGCTTTCAACTTGGGGTGCGGTCCATTCACAAGTGGGTCGTGGGAAGAGCGTAGTGGGTGCTCGTGATGTGCTATCGGGCGGCGGGTCGGGGCAGCCTTGACTTGTGACTTACTCGGTATTGAGAATCACGGGGTTATCGGGCCCGTGCGTTCTTGTAAGGATCACCTCTACCGTTAGGGAACCCTTTTGCCCTCACATGCGTTCTCCTGTCAAGGTCTCCGATGGCATCTCTTCGGTGGGGCAGAGCCGACAGGTTGTTGCCTGCGGGGCCATGTCAATGGCGAGCTAGCTTATGTCTGTCACGGGTGCCCTTTGCACATGGCATGGTGGCCCGTCTCCGTGGCCTTTCCCTAGGTCTTCTGTAGGCGCCGGTGGTGTGACATCGTGCTCCCCCGCTATGGGAGAGGCAAGTGGGGGCTTTTCTCTACTACAGTAGTGGATGAGGGCCCGTCATTCTAGGGCTGCCCTGTCCGGTGGAGTCCGATTCACTAGTCTCGGCTACCAGTTGTAGGGCTCCGGAGGAGGCACTTGTCGACGCGGAGCTCCCAAGTGCAATGCCAATGGTTGTCAACAGTCCGTGCAGTCGGCAGGTAGAGTGCTGCCCCTCTCGTTGTGTGTTGGTGGGAAGCTCCCGACTATGAGTCTTGCTTAAGATTTGCTTCTTGGGGATGGGCTCTACTCTCTGTAGGTGGAGGGGGGGTGTGTCCATTTCCTGCGCTCTTCTGTCGGCCATTGCTGTCTTTGTAGGGCCTCCGCTTGCGGAGGGAGAGTTACTATAGTCGGTTCAAGCGCCTTGCGCAAGTGATCCTGCCTCTGGCCATGTTAGCCCCCTGACTGGGCTAGAGCTGTTGTTGGTGTATGAGGAGGGAGGAGGGGTTGTAGGGGTACAACTTGTAGGGGATGAGCGGAGCTCGTGGGGATGGAGGAGGTGAGGTAGATGTTGGGAAAGGTGGAAAAAATGATTGGGGAATAGGTGAGGGAGGTGGCGAATAAGGTGGGCATCTCGTATGTGGCTACGGAGAAAGATATGATTGGGGCCTTCTCTAAAATCAGAAAAAGATGGGGAGCGAGTATCAGAGCTCAAGTAAAAGCGGATGTGGAAGGAGGGGAGGGTGGGGAGGAGAGGGGCATCCTAAGTGTTTAATGAGAATCGTCTTATGGAATGTGAGGGGACTTGGGGGGGGGGTAGAGAAGAAGAGGGCGGTGAGGGAGCTCATCAGGAGATGTAAATTGGTATTCTTTGTATCCAAGAGACTAAGTGTGAAGAAGATGATGCTTCTCTCATGAGGGAGATTGGAGGTGTTAGACTTTTAACGGGGGTCGTCTCCCCATTGTGGGCAGGTCGGGGGGGGATTATGATACTTTGGAACCCTTATGAAGTGGAGGAGGTGATGATGGATAGGATGGCTAGTAGGTGGGCCATCTCTCTTCATTTTAGATAGGGAGGATAAGTGCCTTCTGTAGGATGACTTGATCCGCCGCCACCTTCCTTGGGTCGGCCTTGGTGTGTTTGTGGGGGCTTCAATGCAGCGAATGTCCCGTGAGAGATGTTGGGAGATAAGCTCATCCTCATGCAACATGGAGGATTTCACAGACTTCATCCATGAGCCACATTGGCATGGCTCATGGGCGGTTCACTTGGTCCAATCTGCGAGCAAATGCTTCTTGCTCAAAGTTGGACAGATTTCTAGTGTCTGTTGATTGGGAGGACCACTTCCCCTATGTGTATGCGCTTCCTTTGACGAGGTCTACTTCAGATGATAAGCCTATCCTTATGAAGACCAACTGTGTGTATGACAGGAGTCACAACTTCAGACTTGAGAAGTACTGGTTCAAAGGGACTGATTTTATGGAGACTGTGTAGGGTGCGGGATCCTCTGCTATGGCTACTCTGGTTGGGAAGCTTCAGCATACTGCTCAGGTGCTCTAAGACTTGGGGGGTGGACGAAACCTTTCTTGGTAGGGCAACGAAGGATAGAATTCTGCATTAGATTGATGGCCTTAATTGTTTAAAGGAGGCAGGTCTGTTGGATGATGATGAAAGGAGACTTAGGGATTCCTTGAGGGCGTAGGTTGATGAGATCCTCGCTAGAGAGGAGATCCACTGGAGGCAGAGGTCGAGGGATAGATGGATAAAAGAAGGGGATAAGAACACGACTTATTTCTAGCGTATTACTTCTGGAAGGAGGAGGGTCAACATCATTTCTTGTATCAGGGTGGGTGGCCTCTCCTTCTCTTCTGCTAAGGATATTAAGAGGTAAGTGAGAGATTTCTACTCCAGATTGTTCACTGAATACGAGCACTGCAGGCCGAGGATTGCAATAGGCGCAGGCGATTAGGTAGAGATACTATGGTAAGAGTGTTTGGGACTTGGGTCCTTGTCCACAGTACAAGACCTCCCCGCTCTGATGAGATAGCTTAACTTGTAGGGATTTCATCTACTCCGGTGTCCGTGTCCGACTAGGAAAAGGCGACTAAAGTCTTTTCTAGAAGGACAGATGGTGTGGAGATTTCACCTTGGAGACTTCCTTCTCTAGCCTCTTTGCGATCTCAGATGTCTCCTTGGGGTCGGTATCTTAGGCCTTCGACTCCCATCCTTCTGGGGTTCCCGGGCTCCGACCTTCACGAGGGAACTCAGGCATGATGAGATGGTGCAACTCCAAGACTTTTTCTCCGTCCTCCTTCCATTTCATCCTCTGCCAGACAAAGAGTATGAATGGTCATGAAGGTGAGAAAAGGGGGGTACTTTCTCGGTCAGCTGTGCCTACACTATTATTTCAGATGGAGATGCTCGTCACAGGCTCTTGTCATAGGTCTGGAGACCAAAAAACTCGTTGAAGGTGAAGCTACTCTCTTGGAGGATCTCGCATAGGAGATTACCTAGTTGGGATAGACTGAGCCGATTCCTCCCGGATATCTAGCCGACTTGTTACTTGTGTGGAGCGGACGTTGAGGTCCTAGACCATCTGTTTGTGGGCTGCACCTACTTATAGGGGGTGTGAGGAGAGCTTGCTAGGAGGACTCATAGTGGGATCGAATGGGACAGCTAGGTGCACCACTTGATGGAGCATTAGGGCAGAAGTTGGGCCCTAAGTGGCGACATGACCGTTTGGTGGCTCATTCTCTATGCCCCCCTATGGTCATTTTGGGGGGGATGCAACAACATAATCTTTAAGAGGGAGTTGAGAGATATGGAGTCGGTTGTCTCCTTTGTTTGTGTTAGAGTGAAAGAATGAGCTGAGCTCCTTTGTAATGTGAATTCCCTACTCTTCTCATTTTGATTTGCGGGGGGGGGGGGGGGGTTAGAGTGTTCCACACAGTCTTTGTGTGGCCTTTTGTATAAGGATTTTTTGGGAGCTTTTTGATTATATTTGTATATCCTACTTTTTCATTGTATACAATAGGGGTACTACCCACCTAAGAAAAACAATATGTTAAGTCAAGTGCCAAATTTGCCCCTCAAACCCTAGTTAATCAAAGGATAAATGCCTTAATGCCACTATTAAGAAAGACATCCACATCTTGAATATGACAAAAATATCCTATTGCATCATTACTAATAGAAATTAAATAAAATGATACTGTCCTAGAAACTTGCGCAATTTCCATGTGATCCACATCCATTGAACTCCTGTAATGTGTGCACGACAATCTGTTCTTGTATTCATTGTGAATGCTTCTCCTGTGTCACATTCACATCTATTCTACTTCTTCAATGGGCCCTGTCAGTGCCATGGTGGACATGCTGCACTCATTTTGACAAAATTAAGCTTAATAAAATAATTTTAGTAATTTGATACCATAAGATATGTTGTTCTTTGGAGAAGTACCTTTCTTCTGTTACTACACTGACAAAAATAATACAAAATAATGTCTTGAGTTTCATATTTTTTTTCAGACCCCTGGTCTATTCATTCAAAACTTAAGCATATCCAGTATATGGTCCTGTCAATTCGCATATATATATATATATATATATATATATATATATATATGTATGTATAGAGTAAGGTGAATAGTATCAACTATTCACATCCGTTTTTCTTTTCTTTTTCTTGCCGTGAACCCCCAGTAAAGTAGGTGACTCGGCCCCCACTTCAAATTTGGGGACCTTGAACACCACCCAAAAAAAATTCCAAAAAAAAAACACACCCAAATTTGATCGAAGGGGGGCGTCCGCACTGTAAATACATTGCGTACGTCCCTATTTGATCATTTCCCTATATATTTATATATATTGCATTATTGCTTATAGGAACCAGATATTTTTCATTTCCAATTTCTTGTTTAGTGAATACAGCCGAATTACTCAAATTTGTGCATGTATAATCCTATCATGTGGTGTATGTGATTCCTTCGCTTATATTGTTTGAAGCATATTTGGTGTAACAAATTAAATGCATAGGGTTCCTTGTTCTGCTTTAATTGCTGCAGTGGTTGTGGCTTGTGCGTCAGTAGATATAGGGCCAATGTCATGACATCTGATAAGCCTTTTCTGTCATGCAACTTATTCACAAGTTAATTTATTACATGGCTTGTATTCCATGCTAGTATTAGTGTCTGTAACAGAGTAAGCATCACATGGCTGCAGCTTGTGCATAAAGCTATTAAAATTTCTTCACCATTTTTGACCCAGAATTGTGAACGATAAAAGATGCATTTTTGTCATTGCAATTCATATGCTGGGTAACAGTCTTCACTCTGCAGTCTTGCCTTTTATTCTGCATAGAATCGTTTGTTAATTTTCCCATATGCACTTCTGATATAAGTACTCATTGCATAAGATAGTTCTCTTTGTGGGTTGAGTACTCTATTCTCTATATGCCTTAACTGCATTTCCAATGTTGTGAAGGTTATTCCTGATTC
The DNA here is from genome assembly GCA_022559845.1 of Amorphophallus konjac. Lineage (NCBI taxonomy): Eukaryota > Viridiplantae > Streptophyta > Magnoliopsida > Alismatales > Araceae > Amorphophallus > Amorphophallus konjac. The sequence goes on along the minus strand of CM040118.1, from coordinate 7,774,393 downwards.
AATAGCTGGACTAGAGCATCTGCAGGAGCTTCGCCTTTCTTCCAATCTTTTGGTTTCACTGCCAGATTCTATTGGACTGCTGCTTAATCTAGAGATTCTTGACGTATCTGGAAACAAGCTTAAGGCACTCCCAGATAGCGTCTCAAACTGCAGGTATTGTCCTATTTCAACTTTGCTGTAAAGCTATTTTTCAAATGGTATCTCCTTTTACAATACTTTCTGATCAAACGTGAATTCAGATCCCTTGTTGAGCTTGATGCTAGCTTCAATGAGCTTGCATACTTGCCAACCAACATTGGATTCGAGCTGATCAATCTCCAAAAGCTTTCGGTTCACCTCAATAAACTCCGTTCTTTCCCTACATCTATATGTGAGATGAAATCTCTGCGCCATCTGGATGCCCACTTCAATGAGCTCCGGGGTCTGCCATATGCCATTGGAAAATTAACAAACCTTGAAACTCTTGACTTGAGCAGTAACTTCAGTGACTTGACAGAGCTTCCCGACACAATTGGTGATCTTACCAATCTTAGGGAACTTAATCTCAGCAACAATCAGATCCATGCCCTCCCAGACACCTTTGGTCGGCTCACTAATCTTGTCAAGCTAAACTTGGACCAGAATCCACTGGTTATCCCACCTGCAGATGTCCTCAATGAAGGTGTTGAAGCTGTAAAAGAGTATATGTCAAAAAGGTGGCTTGACATTTTACTGGAAGAAGAGCAGAAGAGCACACCTGAAGCAAGCACCCAGCCTCAGGGTGGATGGTTAATGCGAAGCACCTCACGGTTGAATAGTTGGGTCTCTGGAGTTTCCGGAAGTGTGACAGGATACCTAGGCGGCGACAAGTCTCCCAGGGACCCATATCTTGATCAGCAACTGTGATACTAAGTGATGCCTTGCTCTTTGCAACTTCCTGCCCCAAGCCCCTTTAATACTGTGTATAAAGTGACCATAGCTGTGGAGGTAGTTTCGGCGCTCTCCCCCCTTGCAGTTTTGCTAAATCTGAAGTAATCCATGTAGATGATGCCCTATGAAGTTTCTCAGGGAGCAAGATTTGTATGGCCAGACAGAAAAGAACATTGAATTTTGATTGTCGTTGGACATCTCTGCAGACGTGTTTTGTTCTTCTGCAAGTTATTTTTGAAGGCCTCTCTGTTTGTTATAACTAAAACCCTAGAAATTTCCGGTCATGTGATCAAGCAGGACAGGAAATTGTGTCCGTTTTTGGAAAAGGCTAGCAAAGGAAAACCGATGATGGCGCCTCATTTGTTGGAGTGGTTTTGATGCGTGGAAGAACTACTGGGAAGCATCAAACTCGAGCATTATTTGTGCCGGAAGGAAGCATCATTCAGCAGGGTAATTAATCTCAAACAAATGCAGACGGCAGTCGCCTTAGGTCGTCAAAGAGGCACGTAAGACATGTACTCTTCTTTATTGAGTATGTTGATTTTCCGTACTAGTTCTTAATATTTATTTGCTTCTCTCTCTCATGCCCGGTTCAACGTGTTTCTGTTGTATTCAGATTTGGCAAATTTAATCACCTTCAAACACGTTTTACTTTCCATGAACGACAACAGTACAACGAAAGATTGTCGTGCCACGAGGTGGGACAGTTGGTTGAGCCTGTGGGCTATCTTCAGTGTTAAGTCGTGAATCTGTGCGGTCAATGCCCATCTGTAGATATCTGTAGAGGGTATTTATATCATGATTATTGATCTGAGATAGGGGAGTGTTCACCATAGTTTTTAAAAACTCGCAGCCGGACCAGAACGACCAGCCATTCTGTCGATAAAATCAAAAAAAATTTAAAAAAACCAGATGAACTAGTTTGATCTTGTGCAAGATTAAGTATTTTTTAAGAAAATGTCGTGAATCTCTTAAGGTTTGAAGTCCAGACCTTCCGATTAGTTAAAAATGCCCCTGTATTTCTCTCTCTGCATGTGTGTGTGTGAGAGAGAGAGATGGAGAGAGACAGAGACAGAGAGAGATCTAACTCTGATCTTGCACGGTGTCGACTGAGTTCCTCTGGCAAGGAGAATCGGTCGGAGTTGAGGTGAGAGGAGGGAGAGGTCGGAGAGTAGGCCGATCTCATGGGGAGGCAACCTACGATGTTCCCGTGGTTGAGGTTGACGCAGGCGATGGTCACGGTGGAGGGATCATAGGGGAGCGGCGCGCAGAAGATGCAACCGACGTCACGGTCTTTCCCGTCGTCGGTGAACTCTCTTTGCTCTAGTGCGCGCCCCACCCTGGCGGTGGTAGGAGGCCCCACTCCCCCAATCTCCTCCTTCTCCCTCTCTTTGCCCGCTTCTTATGACACCGCTCAGGAACCCCCCCCTTATGTCCCCCCACCCCTTGCGGCCCTCCTGTCCCCCACTCATCTAGGCCTGCTCGCAGGGGCCCCCTCTCCCCCACCCCTCCCAGTGCCGCTCACGGTCCACTGTCATCTCCTTCTTCTCCCTTTCTTTGCTCCCCTCTTTTGGCATGCACCCCTCCCTGACATCTCCCCTCCTCTCATCTCCTTTTCCCTCTTTTTACTCCCTTCTTTGGGTGATGCTCGCAGGCCCACATCTCCCCTACATTTCTTGGCACCGCTTGCAACCCCTCTTGGAGATGAGGAAGAGGATGAAGTAGAGGAAGGGCAGGAGAGAGGTGGGCATGGCAGTAATCCTTTGCCTTGTTGTCAATGCCAATGCCAGCCACACACACACACACACACACACAGAGAGAGAGAGAGAGAGAGAGAGAGAGAGAGAGAGAGAGAGAGAGAGAGAGAGAGAGAGAGAGAGAGAGAGAGAGAGAGAGAGAGAGAGAGAGAGAGAGAGAGAGAGAGAGAGAGAGAATTTGAGTGTAAGTCATTTTTTTTACCCACGTTTCACTATAGCGTAACAAAGTAGAGTTACGGTGAGAGTATAATCACACCAATGAGAGGTAACGAAGGGTATACGTGGATGGAATTTTATAGGGGTATTATTATAACAAAACCTTATATAAAATACACTAGTTTTAAGTGACTGGTCTAAAAATAGATTGGTCTCATCGCTGCGAGAGAGTGAGTTTGAGTGTTACCGTCCCGTGACTTGATCCGACTTTACACGGAAAGTTGATACCCGTGACTCACGGCCGGTTTCTTAACCGTGTCCGGTTCCACGTTTCCCTCACTAAGGGATAATTGCGAGCTCGTCTAGAGTCTAAGGATCTCATTCCTAATTCAAGTCGAGTCCGTGGTCCGTCCCGCATCAATATTATTATAAAAAAATCTTATATAAAATACACTAATTTTAAGTGACTGGTCTAAAAATAGACTGGACACTTCTCCAATACCGACCACCCAAAACAGGTTTGACTTGCCCAGTCTATTCATGAGTTAGATTTTTTTATGGACAGGTGGATTTACTCTAGAATTTTAAGGGTGCGTTTGGAAATGCATTAGCCTATTTGGGATTCTTCACTATCTCCCATTTTGTACCGGCGCCCGATAGTGAGAGATTTTGAATTGATGGAAAATAGCATGTGAGATGGTTGTCGCTATGTTGCAGTCCTTTTCAACGTGTGGGGGCGGAGATATTGAAAATTACCTATCTACCCTTATTTTACCGTTGTAAACCGTATGTAGGAGTTTCGAAATTGCAGCTATAGTGCCCACTGAAGAGAAGACTGGGCCGTAGTAGTAACTGCCACTGTGGTTGGCGAGGGCGAGGGCGAGGGCGGGTAGGATGGAGGTGGCCACGACATCCGTGGGTGTGCCGATGACGTCTCGTCAACGTCCGCGGGTGCTGCTACTACAGCGGCCCTTGTCACCACAGGAAGCGCAGGATGGCACCCGCGACCGACAAGGGCGATCACGGGCGAGGTGAGGGGACGACGAGCAAAGAATCATTTGAAAGGTATCAACTATTCTCGTCGAGGGATTTCAATCATAAAAATCTCTAAAATGTCTCCCTAAGTTGGTTCCCTAAGGCTCCTTAGGAAGAAATAAGACCAGAGAGCAATGGTGGGTGGATTTACTGTCCGATTTCTAATAACTTAGTGCACACCATGTGTTATTGCACGCCTATAGGGCATTAAGTTTTATTTTTTTTAGAAAAATTTGGGCATGAAGTTATTTTTTTTTTAAAAAAATTTGTGACGTGGGACGACTCACGTCCCCTAATTTGTTATACAAAGTTACACCTCCGTTCGACGGTGTAAAACACTCCAAAAAAATGATCGGATTAAATAAATAGTGTCGGATTTTTCTTAATAAGCTCTTTTATTTCTATTTTTTTTCTGAGCCATCAAACGAGGATAAGTTAAGAAGAAGTAGACTTAACGTCAAAAAATTTTTTTTTTTAAAAAAGAAAACTTGGTGCTGGGTGTGTAATAGGCAATGGTACGTGTGCACTAATAGGTGTTACTATGAACAGCAACTTGACACGCGTAATTGGTGTGGGTGTGCACTAAAACTTAATATTTCTAGAATGATATAAGACCCATGGACCAGCCTAACGAGTAGCCCTATCCTCTCGCGACGATTACACGCCACAGAACATGCAACAAAAAGTAAAAGGTAGACGAGCTGTGCACCGCACAACACGTACGCTACAGACACACAAGAAGAAGAAGAAGAATTAAGATAGGCACAAATGATCAGCCGAGAGTCGATCCTCCCCCAACCCGCATGCAACAACAACAAAAAAAAGTACTGAAGCAGCTGTGCACCGCACAATTAATGAAGACAAGATATGCACAATAAGTCAGCCAAGTCGATCCTTCCCCAACCCGTAAAAGTCTATAAATTAACGGCCGTCTGAGCAGCAAGCTAGCTAGCTACTTCTACTTCAACTCGAACGTCCCACACCTCCCTCTTCAATTCCCTCAAAAGCTTTCTTCCACCGCTGCCATCTTCGCGTTTCTTCCTGTTCGTGTGTGTGCCTCGATCACTTGTTGTGATCCAATCGCCACACTCGATCAATGGCAGCTACGCCCGCCGGGACTCGCACCACCGTGCTGGCGGCGGCTCTCGTCGTGGTGGTGCTGATGGCCTCTCCGGTGTAGGCGCAGAAGGGGCACGCATGTCTGCTCAACTGCAGGGGGCAGTACGTGAGCTGCCACTCCAACTGCCCCCTGCGCCGCACCATCCCTGTCACCGTCTGCTGGAGTCAGTGCACGCTGGCGTTTAACGCCTGCAACTCCCGATGCTCCAACACATAAAACTACACACATATATATATATATATATATATACGTACCACGAGCATGCATGCATTCATGGGTGCTCGTTATATTGCATGCATATCGATCAAGAATAAACGCCTTTGCCCCTCCCATCTGTATATCTATAGACGATATATGTGATGTGTTATAGCTGAAGCGAATAAGGGCGAGGCTTTGTAGTCCGGATGCGTTTGCAGCATCGCCCGCGTGGTCGTGCCACATGAATACTATTCCGTGTTCTGAAATGATCTGATGAATACTATTATTTGTAATCATAATTGGTGATGCCTATACGAGAATTTGGCATCTATCAAACGATAAAATTGAAGTCGTCGACCTTTCCTGATCTCTTGTAAGAGTTCTACTCCTATGGCATATCTTTCCTACTTCTTCCCTCTCTCTCTTTTGTGTCGTTCATGGCCAGGACATCGATCATCAAGTAGCATCAGAGATCTACAAGCTTCTCGGTGTCTTCATCAAAACCCGTTTTGGAGATGACTAATTAATGAGAGCTGCCTTGTTCCAAATGTCAAAGAGGATCCTCTTTAATTGGGAGGGTCCTTCATGGAGTCAGAAATATATATAGAGGAGATCTGTTTAGAGATGGAGTGGTTCACTAATTAATTAAGAGGCTTGCATTAATTTGGCAGGCTTGAATTGAACGATGACACCAACAACAACTTCTTTGATAGTCGAGTCAGTCATCCATTTCAGGCTAACATGGCCCCTCTCCAAACTCATTTTGTTGAGATCAAAACTGCTATATATATATTCCCAAGTTTAAGAGCTGGATGCAGACTGATATTTTACTAGGAATCGACCCCAACACACTAATATATATGTTAATTAGCTCTTCATGAATTAATTAATGACCAATCGTCCTCAATTTTTGAACAATGCCATTAAGCATGTTAAGTACCTAGCTATATCATGGTTGAGCATAATTAACCCGAGGACTAGCTCCTATCTGCGTGTTTGAGAACAACCTGAGGATCGATGACACTTGTAACCTACAATCTGTCGATTCCCATACCGGTATGAATCGGATCGAATCCAGCAGATGCTGAAAAATTAGATTTGCTTCTGCAGTCCTTGGAGTGAACTGATCAGTTAAGCCAGTCAGAGGGATGGCATTATATATATATATATATAGAATGTTATAGCTAAAAAACTTTGGGGGATTGGTAACTATATAATTAAGAATGGAAAACCTGAAATTTTAGACATAGATGGGAATGACGAAGTTTAACTCTAAAAAGTGCCGTACAAGCTTCTCTTGTCAAACTGGTAGCCTATATGTATCTGTGTCTTACAAACAGAGAAACAGTCGATCACCTCCAGCGTCCAAATTCACATATTAAGAATTCCAGTGTGGAGAGGGGGATTTCTGTAGCCCACCCAAAGAGCAGCCCAACAAGACCTAACAGGATCCAACGAGGCAAGCTCACCTGAGTGATAGCCCACAAGGCCCACTCAGGAAAGAAAAGCCCAATGAACAAACACTCGAGGAACCAACTCTCCCCGGCGGCCCCTAGGCTCGGAGGGCCCGAGTGATGGTCAAGTCACAAGGTGGGTCCGGTCCAAGCCGTTTCCCCGCCCGCCCGGACAGGGCTGGCGTTTCAGGAGCTCGGCCAGACCAGACATTATCCGGTTCGTGCTACCGTTAAGAGTCCCCAACGGACAGGGGAATCAAGAAGCCGCCGGACTTCAAGGCGATAACGTTCCCACGATAAAGGCCATGAAAGCCCACGTTGAGGACGTAACTCCCACCGGAGACCCCTCAGCTTGCAGGGCTCCTGAAGGCGGCATACTACTTAAATCAGGGCTACCCTCCGGTGGAAGGTAAGAAGAAAAAGGGAGCCATTAAGGCACTCACACTCAAAACTCCTGAGCAATCCGCTTCACCCCTTTGGTTGTAAGATTTGCAAGAAGTTATTTGTTGCGCACCAAAATGACATATTGTGGATAAAAACTGGAATAAATTGTGGATAAGAAAGAGAGTGTCTTGCGGAGAAAGACTCGCGCAGCCTTTCCACACAAAACAGAGCGCACCTTGCGGAAGTGGTCCCCGAATCTCCGGGATATATATATATATATATATATATAAATAAATAAGAAAGTTGAGCACGTGGGAGAGAGAGAAGAAGTGATCTAGAAAGTCCCGCGTACAAGTTTGACCGACGAACCCCCAATCAATGGCCCATTAATTCTTATATATAAAGAAAGTTGAGCACGTGGGAGAGAGAGAAGAAGTGATCTCGAAAGTCCCGCGTACAAGTTTGACCGACCAACCCCCAATCAATGGCCGTTTCAAGTATTAATAATGGGCCGGGTCGAGTGGCCTTTTGTGCTCTCTCATTGAAGGCAGGCTAGTATACAATTCTCATTGAAGGCAGGCTAGGATACTGCTTAATTGAAAGAGCTAGCTACTGGAAACATCAAACTCAACCATTATATATATGTATATATATGCATATTTGTACCGGAAGAAAGCATCATTCATTAGGGTAATCAATCTCAAACAAATGCAGAAGGCTGTAGTCGCCCCAAATATTAGGCCGTCAAAGAGGCACACGTCAGACATGCACTCATATTCTTTATTGAATATGTTGATTGATTGCCTGTAGTATAGTACGTAGTTCTTTTAGTATTTATATGTTTGATTCTCTCTTCTACCTGGTTCAACGTACGTGTTTCTTCAATTATCCCTTTTTCTCCCGCCGGTTGTTTCAGTTGGATTTTGGGTGTAAACTGTGAGTCTTTTTCTGTCACGTACGTCGACGTCCGTACTTTGTTGGCAAAAGCATGGCATTCGGTGATGAAGAGGCCAGGATAATATTTACAAGTTCTGGGACCAACCCATTCACATGACATTGAAATGGATGTGGATCTGAATCTGAAGATGATCCCCCCCCGGGCCGGGGCCGGCGAAGGGAAGGAGAAATTATTTTGAATAAGCTTGTGGCCGGGTTCAATGGCCAGGACACCCGAATCCTGTGGGGGTTGGCAAATCTTATCACTTTCAAACATGCATGCATGTTAAACTTTCTACGGGCAATAAATAGATACGACAAAAGATTATTTGTCGTTTCTAAAGAGAGTTTGGCGGAGCCTCTCGCTTATCTTCGGTGAGATCGATTCCCACCTGCAGACATTCTGTAGAAGATGTTTAAAATGTCGTGATTACTGATCCGAGTTATCCACCAATATTTAATTAATTTTGAAACCAGCTGGTCGGATTTTTTTTTTTTTTAAAAAAATGGGAACCACCAGCCATTCCGGTGAGAAGATCATATATTTTTAAAAATCATATGAAGTACCGTGCTAGTTACAAATTATTGACTGTTTCAATCTAGTTTGAAATTGCAGCTATAGTGCCCACCGAAGAGAATTGTGGACAAGGGCCGCAGTTGTAGTTGCCACCGTGGTCGGAGACGGAGAGGGCGAGGGCGAGGGCGGGTTGGATGGGGGTGGCCACGGCATCCGTGGGTGCGCCGATGACGTCTCATCAACATCCGCGGGTGCTGCTACGTATTATAGCGGCCCTTGTCACCACATACAGGAAGCGCAGGATCGATGGAACCCGCGGCCGACGAGGGCGAGCACGGGCGAGGTGGGGGGACGACGAGCAAAGAATAATTTGAAAGGTATCAACTATTCTCGTCGAGGGATTTCAATCATAAAAATCTCTAAAATGTCTCCCTAAGTTGGTTCCCTAAGGCTCCTTAAGAAGAAATAAGACCAGAGAGCAATGGTGGGTGGATTTACTGTCCGATTTCTAATAACTTAGTGCACACCATGTGTTATTGCACACCTATAGGGCATTAAGTTATTTTTTTTTAGAAACATTTGGGCATTAAGTTATTTTTTTTAAAAAAAAATTTGTGACGTGAGACGACTCACGTCCCCTAATTTGTTATACAAAGTTACACCTCCATTCGACGGTGTAAAACACTCCAAAAAAATGATCGGATTAAATAAGTAGTGTCGGATTTTTTTTAATAAGCTCTTTTATTTTTAAATTTTTTTGAGTCATCAAATGAGGATAAGTTAAGAAGAATTAGACCTGACGTCACATTTGTTTTGATTTTTACATATATATCTCCATAAAATTTAAATTTGCTAAATATATATCTCGTTTGAACATATTATCATGAATATCTTTCATTTAGACATAAATGTTGATGTTATACCCCTTTATTCTATATATTTTAATCTTATTGACAATTAAATATCGATCTTAAACTATATATATCTCTTTTTCACATCTGTAAAGCTAGCGGCCTGTCTGAATTAATAGACTTTTTCCAATTCAATCATATGACCTGTCCGATTTTCAAAATATTGATACCTTTATGAAAAGAAATAAGACCAAGGAAGAAGGAAGATTGAGGGTGAGTGGATTTACTCTGCAATATTTAGACAGAAGCAATTATCTCCAATATATTATAAGTTTGAGCCTGTAGCTAGACTGTATCTATTTTAAAATCTTTGGCTAGATCGTTCCACGAGTAGCCCCTATCCTGTACCGACGACTACGCAGCACGGAACATGCCAAGCCGACGCTCACGGGAACACGCATGCAATAAAAAATTAGTAAAGCAGTGCATCGCGCGCACAACGAGCAGATAAGCACAAGTGAGACGGGTCGCGATCGATCCTCCCTGCCACGGTAAAGAACAGTCTATAAAAGGCCGTCTCAACACTGCACTTCTTCTTCGATCGACTGGAACCCCCACCACGTCCTTCATTCTTCTAGTTTAATTAGCTCCCTCAAGAACTTTCTTCTTCCACCGCTGCCATCTTCGCGCGCGTTTCTCTCTCTCTCCGTGTGCCTCAGTTGTTGTGATCCAGTCGCCACACTCAATCAATGGCAGCTACGCCCGCCGGGACTCGCACCACCGTGCTGGTGGCGGCTCTCGTCATGGTGGTGCTGATGATGGCCTCTCCGGCGCGGGCGGCGTTACCATGTGTGCTCGACTGCAGTGCGCGGTACGAGGCGTGCCTCTCCAAGTGCCAGCGATCCCTCCCTGCCTTCGTCTGCAAGACTCCGTGCACGCTGGCGTTGAAGTCCTGCAGATCCCGTTGCTCCAACACATAAAACTATGTACGTACCACGAGCAGGCATGCATTCATGGGTGCTCGTTATATCGCATGCATATCGATCAAGAATAAACGCCTTTGCCCCTCCCATCTATATATCTATGGGCGATATATGTGATGTGTTATAGCTGAAGCGAATAAGGGCGAGGCTTTATAGCTAGCTAGTCCGGATGTGTTTGCAGCATCGGCCGCGTGGTCGTACGTGCCACATGAATAGTAATATTCCGTGTTCTGAAATGATCTGGTGAAGGTGTTAATTGGTAAGTAAGAGCCGTCAATTATATAAATATTACTGGTCGAGTGTTATTGATTAATTATTGTCGTTTCTTTAGAATATTATATATACAGTATGTGTAAGCTTTACTGCTGGAAAGTTTGCATCTTGCCATATATGCACCAGTGCAGTATTACTTGTACTGATAATTGGTGATGCCTATACGAATTTAATTGGCACCCATCAAACGATAAAATTGAAGTCGCCGGCCTTTCCTGATCTCTTGTAAGAGTTCTATTCCTATGATATATCTTTCCTACTTCTTCCCTCTCTCTCTCTCTCTCTCTCTCTCTTTTGTGTCGTTCATGGCCAGGACATCATCAAGTAGCATCAGAGATCAACAAGCTTCTCAGTGTCTTCATCAAATCCCGTTATGGAGATGACTAATGAGAGCTGCCTTGTTCCAAATGTCAAAGGGGATCCTCTTTGGAGGGTCCTTCATGGATCGAGTCGAAATATATAGAGGAGATTTGTTTAGAGATTGAGTAGTTCACTTGAGATTATCTTGACCTGTCTCCAATGTCACTCTCTTGAGATTTCTCCTATATATTTTAAGCGTACAAATTTGAGGATCAACTTGGCACGCATACACAGAGAAACTTTGAAAGTAAAAATAAAGTCACACAATGTTAAGAAGCCGTAAGATAAACTCTCAAAATTAGAAAAAAAAAATCACTGGACAAATTGAATCGACTATGCAAAGATTTTTTTTTATTTTCTGAGAGGGGAATACACTGACTGTGCACTCTCTCTCTCTCCCTGTAAATCTATGACTCTCTATCTGTCTCTCTAAAAACTCCTCCAGCCAGCACCACCACACACAAGGAGAAAAGACAACATATGTATGCTACCTTAATTTTGGAAGAACACATGGAAGAAGACTCCACTGCACATTAATTACACTTCCTGGTTAACCAAGAAAAAAAAAACCCAGCTGGCCCCATGGATTTTATTGGCATTCGGTGACGATCGAAGAAGCCAAGACAGCAATTACAAGCTCGCTCTGGACTGGAACCCCACCTCCATCGTGATGACATTGACATGCATGTGGATCTGAATCTGATGGTCATCGATCTCCGCGGCAGGTGGGGGCGGCGGCGGCGGCGATAAAGAGAAAAAATGGAATAAAACGGCGGCGGCTGCGACGATAAAGAGAAAAAATGGAATAAAAAAATATTTTAGATAAGATCAGTGACAAGGAGACAAGGCCCATGCAGCTGGCTAGCAGGCTGACGAGTGGCCCATCCTCCATCCCGAGTGGCACGCCACAGAACATGCAACAACCATATATATATATATATATATATATATATATATATATATATATATATAGGGGAGATGTTCACATGGTCATGGGGCCGGCATCATGTGAACATTTTCCTATATATATATAGTACAGCAATGCACGACACTGCGCTCGAAGTAGCTTCGGGCACTCTCAACGGTCCTGATTGATTGTAAAATAGATTAAGTGGGTAAATTAAATCGTAGGTAAGATATTTATAAAATAAATTAAAATATTTTGATTAGGAGATAAGATAATCCGAAATATCTTTTAGAATTGTGAAAAAGTTTAACCCTCCTTGTTCTACTTTTTTGGTAGAACAAGTTATCTCGAGATAAATTAAGATAAGAGTTTATCCCATAGAATATCTTATATGAGCAACCAAAGAAAATATGATAACTTTTAGTGGGGTATACCAGTTTATCCTAGTTTATCCCCCAAACAAACAGGACGTGAATCCTTGGAGAGGGTTAAGGTCTCGTTTGGGAACACAATGTTAATGGATTATGACCTTGAAATCTTCGCTCCTCAAAAGTCTTGTCAAATCTTCTTTGTCACGTCAGATTATTCCAAAAGTTGGATTATGAGTTTTAGAGAGAGATAGGGAGAAAAGGAACACTTTTCATAATCTCAAAAAATTGGTCTCCACCAACTTTTTCTCTCTCTAAAGGATTATGAAAAAAATCCATAATCTTAAGTGTTGCCATACGCGCCCTAAGGAGTGCGTCGAGCATAGCTACAGGCGAAAGAGACAGCATGGAGCGAGGCAGAGGAGAGGGCGACGATAGTAGAGATGAGGGCATGAGAGGAGGAGGCAAGGGCGGCGTCGGTGGCAGCGGTAGAGCTGGTAGAGAAGCCTAAGGGGGGACCGAGGATCCTATATGACATGGCAACAAGGAAGACGACTAGGACGAGGACACACAAGATATTTCTTGAATTTTTTAAATATTATAAAATATTATACTTTTTAAATATTATATTTTAAGAATTTTGTATTTAATTTTAATAATAAAAATGCATTTTCTATTTTTCATTGCGTGTGATATGCACTGTGTGATGCGTATTTCTATATTTTTATATATTATATATTGATATTTTAATTAAATTAATATTTTAAAATTTTTAAAAGTATTTAGTGATGGATTAACGAGAGATTAATGTTCATGTGCATGACATAAAGAGCGATGGACTGGCAACTATTTTGGGTCAATTTTAATTTTAATTAAATTAATATTTTAAAATTTTTAAAAATAATTAGCGATAGATTGGCACGGGATTAACGATGAATTTTTCTTTGTATAAGATATAAACAGTGATGGACTAACGCTGTTTGGCGACGGATTAGAGGTGGGACTATTATTATGTCGCTAATATCGTTTATAGAGTGATTAGAGAAGGAATAAATCACTCTCTAATCCGTGCTAATTTTTAGAGAAAGTTTAGAGAGGGATTATATCCATCTCTAATCCATTGTTAATTAGCGACAGATTAGGGTAAAATATTGTTATGTCATGAATATTTATTTAGAGATGGAGTAGAGATGAAATATGGTTGTCGCTAGCAAAACTTATTTTCTTATTGTGCTAGTCACATGCTTCGTAGTAAGCACATCATCCACAATGCTATTTAACGACGGATTAGAGATGGATGTCGATCCGTTGTTAATTAATTAGCGAGTAAATTATAAGTACGATAATTATTCGTGACAAGTCAGTCACTAATGTCTTTTGAGACGGATTTACGGTGGATTTGCGATGGATATATGGCCGTCGCTAACATCACATTTTCTTGTAGTGGTTAATCACATGTTTCATAATAATCACACTAGCTTCCGTCGCAGATCTTTTACAGTTGTCTTAGTCGACACGGGGTGGAACACACTTTCATCCAACCACAACCGGATTGTGTTGATAGTGTTCTTATCTAGTAACTTCCACGTGGCTTCTGACATTTTATTTGACCTGTGGTCAAAACTTTCAATAGATGCATAGAGTTCTTCACAATAAAAGATGTACTCCATCTTTGACTTTCAGATCACCTAGCTGTTTCTGTCGACTTTTACATCCATCTCATCCAATACAAACAAGATTATCTCAACATGTCTCTAATGTCACTATGTTGAGATTTTTCTCCTACTCTGTGCACGCAAATTTGAGGACGAACTTGGCACGCAGACACAGAGATACTCTGAAAGTAAAAAGAAAGTCACACTATATATCAAGAAGTCGTAAGATAAACTCTCAAAATTGAAAAAAAAACACGGGACAAATTTAGTGGACTATGCAAAGATTTTTTTTTTTCATTTCCTGAGAGTGGAAATACACTGGCTGTGCACTCTCTCTCTCTCTCTCTCTCTCTCTCTCTCTCTCTCCCTGTAAAACTATGGCTCTCTCTCCCTGAAAACTCCTCCGGCAAGCACCACCACACACAAGAAGGAGAAAAGACAATATATATGTATACTCCCTTAATTTTGAAAAAAAAAACTTAAAACCCATGGAAGAAGCCTCCACTGCACATTAATTAATTACAACACTTCCCTGTTTAACCAAGAGAAAAAAAAAACCCCAGCTGGCCCCATGGATTTTATTGGCAAAAATTAACATGGCATTCGGTGACGATCGAAGAAGCCAAGACAGCAATTACAAGCTCGCTCTGGACTGGAACCCCCCACCTCCATTGTGATGACATTTGACACCCATGTGGGATCTGAATCTGAAGATCATCCATCGATCTCCGGGGCAGGTGGGGGCGACGGGCGGCGGCGGCGGCGGCGACGATAAAGAGAAAAAATGGAATAAAAAAATATTTTAGATAAGGTTAAATTAGGCTCAGTGACAAGGAGACAAGGCTGACGAGTGGCCCATCCTCCATCTCCCCTCTCGATCCCGAGTGCACACCACAGAACATGCAATTACAGCCCAGAATATGTGTATATAGTGGAGCAGTGCACCTCGAAGTAGGAAGATAATATGTGCACAAGTCTTCAAATTAAAACATCCTTCGTCTAATTAAGAAGATCTCCAAGAATAATGGGTGATTCTGGCAATGGTGGCATTGGTGATTCTGGCAATGCCCATTATTAGAATAGTCTTGCAGGTGTTAATCACGCCAAGAATAATCGGATGAAAACGTACAAGAAAACAATCTACTTCCAGGAAACAAAAAAAAATTGCAATGTCCATTCTATTTGTTGTATATGTATCTCGTTATAAGCAAGGAAGAGCGGACTGGACGAATCAAGCAGTCTTGGCTCATTTCTTCCATTCTTCGTGTTCGTGCTTCCTCGTTCTCTTCTCCTCTCCTCCGTCTCTCACAGCTTATGCTCGAGCTGGCAGGCGAGGTGGGTTCCCGTTGGAAATGAAGTCACGTTGTTGATTTAAAATTTCTCATTAATGATTTATCCTGTATTGGGAGTTAAAAAGTCTTATTTAACTTTATGTAGGGGAGAGTTCTGACTTAGGTTCAAATCGTGTTTCGGATGATTTGTTCGATCGAATATAAGTAAATATACATATTTATTTATTTTGATTTGGGCCAACAGTTAAGTCGCGTCTGTTGGGGCTGGTGGCGAAGGGTTGCGTCCCTTCCAACCCCTCGAGACTTCTATATATGGGGCTCGATTCTGAGTTTCTGAGACACCAAAGGTTGCGTCCTTTCCAACCGCCCGAGACTTCTATATATAGGGTTCGATTCTGAGTTCTTGAGACACATAAAATTGCGTCCCTTCTAACCGCCTGAGACTTCTATATACGGGGCTTGATTCTAAGTTTCCAAGACACAGAAAATTGAACCTCTCTGCCGCGAATTCTCTGTTCTCCTCCCTCTACTGTGAATTCTCTGTTCTCTCTGACTTTATTTCGCTGCAATTGCGAACTCTTTTTTACTCTGGGATGTTCTTCATCAATATTGATCAGATTCGAGACTGCTCTAATCTTGCACCTAAAGAAGCTAACGAAATCATGGGGTTGAGTCAATCTCGAGGACGAAATGCCGGTGAACCCTGTGCTACGAGGAGAGGACGTCTTCCATTTTAAAGATAATGTCATCCGAGACACGTTTCTCTCCCAATCAGGTGATTCTAAACTCTTTTCCTTCTTTTTGCTAGTATAGTAGATTAATTTGATAATTAATTTCATCATATCTGAACTAACATATTTCCCCCTATATGTCCAACAGTTCCCTGGAGAAGCCCCATGTGGAGAGACCGACTGGGAGCCGATCTTCCGAAAGTCTCCGTCAAAGAAGATAATTTGAAGACAAGCAGAACTAATCATTCATTAGTGGTGCTCATTGCTCAATATCCACAGTACACAAATGAAGATCAGGATGTCCGTAAAGGAGAGAAACTAGATGATCCGGACATGGCGCAGACATGGAAGTAGACAATGTGGATCTTCATAAAATTTCGAGAACAATGGTCGATCACCTGATTGATCCTTGGTGACATACTTGCGTCATATGATGAAAATAGCTAAGACCCTGTTTTATAACGAGTCAAGGCCAAATAAGATAGCTTAGGTGGAGTCGGATAGATCATTCTTGTTTCACTTTTTTTTTTCTTAACCGGAGTTAAATATGATTAAAATAGATTAACTCATTCTTAAAAAATAGATGAAATAAATTAACTGACCCCGATTAAGATTAAAAGTCGGGAGGACCACCCCGGATAGACCACTCGCCCATAATCTATCTCTAATCAAACGACAACAAATACTGTTCACAGGTGCATTGATAACAATTCTCTCAAGATGTAAGGATATTGTTCCCAACGACAACAAATACTCGTATCAGAAGAAAGCCGCAAGGAACCCAGCTAAAAAGCAGGCTCTACACGGATTGAGTATTACTTACAACAGGATCCCTACCTCTTTATTTTACACTGCCATCCATAGTAAATGATGGCTACGCTTCAAAGCAAAACTTATGTACAAAGAATGACACACCATATGCGGCTCGAAAGCAGTGCACCATCAATAGAACAGAATGCCTGATGCACTTACAAGGGAAAAATAAAAAGGAAAAAGAGAAACGAACCCATTCACATACAAACAATTCTATGGAACAACATATGCTGGGACATGAGAATTGGAGAAATTAGAACCACTCGGACACACATCTTGGGTAAAGCCCAGCCTCTGTGGCAACAGCTGATAGAGACTGCAGTTCTTTTTGTACTTTCCGCCTCTCATAGAAGACAGAACACGCAAGTGAGGTGCATTTTACCCCGCTCTCTATGATCCAGTCCCCACCACCACAATGTCTGCATATCTGAGATACAGAAATAAACGTCACTTCCCGCAATAAAGAAGCAAGATCAAGACTACTCATCAGGTCAGGCGACGAATCTACAATAACTTAGGTACCATATTGTAGGATCAGAACTTACAGCCGACAGATGATGGATATCACGCTCTAATCTTGAGGTTCTTCCAACCAAGACAGTTGCGGCAAGTGGTCCCTTGTTGGAGCAACCATCACATAAGTGGACAGATGTTTGCACCAGCTTGCCACATACGTCACAGTGTTTCGAGAGGTAATACTTGTCTATTCTACTTTTTGTAAGAAAGCCCTTTTTAGGGATCTCCTTTGTGTCATCAAAACCATGAACAGCAAACGTTGAACTAGATTCACAAGAATGGCGTTTAGCTGCTGTTGGTCTCACTGGGCGAGGTATTTCTGAGGTAATGTAAGGCATAAGTCATCTTAATTAATTTGTCATATAAGACACGTCTTGATCCGAAAGTATTTTTAAAATCTAAAACAAAAAGATCAATTTTTGAATAAACAAATCTAACACTATTCAATTGATATTATTTTATTTTATAATTTTTTTTACATAATCAAATAAGATTGTCTTTCTACGCCAAGATAAAAGTTAATGATGATTTGAAATCCACGCTATTTAAAATTTTTTAAAAAATAATTGATGCACACCTCAGTTAAAAATTAACCCGGGTGTGGGTATAATTACTCAAAAATTAAAAAAAAGATAAAGTTGCACGTCGCACGACACGAAACATATATTATTGAGATTTTTACGTGATAATCATTGTTAGAGGTGAATTTGTAAAAAAATCATTCTTAAAAATATATTAATAGACATATCACTCGGTTAATTCAAATAGTGCATAAATACCATTTAAACGTAATTTTTTTACAGGTTACCGGTAAAAAGAAATAATATGTATGTAAATAAATATGATTTTTTTACACATTTCAGATTTACACAGTAATATACACGTTAATATATTTCTAAGACAAGGGCCGCGGCAGTAATTGACACCGTGGTTGGTGAGGGCGAGTGCGGGTAGGACGGGGGTGGCCACGGCATCCGTGGGTGCGCCGATGCTGTCTCATCAACGTACGCGGGTGCTGCTACGTATTATAGCGGCCCTTGTCACCACAGGAAGCGCAGGATCGATGGAACCCGCGGCCGACGAGGGCGAGCACGGGCCGGGTGGGGGGGCGGGTAAATTTCAATCATAAGAATCTCTAAAACATCTTCTTAAGATGGTTCCTTAACGCTCCCTTAAGAAGAAATAAGGCCAAAGAATAATGGTACGTACGTGGGTGGATTCGCCGTCCGATTTCTAATACCTTAACGCACATCATGTGTTATTGCACACCTAGGGCATTAAGTTGTTGTTTATTTTTTAAATTGTGACGTGGGACTCATGTCCCCTAATTTGTTATACAAGTTACATCTCCATTGGACGGTGTAAAACACTCCAAAAAAATGATCGGATTAAATAAATAGCGTTGGATTTTTTTAATAAGCTCTTTTATTTTTAATTTTTTTTAGTCATCGTCAAGTAAGGATATGTTAAGAAGAAGTAGACCTAACGAAGAAAGAGGTATTATAAAATACCTCAAATTTTAAAAAAAAAGTAGACCTAACGTCACAATTTTTTTTTTTAAAAAAAGAAAACTTGGTGCTGGGTGTGTAATAGGCAATAGTGTGCACTAATAGGCATTACTAAACGGTAACTTGCATACGCGTAATGGGTGCAGGTGTGCACTAACGAGTAGCCCTACCCTATCCTCTCGCGACGATTACACACCACAGAACATGCAACAAAATGAAAAGGTAGACGAGCTGTGCACCGCACAACACGTACGCTACAGACACACAAGAAGAAGAAGAAGATAGGCACAAATGATCAGCCGAGTCGATAAGATCAATATGCACAAGTGAAGAGGCTGTGCACCGCACACTTAATGACACAAATAATTAAGATGAGAACAATATGCACAAGTCATCAGCCAAGTCGACCCTTCCCCAACCCGTAAAAATCTATAAATTAACGGCCGTCTGAGCAGCTAGCTAGCTAGCTACTTCTTCTTCAACTCGAACGTCCCACACCTCCCTCTTCAATTCCCTCAAAAGCTTTCTTCCACCGCTGCCATCTTCGCGTTTCTTCCTGTTCGTGTGTGTGCCTCGATCACTTGTTGTGATCCAGCCGCCACACTCGATCAATGGCAGCTACGCCCGCCGGGACTCGCACCACCGTGCTGGCGGCGGCTCTCGTCGTGGTGGTGCTGATGGCCTCTCCGGTGTGGGCGCAGAAGGGGCACGCATGTCTGCTCAACTGCAGGGGGCAGTACGTGAACTGCCACTCCAACTGCCCCCTGCGCCGCACCATCCCTGTCACCGTCTGCTGGAGTCAGTGCACGCTGGCGTTTAACGCCTGCAACTCCCGATGCTCCAACACATAAAACTATATATATATATACGTACCACGAGCATGCATTCATGGGTGCTCGTTATATCGCATGCATATCGATCAAGAATAAACGCCTTTGCCCCTCCCATCTATATATCTATGGACGATATATGTGATGTGTTAGCTGAAGCTAGAAAAGGAGAGGCTTTGTAGTCCGGCCGGATGTGTTTGCAGCATCGCCCGATGAAGGTGTTGGTAGTAAGAGCCGTCAATTATGTAAATATTACTGGTCGAGTGTTATTGATTAATTATTGTCGTTTCTTTAGAATATATATATACACGGTATGTGTAAGCTTTACTGGAAAGTTTGCATCTTGCCATATGCACCAGTGCACTGTTATTTGTAATAATAATTGGTGATGCCTATGCGAGAATTTGGCATCTATCAAACGATAAAATTGAAGTCGTCGACCTTTCCTGATCTCTTGTAAGAGTTCTATTCCTATGGCATATCTTTCCTACGTACTTCTTCCCTCTCTCTCTTTTGTGTCGTTCATGGCCAGGACATCATCAAGTAGCATCAGAGATCTACAAGCTTCTCAGTGTCTTCATCAAAACCCGTTTTGCAGATGACTAATGAGAGCTGCCTTGTTCCAAATGTCAAAGAGGATTCTCTTTGGAGGGAGGGTCCTTCATGGAGTCAGAAATATATAGAGGAGATTTGTTTAGAGATCGAGTAGTTCACTAATTAATTAAGAGGCTTGCATTTGGCAGGCTTGAATTGAACGATGACACCAACAACAACTTGTTTGATAGCCGAGTCAGTCATCCATTCCAGGCCAACATCCCCTCTCCAAACTCATTATGTTGAGATCAAAATTGCTATATTCCCAGTTGAGATCAAAATTAATATATTCCCAGTTTTAAGAGCTGGATGCAGACTGATCTAAAAACACTAATATGTTAATTAGCTCTTCATGAATTAATTAATTAATGACCACTTGTCATCAATTTTTGAACAGTTCCATTGTGCATGTTAAGTACCTATTCATGGTTGAGCATAATTAACCTGAGGACTAGCTCCTATCTGCGTGTTTGAGGATTACCTGAGGATGACACTTGTAACCTACAATCTGTCGATTCCCATACCGATATGAATCGGATCGAATCCAGCAGATGCTAAAAAAATTAGATTTGCTTCTGCAATCCTTGGAGTGAACTGATTAGTTAAGCCAGTTAGAGGGATGGCATTATATATATATATATATAGAATGTTATAGCTAAAAAACTTTGGGGGATTGGTAACTATATAATTAAGAATGGAAAACCTGAAATTTTAGACATAGATGGGAATGACGAAGTTTAACTCTAAAAAGTGCCGTACAAGCTTCTCTTGTCAAACTGGTAGCCTATATGTATCTGTGTCTTACAAAAAGAGAAACAGTCGATCACCACCAGCGTCCAAATTCACATATTAAGAATTCCAGTGTGGAGAGGGGGATTTCTGTAGCCCACCCAAAGAGCAGCCCAACAAGACCTAACAGGATCCAACGAGGCAAGCTCACCTGAGTGATAGACCACAGGGCCCACTCAGGAAAGAAAAGCCCAATGAACAAACACTCGAGGAACCAGCTGTAACGACCCGAGAATCCGATTACCGGGAAGGCCCGATAACCCGAGACTCGCACCGCCACCCACGAGCCCGAAGACTCGGAAGGGTTAAAAGGATGGTGTGGAAACTACACAAGCATCACAAATAATTGCAGGAATTAAGCAGTTATGATATTAAGCAGGAAATGAATTAACATTTTACATGGTCCACAATAAAATAACAACAACAGCAACAGAAGTCCACGACTAGTACAGTGACAAGAAAGAAAAGTACAGCTACACGGGGCATCCCCCGGCTCTGACCTCTGGCACTACCTCTGGGCACCCGCACCACGCTTCCGCTGCGCTCCTGACACGCTCCCCGAAGGTGGCGCCTCACCTGAAACACGGTGAAAACACGCAGGGAATGAGTCTCGGAACAAGACTCAGTAGGGATCACTCGAACCCTACCTCGTAAAACGAGAAACCACTACCCTAGCGGTAGGAAGGTACCTCGGAAAGGAAAGCCCTGTACTCTACAGAACTAGACCCTAACGGCACGCAAACCGACACACGTGCCACGGTACGAGAAGACCGAAACTCAACGGTCGGACCGTCAAAACCCGAAGGTCGGAAACACACGACTGACAGTCTGACACTCCGTACTCGACAGGAGTACCACCCACTAGAAGCACAGCCGGTAGCGTCCCCTGACGTCTTACACCGCACCGCAGGTGAACCGCCTGACATGGTAGGTCCTACCCGAGGCGCAAACACCGTACAAGTAACCACAACAAGTGACTAGCTGGGGTCACGCCCGTCGACGTGGGTCCAACCGCCCCCAACCACGTGTGCACACACAGACCACGCGTCCCAGGTCTGGCCCTCTGACCGGTTTTCCCCTCAGCCGGACTCTGGCTGCAAGACGTGGGGCCCAACGGTAACCGGTCCACAAACCGTCTCTAAAGGTCAGCCCGTACACCACTCCCTGGTGCGACTAGCACACGCGTACTAGTAGGCTACGACTAGTGGAGGGTCACTGAAGGAGTAGACTCTCAAGTTACGGAAAACAACGCCCAAGCCCGACAACGTGTGGGAATCACCCCACGCACTAGTCCCGTCGCACGGAGACCACGGTCGGAGAAAGGCGAGGTTGCCACCCTCATGGGGCAACACAGGAAGTGGCGGTCCGACCCTGGACCGTCACAGCAAAATGGCGGTCCACTCTAGGGCCGTCACTTACAAATGGCGGTCTAAGGCAGACCGTCACACAGCCAGAGGGGTAGGGGAAGTGACGCGCCTGCTCAAGTGCGTCGTTTGAAAGTAACGCGCCTGAGACAGGCCGTCACACGGCGCCCCACACCCTCCAAAACCACAGGGAAAGTAACGCGCTTACCCTGGCGCGTCGCTTACAAGCAACGCGTCGGGCTCAGTGCGTTACTCGCATGTGACGCGCCTAGACCAGCGCGTCGCATGGCCCTCACGCTCGGGATGGAAAGGGAAGTGACGCGCCTGCCCCAGCGCGTCGCTTGTAAGTAACGCGCTGGGCCCAGTGCGTCGCTTGGCCCATCCACATGGGGGACAACAGGAAGTAACGCTCCTGCCCCAGTGCGTTACACGCATGTAACGCGCCTATCTCGGTGCGTTACATGGCCTGACCCCCAACGGTCAAAACCAACGGTCGAAACGCATGTGACGGCCCAGCCCAGGGGCGTCACTAGCAAACGGCGGCCAGTCGCAGGACCGTTACAGCCCTCGACCCCAAAGGCCAACACCCAGGGAAGTAACGCACCCCTCTAAGGGCGTTACAAGCATGTGACGGTCACTGGAGTGACCGTCGCTTGCCCCAGAGCACGCTACGGCGGGAAAACCCCAAAAACACCAACCACGCCCCCGTACCTCCACCGGAGAGGGGGAAAACAAGGGGGAAGACCCCTGGGGACCCCTAGCATGCATCTAAGCCACCAAAACATAGAATCATGGGCTAAAACCATAGATCGGGCGGCTCACCCCAAAACATGGAAAAACCCCAAAAACGCCCAAACATGCCTCTCTCGGCCTCCCCGCGGCCTACAAACCACGGAAAAGAACGGCGAAGAGCTAGGGAACGTCACCCTACCTCAATGGAGCGAATGCTCCGCCGGATCGTCCACGAATCGCGAAGAACGCTTGAAAACCCTCGTTCTTCCTTAAGCTTCCCACGCTCGCCGCACGCCCCCACGACCGCCTCGCCGCCGCCCACGTCACCGCGCCGTCGCCCCGCCGCCGTCTGCAGCCGAAGGGGAGCTCGCCGTGGCCAACCGGGAGGAAGAGAGGGAGAGGGAGGGAGACACGGTGGAGGAGGAAGGAGGAAGAAGAAGAGAGGAAGAAGAAGATGGTGGGGGAGAGAGAAAAGAAAAAGGGTTTATATAGAAAATCCGATTTTTCGGAAAAATACCGAAAATTAGAAAAATACATTTCCGGAATCCTCGGAACGCACCGATCGCAACGGTACCACTCGTGCCTCGGGGAACTGCCCGGTTCGCCCGCAGCGAGCGTCCGAAGAAAAAGCCGAAACACACACCGGGAATCGGAAAACACACGCGGAAAAAGCCGCGGAACGCCTCCGGACCTCCGAAACGACTCCGGATCGCGCCGATCCGAACACGAAAGATGTCCGAAACGAAATTTCGGACACAACGGAGCCGGACACTCCGAAAACCAGATCCGGGACCCATGAAGAAGGATCCGAAAGGTCCGGGATATTACAGCCCTCCCCCCTTAAGGAATTTCGTCCTCGAAATTGAGAACAACCCAAGGGGAAAGAAGAGGAAGACTCACTCAAACAGGTACGGGAACTGCTGACGCATCTCGTCCTCACGTTCCCACGAAGCCTCACCACCAGAGTGTCGTTGCCACACGACCTTTACCAGGGGAATGACCTTGTTCCGCAGGCGCTGCTCTCGCCTATCCTCCACGCGGATCGGAAACTCTGGGAGAGAAAGATCTGGAGTCACCTCAGGCCAAACGGAAAACTCGAGCACATGAGAGTCATCGGGCATATACTTCCGCAACATAGAGACGTGGAACACGTCATGCACCGACGCCAACTCAGAGGGTAACTGCAACCGGTAAGCAACCTCACCGATGCGCTCCACAATCGCGAAAGGACCAATATAGCGGGGACTCAGCTTCCCACGCCGTCCAAATCGCATCACCCCCTTCATCGGAGAAACTCTCAAGAACACATGATCGCCCACGGCGAACTCGAGGGGCTGCCGCCTACGATCAGCATAGCTCTTCTGCCGACTCTGGGCCGCCAACATGTTCTGACGAACCAGGTGCACAACATCCACACATTGCTGCACCAATTCCGGTCCCGTCAAAACACGCTCACCCACCTCAAACCAATCAAGTGGAGTCCGACAAGGACGCCCATACAATGCCTCATAAGGAGCCATGCCGATGCTCGAATGATAGCTGTTGTTATAGGCAAACTCCACTAACGGTAGGTGATGAATCCAACTCCCCTGCCACTCCAGGCAGCAGGATCTCAGCATGTCCTCCAAAGTCTGAATGGTCCTCTCAGACTGACCATCTGACTGTGGATGATACGCCGAGCTAAATGCCAACTCCGTGCCAAGAGCTCGCTGGAAACTCCTCCAGAATCCAGAAGTGAAGCGCGGATCCCGATCCGACACGATCGAAATGGGAACCCCATGCAACGGAACGATCCGCTCCACATAAAGACGAGCCAACTTAGGCACGCTCCAGCTGACCTTGACCGGTAGCAACCGCGTCACCTTCGTCAGCCGATCCACCAGCAACCAAATACTGTCCTGCCCAGTCGGGGTTCTGGGCAACCCCACCATAAAATCCGTGGTCACATGGTCCCACTTCCAAGCAGGAACATCCAAGGGCTGGAGAGTACCGCCTGGTCGCTGATGCTCTGCCTTCACTTGCTGACAGATCAGGCACCTGGCCACAAACTCTGCGACATCTCTCTTCATGCCAGGCCACCAGAACTGCCTCCGCAAGCTCCGATACATCTTCGTCGCACCCGGGTGCACAGTGTACCTGCTCCCATGAGCCTCGCGTAACACCGTACGACGAACCTGCTCTTCCGCTGGGACGTACAGCCTGCCACGAAACCTCGCAGCACCGTCCTCGCTGAGCTCCACATCAGCCATCGCAAGAATCCGGGGCAACTCAGGGTCCGCATGCTGAGCCTCTGTCACCTGACGACGAATAGCAGGAGTGACAGTCAGACTCGCAAGCACTGCCAACCCTGGCTCCTGGGGAATCTTGAGCCTGAAAGATACTTCGGGCACCTGTTCCCAGAGCCTCCACTTCCTCAGCATCAAGGTACTGATCACGACCTTCCGACTCAAGGCATCGGCGACGACATTCATCCTGCCCGGCTGATAAGACAGGGTGAAGTCATAGTCCTTCATGAACTCCATCCAACGCCTCTGTCTGAGGTTCAGATCTCTCTGCGAGAACACATACCTCAAACTCTGATGGTCAGTGAACACCTCGAACTTCTCACCATACAGATAATGCCTCCAGATCTTCAGCGCGAAGATCACTGCCGCCAACTCAAGGTCATGGGTAGGGTAGTTCTCCTCATGGGGCTTTAGCTGCCGAGATGCATAAGCCACCACTCTACCATGCTGCATCAGAACAGCACCCAATCCAACGCCGGAAGCATCTGTACACACCACAAAACCTCCCGATCCAGAAGGCAAAACCAACACCGGAGCCGAGGTGAGCAATCTCTTCAGTTCCCTAAAGCTCTGCTCACACTCCTCGGACCAGATGAAAGGCACATCCTTCCGCGTGAGCCTCGTCATCGGGGTCGCAATGCGGGAAAAATCCTGGATAAACCGGCGATAATAACCCGCAAGCCCCAAGAAACTCCGGATCTCCGTCACCGACCTCGGCCTCGGCCATTGCATCACAGCCTCGACCTTGGCGGGATCCACGGAAATGCCATCACCAGAAATCACGTGCCCCAGAAAGTGCACCTCACTGAGCCAAAACTCGCACTTGCTGAGCTTCGCATACAACTGGTGATCTCGCAACGTCTGCAGCACCACACCCAAATGGTACGCATGCTCCTCAGCAGACCGCGAATAAACAAGGATGTCATCCACGAAAATGACCACGAACTGGTCCAAATACGGATGAAACACCCTCTGCATCAAGTCCATGAAGGCTGCTGGGGCATTGGTGAGCCCAAACGGCATCACCAGAAACTCATAATGCCCGTACCTCGTACTGAACGCAGTCTTCTCCACATCGGACTCGCGAATTCTCAGCTGATAGTAACCGGACCGCAAATCAATCCGCGAGAACACTCGCGCAGACTGCAGCTGGTCGAACAAATCATCAATCCGCGGCAACGGATACTTGTTCTTAACGGTCACTTCATTCAGCTGCCGATAGTCAATGCACAACCGCAGACTACCGTCCTTCTTCTTCACAAACAGCACGGGCGCACCCCAAGGGGAAAAGCTCGGACGAATGTACCCCTTGGCCAACAGTTCCTGCAACTGCGCCCTCAACTCCCTCAACTCCGCGGGGGCCATACGGTAGGGAGCCTTCGCCAAAGGTCCCGTACCAGGTACAACCTCGATCACGAAATCGATCTCCCGCTGGGGAGGTAATCCAGGCAACTCCTCAGGAAAAACATCGGGAAACTCGCACACCACCGCAATGTCCTCGACATTCGGCTCCATCCGGTCAGACACAACCACTGACGCGAGAAAACCCTGGCAACCTGAATCAAGCAATCGACGGGCTCGAATAGCAGAGATAAGAAATCGAGAAGAGGCGGAACGGATACCTTGGAAATAGAAGGTCCTCTTGCTCGGATGTTGGAAGTAG
Source organism: Amorphophallus konjac (assembly GCA_022559845.1). Classification (NCBI taxonomy): domain Eukaryota; kingdom Viridiplantae; phylum Streptophyta; class Magnoliopsida; order Alismatales; family Araceae; genus Amorphophallus; species Amorphophallus konjac. The sequence goes on along the minus strand of CM040118.1, from coordinate 7,747,413 downwards.
ACCCTCTTCATCCCACAATCCACCACCGCTCCATGAGTCTCGAGCCAATCCATGCCTAGAATCACGTCGTAATCCCGAAGCTGCAACGCATACAACCTGCCTGGCATACTCCGCCCATCGATCCACACCGGAACCTGGTCGAAGCAATACGGAGTGACCATAAAGTCACCCGAAGGCAACTCCACAGCCAAATCACAGGACAACTGGGTCACCGGCTCCTCGACGTTCGACGCGAAATCCTCCGAAATAAACGAATGAGACGCGCCAGAATCAAATAAAACCCGAGCCGCACAACCCAAAATCTGAACGGTACCTTCCACGAGCTGCGACGCTACTGCCTCTGCCCTAGTCAAGTGCGTGATCTGGCCACGAGCTCTCTGCCTGCCTCCCACACTAGCTGACCTGGGTAGCGGCGGATACTGTCCCTGCTGCTGCTGCTGCTGGGAAACCTGCTGCTGCGGCGGCCTCTGAGGACAGTCGCGCGCCATATGCCCTGGCTGGTCACACCGAAAACAGATGATCGGCGCCGTGCACTGCCTGCCTGGGTGGGTCCCACTACACCGTGGACAAGGTCCTCGCGATCCACCCACCGATCCCTGACGCTGCAAAGGAAACGGCTGCTGTACACTGCCCGATGAAGCCTGCCCCTGATCTCTGGGCTTCTTCTTGCCGAACCCCTTCTTGAAGAACTTTTTGACCTTCGTGCCAAAGGACGCAGATCCTGTCACCGAAGCTGCCGATGCCGGTACTCCTGAACCACCCGACGCAGACTGAAAGAAACCCTGCTGCTGAGTAGCCGACTGCTGGCTGCGACCTGACACAGACTGCCCCTGGCTGATCGGTCCTCGAGTCCTCTGCATATCCATCTCCAAGGAAATCGCAACACGAGACGCCGTCTCGAGATCAGTGGCCCCATTCGCGATCAGATGGTGCCTCAGCTCCAACCTCAAGCCCTGCACAAACTGCGTCGTCCTCACCCTCTCATGCTCCATGATATGAGGTGCGTACCGACCCAGCTCGACAAATCGGGCCCTGTACTGCAACACGGACATGTCACCCTGCACCAGCTCCAGAAACTCCCGCATCCGCTGCGTAGCAACAACGTCTGGACAGTACGTACGCTCGAAAGCACTGACAAAGTCATCCCACTCGATCTGCTCAAGCGGACGAAGCTGAAAGGACGTCTTCCACTCGGAAGACCACCACCTCCGAGCCGTACCCTGCAACTGGTTGTAGGCCAACACCACTCTGTCCTCGACAGTACTCTTCGCAGAACTGAACACCCGCTCCATCTCATCGAGCCAATCACGAGCCGCATCAGGGTCTGCCTGGCCGCTAAAGTAAGGTGGATGAAACTGCATGAAATCCCTCACTGCTCGGCCTGGCCCACCCCTGACTGACGAGCCCTCACCGGCCTCTCCGCCGAACTGCTGAGCCATGAGATGGTACATGCCACGGAGAAAACCCTCGGCCCCCGGAGCCCTCGCAGCATCCGCGGCCTCGGTAGCTCCCGGAACTCTGCTATGCTCCTCCTGGTCCCTCTGGACCCCCTGCTGGATCTCCTGACCTCCAGCCGACTGCCCCTGCTGAGAGCGAGAACTCCTCCTCGGCGCCATCCTCGCTCCTTAAGCACAAGACAGAAAACACAGAAACGGAAGGTCAGAATAAAACACGCGGTGCCCAATGCCAGCGTCATCTGTACATCATCGTTGTGGACTAGTGGACCAATACAATTACCTATGATTCTCATGTAATTCCACAACCGCGCTCTGATACCAGCTGTAACGACCCGAGAATCCGATTACCGGGAAGGCCCGATAACCCGAGACTCGCACCGCCACCCACGAGCCCGAAGACTCGGAAGGGTTAAAAGGATGGTGTGGAAACTACACAAGCATCACAAATAATTGCAGGAATTAAGCAGTTATGATATTAAGCAGGAAATGAATTAACATTTTACATGGTCCACAATAAAATAACAACAACAGCAACAGAAGTCCACGACTAGTACAGTGACAAGAAAGAAAAGTACAGCTACACGGGGCATCCCCCGGCTCTGACCTCTGGCACTACCTCTGGGCACCCGCACCACGCTTCCGCTGCGCTCCTGACACGCTCCCCGAAGGTGGCGCCTCACCTGAAACACGGTGAAAACACGCAGGGAATGAGTCTCGGAACAAGACTCAGTAGGGATCACTCGAACCCTACCTCGTAAAACGAGAAACCACTACCCTAGCGGTAGGAAGGTACCTCGGAAAGGAAAGCCCTGTACTCTACAGAACTAGACCCTAACGGCACGCAAACCGACACACGTGCCACGGTACGAGAAGACCGAAACTCAACGGTCGGACCGTCAAAACCCGAAGGTCGGAAACACACGACTGACAGTCTGACACTCCGTACTCGACAGGAGTACCACCCACTAGAAGCACAGCCGGTAGCGTCCCCTGACGTCTTACACCGCACCGCAGGTGAACCGCCTGACATGGTAGGTCCTACCCGAGGCGCAAACACCGTACAAGTAACCACAACAAGTGACTAGCTGGGGTCACGCCCGTCGACGTGGGTCCAACCGCCCCCAACCACGTGTGCACACACAGACCACGCGTCCCAGGTCTGGCCCTCTGACCGGTTTTCCCCTCAGCCGGACTCTGGCTGCAAGACGTGGGGCCCAACGGTAACCGGTCCACAAACCGTCTCTAAAGGTCAGCCCGTACACCACTCCCTGGTGCGACTAGCACACGCGTACTAGTAGGCTACGACTAGTGGAGGGTCACTGAAGGAGTAGACTCTCAAGTTACGGAAAACAACGCCCAAGCCCGACAACGTGTGGGAATCACCCCACGCACTAGTCCCGTCGCACGGAGACCACGGTCGGAGAAAGGCGAGGTTGCCACCCTCATGGGGCAACACAGGAAGTGGCGGTCCGACCCTGGACCGTCACAGCAAAATGGCGGTCCACTCTAGGGCCGTCACTTACAAATGGCGGTCTAAGGCAGACCGTCACACAGCCAGAGGGGTAGGGGAAGTGACGCGCCTGCTCAAGTGCGTCGTTTGAAAGTAACGCGCCTGAGACAGGCCGTCACACGGCGCCCCACACCCTCCAAAACCACAGGGAAAGTAACGCGCTTACCCTGGCGCGTCGCTTACAAGCAACGCGTCGGGCTCAGTGCGTTACTCGCATGTGACGCGCCTAGACCAGCGCGTCGCATGGCCCTCACGCTCGGGATGGAAAGGGAAGTGACGCGCCTGCCCCAGCGCGTCGCTTGTAAGTAACGCGCTGGGCCCAGTGCGTCGCTTGGCCCATCCACATGGGGGACAACAGGAAGTAACGCTCCTGCCCCAGTGCGTTACACGCATGTAACGCGCCTATCTCGGTGCGTTACATGGCCTGACCCCCAACGGTCAAAACCAACGGTCGAAACGCATGTGACGGCCCAGCCCAGGGGCGTCACTAGCAAACGGCGGCCAGTCGCAGGACCGTTACAGCCCTCGACCCCAAAGGCCAACACCCAGGGAAGTAACGCACCCCTCTAAGGGCGTTACAAGCATGTGACGGTCACTGGAGTGACCGTCGCTTGCCCCAGAGCACGCTACGGCGGGAAAACCCCAAAAACACCAACCACGCCCCCGTACCTCCACCGGAGAGGGGGAAAACAAGGGGGAAGACCCCTGGGGACCCCTAGCATGCATCTAAGCCACCAAAACATAGAATCATGGGCTAAAACCATAGATCGGGCGGCTCACCCCAAAACATGGAAAAACCCCAAAAACGCCCAAACATGCCTCTCTCGGCCTCCCCGCGGCCTACAAACCACGGAAAAGAACGGCGAAGAGCTAGGGAACGTCACCCTACCTCAATGGAGCGAATGCTCCGCCGGATCGTCCACGAATCGCGAAGAACGCTTGAAAACCCTCGTTCTTCCTTAAGCTTCCCACGCTCGCCGCACGCCCCCACGACCGCCTCGCCGCCGCCCACGTCACCGCGCCGTCGCCCCGCCGCCGTCTGCAGCCGAAGGGGAGCTCGCCGTGGCCAACCGGGAGGAAGAGAGGGAGAGGGAGGGAGACACGGTGGAGGAGGAAGGAGGAAGAAGAAGAGAGGAAGAAGAAGATGGTGGGGGAGAGAGAAAAGAAAAAGGGTTTATATAGAAAATCCGATTTTTCGGAAAAATACCGAAAATTAGAAAAATACATTTCCGGAATCCTCGGAACGCACCGATCGCAACGGTACCACTCGTGCCTCGGGGAACTGCCCGGTTCGCCCGCAGCGAGCGTCCGAAGAAAAAGCCGAAACACACACCGGGAATCGGAAAACACACGCGGAAAAAGCCGCGGAACGCCTCCGGACCTCCGAAACGACTCCGGATCGCGCCGATCCGAACACGAAAGATGTCCGAAACGAAATTTCGGACACAACGGAGCCGGACACTCCGAAAACCAGATCCGGGACCCATGAAGAAGGATCCGAAAGGTCCGGGATATTACACCAACTCTCCCCGGCGGCCCCTAAGCTCGGAGGGCCCGAGTGATGGTCAGGTCACAAGGTGGGTCCGGTCTAAGCCGTTTCCCCGTCCGCCCGGACAGGGCTGACGTTTCAGGAGCTCGGCCAGACCAGACATTATCCGGTTCGTGCTACCGTTAAGAGTCCCCAACGGACAGGGGAATCAAGAAGCCGCCGGACTTCAAGGCGATAACGTTCCCACGATAAAGGCCATGAAAGCCCACGTTGAGGACGTAACTCCCACCGGAGACCCCTCAGCTTGCAGGGCTCCTGAAGGCGGCATACTACTTAAATCAGGGCTACCCTCCGGTGGAAGGTAAGAAGAAAAAGGGAGCCATTAAGGCACTCACACTCAAAACTCCTGAGCAATCCGCTTCACCCCTTTGGTGGAGAGGAATCTCGCGCACCAGCTTTTCTCCTCCCCATCATTGCTTCCACCGCAGTTCTACTGACTTAACCATCGGAGGGTTTTGCCCCAGGGAAATCCCCTGGGTCCTCTGATACGTTTCTCTGTCTTGCAGTTCATCTTCTGGTGATCCACAGCCAGCTCATGACTCAGCGCGAGATTTCACCTCTTCACAGTGATCGATCGAAACTCAATAAGATGAAGTTTTGTTGAGATTTCTTCTCCACATCCGTGCCGTTTTTGGGGTTTAACTTCACACGCTCGACGATCAAGTGGTGCATGGGGACAAACTAACGAACGCAAGGAACACTAGCTCGAGTTAGCCAAGGTTGAAGGGTGTTAGTTATGTTGGAGTCTGGAACGAGAGATAAATTCTTTATCGAAAAACATACACGAGTTCTTTGAATTCATAGTTATGGGCTCTTTCAACCTTAACGCCTAGGTTGTAAGATTTGTAAGGAGTTATTTGTTGCGCACCAAAATGGCATATTGTGGATAAAAACTGGAATAAATTGTGGATAAGAAAGAGAGTGCCTTGCGGAGAAAGACTCGCGCACATGGCCTTTCCACACAAAACAGAGCGCACCTTGCGGAAGTGGTCCCCGAATCTCCGGGATATATATATATATATAAATAAATAAATAAGAAAGTTGAGCACGTGGGAGAGAGAGAAGAAGTGATCTAGAAAGTCCCGCGTACAAGTTTGACCGACCAACCCCCAATCAATGGCCCATTAATTCTTATATGTAAAGAAAGTTGAGCACGTGGGAGAGAGAGAAGAAGTGATCTCGAAAGTCCCGCGTACAAGTTTGACCGACCAACCCCCAATCAATGGCCGTTTCAAGAATTAATAATGGGCCGGGTCGAGTGGCCTTTTGTGCTCTCTCATTGAAGGCAGGCTAGTATACAATTCTCATTGAAGGCAGGCTAGGATACTGCTTAATTGAAAGAGCTAGCTACTGGAAACATCAAACTCAACCATTATATATATATATATATATATGTATATATATGCATATTTGTACCGGAAGAAAGCATCATTCATTAGGGTAATCAATCTCAAACAAATGCAGGAGGCTGTAGTCGCCCCAAATATTAGGCCGTCAAAGAGGCACACGTCAGACATGCACTCATATTCTTTATTGAATATGTTGATTGATTGCCTGTAGTATAGTACGTAGTTCTTTTAGTATTTATATGTTTGATTCTCTCTTCTACCTGGTTCAACGTACGTGTTTCTTCAATTATCCCTTTTTCTCCCGCCGGTTGTTTCAGTTGGATTTTGGGTGTAAACTGTGAGTCTTTTTCTGTCACGTACGTCGACGTCCGTACTTTGTTGGCAAAAGCATGGCATTCGGTGATGAAGAGGCCAGGATAATATTTACAAGTTCTGGGACCAACCCATTCACATGACATTGAAATGGATGTGGATCTGAATCTGAAGATGATCCCCCCCCGGGCCGGGGCCGGCGAAGGGAAGGAGAAATTATTTTGAATAAGCTTGTGGCCGGGTTCAATGGCCAGGACACCCGAATCCTGTGGGGGTTGGCAAATCTTATCACTTTCAAACATGCATGCATGTTAAACTTTCTACGGGCAATAAATAGATACGACAAAAGATTATTTGTCGTTTCTAAAGAGAGTTTGGCGGAGCCTCTCGCTTATCTTCGGTGAGATCGATTCCCACCTGCAGATATTCTGTAGAAGATGTTTAAAATGTCGTGATTACTGATCCGAGTTATCCACCAATATTTAATTAATTTTGAAACCAGCTGGTCGGATTTTTTTTTTTTTTGAAAAAAATGGGAACCACCAGCCATTCCGGTGAGAAGATCATATATTTTTAAAAATCATATGAAGTACCGTGCTAGTTACAAATTATTGACTGTTTCAATCTAGTTTGAAATTGCAGCTATAGTGCCCACCGAAGAGAATTGTGGACAAGGGCCGCAGTTGTAGTTGCCACCGTGGTCGGAGACGGAGAGGGCGAGGGCGAGGGCGGGTAGGATGGGGGTGGCCACGGCATCCGTGGGTGCGCCGATGACGTCTCATCAACATCCGCGGGTGCTGCTACGTATTATAGCGGCCCTTGTCACCACATACAGGAAGCGCAGGATCGATGGAACCCGCGGCCGACGAGGGCGAGCACGGGCGAGGTGGGGGGACGACGAGCAAAGAATAATTTGAAAGGTATCAACTATTCTCGTCGAGGGATTTCAATCATAAAAATCTCTAAAATGTCTCCCTAAGTTGGTTCCCTAAGGCTCCTTAAGAAGAAATAAGACCAGAGAGCAATGGTGGGTGGATTTACTGTCCGATTTCTAATAACTTAGTGCACACCATGTGTTATTGCACACCTATAGGGCATTAAGTTATTTTTTTTTAGAAACATTTGGGCATTAAGTTATTTTTTTTTAAAAAAAATTTGTGACGTGAGACGACTCACGTCCCCTAATTTGTTATACAAAGTTACACCTCCATTCGACGGTGTAAAACACTCCAAAAAAATGATCGGATTAAATAAGTAGTGTCGGATTTTTTTTAATAAGCTCTTTTATTTTTAAATTTTTTTGAGTCATCAAATGAGGATAAGTTAAGAAGAATTAGACCTGACGTCACATTTGTTTTGATTTTTACATATATATCTCCATAAAATTTAAATTTGCTAAATATATATCTCGTTTGAACATATTATCATGAATATCTTTCATTTAGACATAAATGTTGATGTTATACCCCTTTATTCTATATATTTTAATCTTATTGACAATTAAATATCGATCTTAAACTATATATATCTCTTTTTCACATCTGTAAAGCTAGCGGCCTGTCTGAATTAATAGACTTTTTCCAATTCAATCATATGACCTGTCCGATTTTCAAAATATTGATACCTTTATGAAAAGAAATAAGACCAAGGAAGAAGGAAGATTGAGGGTGAGTGGATTTACTCTGCAATATTTAGACAGAAGCAATTATCTCCAATATATTATAAGTTTGAGCCTGTAGCTAGACTGTATCTATTTTAAAATCTTTGGCTAGATCGTTCCACGAGTAGCCCCTATCCTGTACCGACGACTACGCAGCACGGAACATGCCAAGCCGACGCTCACGGGAACACGCATGCAATAAAAAATTAGTAAAGCAGTGCATCGCGCGCACAACGAGCAGATAAGCACAAGTGAGACGGGTCGCGATCGATCCTCCCTGCCACCGGTAAAGAACAGTCTATAAAAGGCCGTCTCAACACTGCACTTCTTCTTCGATCGACTGGAACCCCCACCACGTCCTTCATTCTTCTAGTTTAATTAGCTCCCTCAAGAACTTTCTTCTTCCACCGCTGCCATCTTCGCGCGCGTTTCTCTCTCTCTCCGTGTGCCTCAGTTGTTGTGATCCAGTCGCCACACTCAATCAATGGCAGCTACGCCCGCCGGGACTCGCACCACCGTGCTGGTGGCGGCTCTCGTCATGGTGGTGCTGATGATGGCCTCTCCGGCGCGGGCGGCGTTACCATGTGTGCTCGACTGCAGTGCGCGGTACGAGGCGTGCCTCTCCAAGTGCCAGCGATCCCTCCCTGCCTTCGTCTGCAAGACTCCGTGCACGCTGGCGTTGAAGTCCTGCAGATCCCGTTGCTCCAACACATAAAACTATGTACGTACCACGAGCAGGCATGCATTCATGGGTGCTCGTTATATCGCATGCATATCGATCAAGAATAAACGCCTTTGCCCCTCCCATCTATATATCTATGGGCGATATATGTGATGTGTTATAGCTGAAGCGAATAAGGGCGAGGCTTTATAGCTAGCTAGTCCGGATGTGTTTGCAGCATCGGCCGCGTGGTCGTACGTGCCACATGAATAGTAATATTCCGTGTTCTGAAATGATCTGGTGAAGGTGTTAATTGGTAAGTAAGAGCCGTCAATTATATAAATATTACTGGTCGAGTGTTATTGATTAATTATTGTCGTTTCTTTAGAATATTATATATACAGTATGTGTAAGCTTTACTGCTGGAAAGTTTGCATCTTGCCATATATGCACCAGTGCAGTATTACTTGTACTGATAATTGGTGATGCCTATACGAATTTAATTGGCACCCATCAAACGATAAAATTGAAGTCGCCGGCCTTTCCTGATCTCTTGTAAGAGTTCTATTCCTATGATATATCTTTCCTACTTCTTCCCTCTCTCTCTCTCTCTCTCTCTCTCTTTTGTGTCGTTCATGGCCAGGACATCATCAAGTAGCATCAGAGATCAACAAGCTTCTCAGTGTCTTCATCAAATCCCGTTATGGAGATGACTAATGAGAGCTGCCTTGTTCCAAATGTCAAAGGGGATCCTCTTTGGAGGGTCCTTCATGGATCGAGTCGAAATATATAGAGGAGATTTGTTTAGAGATTGAGTAGTTCACTTGAGATTATCTTGACCTGTCTCCAATGTCACTCTCTTGAGATTTCTCCTATATATTTTAAGCGTACAAATTTGAGGATCAACTTGGCACGCATACACAGAGAAACTTTGAAAGTAAAAATAAAGTCACACAATGTTAAGAAGCCGTAAGATAAACTCTCAAAATTAGAAAAAAAAAATCACTGGACAAATTGAATCGACTATGCAAAGATTTTTTTTTATTTTCTGAGAGGGGAATACACTGACTGTGCACTCTCTCTCTCTCCCTGTAAATCTATGACTCTCTATCTGTCTCTCTAAAAACTCCTCCAGCCAGCACCACCACACACAAGGAGAAAAGACAACATATGTATGCTACCTTAATTTTGGAAGAACACATGGAAGAAGACTCCACTGCACATTAATTACACTTCCTGGTTAACCAAGAAAAAAAAAACCCAGCTGGCCCCATGGATTTTATTGGCATTCGGTGACGATCGAAGAAGCCAAGACAGCAATTACAAGCTCGCTCTGGACTGGAACCCCACCTCCATCGTGATGACATTGACATGCATGTGGATCTGAATCTGAAGGTCATCGATCTCCGCGGCAGGTGGGGGCGACGGGCGGCGGCGGCTGCGACGATAAAGAGAAAAAATGGAATAAAAAAATATTTTAGATAAGATCAGTGACAAGGAGACAAGGCCCATGCAGCTGGCTAGCAGGCTGACGAGTGGCCCATCCTCCATCCCGAGCCACAGAACATGCAACAACCATATATATGGGGGAGATGTTCACATGGTCATGGGCCGGCATCATGTGAATATTTTCCTATATATATATATATATATATATATATATATAGTAGAGCAATGAACGACACTGCACTCGAAGTAGCTTCGGGCACTCTCAACGATCCTGATTGATTGTAAAATAGATTAATTGGGTAAATTAAATCGTAGGTAAGATATTTTATAAAATATATTAAAATATTTTGATTGGGAGATAAGATAACCCGAAATATCTTTTAGAATTGTGAAAAAATTTAACCCTCCTTGTTCTACTTTTTTGATAGAACAAGTTATCTGAGATAAATTAAGATAAGAGTTTATCCCATAGAATACCTTATATGAGCAACCAAAGAAAATATGATAACTTTTAGTGGGGTATACCAGTTTATCCTAGTTTATACCCCAAACAAATAGGACGTGAGTCTTTGGAGAAGGTTAAGGTCTCGTTTGGGAACACAATGTTAGTGGATTATGACCTTGAAATCTTCGCTCCTCAAAAGTCTTGTCAAATCTATCTTTGTCACATCAGATTATTCCAAAAGTTGGATTGAGTTTTAGAGAGAGATAGGGAGAAAAGGAACACTTTTCATAATCTCTAAAAATTGGTCTCCACCAACTTTCTCTCTCTCTAAAGGATTATGAAAAAAATTCATAATCTTAAGTGTTGCCATACGCGCCCTAAGGAGTGCGTCGAGCGTAGCTACAGGCGACAGAGACAGCATGGAGCGAGGCGGAGGAGAGGGCGATGATAGTAGAGATGAGGGCATGAGAGGAGGAGGCAAGGGCGGCGTCGGTGGCAGCGGTAGAGCTGGTAGAGAAGCCTAAGGGGGGACCGAGGATCCTATATGACATGGCAACAAGGAAGACGACTAGGACGAGGACACACAAGATATTTCTTGAATTTTTTAAATATTATAAAATATTATACTTTTTAAATATTATATTTTAAGAATTTTGTATTTAATTTTAATAATAAAAATGCATTTTCTATTTTTCATTGCGTGTGATATGCACTGTGATGCGTATTTCTATATTTTTATATATTATATATTGATATTTTAATTAAATTAATATTTTAAAATTTTTAAAAGTATTTAGTGATGGATTAACGAGAGATTAATGTTCATGTGCATGACATAAAGAGCGATGGACTGGCAACTATTTTGGGTCAATTTTAATTTTAATTAAATTAATATTTTAAAATTTTTAAAAATAATTAGCGATAGATTGGCACGGGATTAACGATGAATTTTTCTTTGTATAAGATATAAACAGTGATGGACTAACGCTGTTTGGCGACGGATTAGAGGTAGGACTATTATTATGTCGCTAATATCGTTTATAGAGTGATTAGAGAAGGAATAAATCACTCTCTAATCTGTTGTTAATTTTTAGAGAAAGTTTAGAGAGGGATTATATCCATCTCTAATCCATTGCTAATTAGCGACGGATTAGGGTAAAATATTGTTATGTCATGAATGTTTGTTTAGAGATGGAGTAGAGATGAAATATGGTTGTCGCTAGCAACTTATTTTCTTATTGTGCTAGTCACATGCTTCGTAGTAAGCACATCATCCACAATGCTATTTAACGACGGATTAGAGATGGATGTCGATCCGTTGTTAATTAATTAGCGAGTAAATTATAACTACAATAATTATTCGTCACAAGTCAGTCACTAATGTCTTTTGAGACGGATTTACGGTGGATTTGCGATGGATATATGGCCGTCGCTAACATCACATTTTCTTGTAGTGGTTAATCACATGTTTCATAGTAAGCACACTAGCTTCTGTTGCAGATCTTTTACAGTTGTCTTAGTCGACACGGGGTGGAACACACTTTCATCCAACCACAACCGGATTGTGTTGATAGTGTTCTGATCTAGTAACTTCCACGTGGCTTCTGACATTTTATTTGACCTGTGGTCAAAACTTTCAATAGATGCATAGAGTTCTTCACAATAAAAGATGTACTCCATCTTTGACTTTCAGATCACCTAGCTGTTTCTGTCGACTTTTACATCCATCTCATCCAATACAAACAAGATTATCTCAACATGTCTCTAATGTCACTATGTTGAGATTTTTCTCCTACTCTGTGCACGCAAATTTGAGGACGAACTTGGCACGCAGACACAGAGATACTCTGAAAGTAAAAAGAAAGTCGCACTATATATCAAGAAGTCGTAAGATAAACTCTCAAAATTGAAAAAAAAACACGGGACAAATTTTGTGGACTATGCAAAGATTTTTTTTTCATTTCCTGAGAGTGGAAATACACTGGCTGTGCACTCTCTCTCTCTCTCTCCCTGTAAAACTATGGCTCTCTCTCCCTGAAAACTCCTCCGGCAAGCACCACCACACACAAGAAGGAGAAAAGACAATATATATGTATACTCCCTTAATTTTGAAAAAAAAAACTTAAAACCCATGGAAGAAGCCTCCGCTGCACATTAATTAATTACAACACTTCCTGTTTAACCAAGAAAAAAAAAACCCAGCTGGCCCCATGGATTTTATTGGCAAGAATTAACATGGCATTCGGTGACGATCGAAGAAGCCAAGACAGCAATTACAAGCTCGCTCTGGACTGGAACCCCCCACCTCCATTGTGATGACATTTGACACCCATGTGGGATCTGAATCTGAAGATCATCCATCGATCTCCGGGGCAGGTGGGGGCGACGGGCGGCGGCTGCTGCTGCTGCTGCGACGATAAAGAGAAAAAATGGAATAAAAAAATATTTTAGATAAGGTTAAATTAGGCTCAGTGACAAGGAGACAAGGCTGACGAGTGGCCCATCCTCCATCTCCCCTCTCGATCCCGAGTGCACACCACAGAACATGCAATTACAACCCAGAATATGTGTATATAGTGGAGCAGTGCACCTCGAAGTAGGAAGATAATATGTGCACAAGTCTTCAAATTAAAACATCCTTCGTCTAATTAAGAAGATCTCCAAGAATAATGGGTGATTCTGGCAATGGTGGCATTGGTGATTCTGGCAATGCCCATTATTAGAATAGTCTTGCAGGTGTTAATCTGCACGCCAAGAATAATCGGATGAAAACGTACAAGAAAACAATCTACTTCCAGGAAACAAAAAAAAATTGCAATGTCCATTCTATTTGTTGTATATGTATCTCGTTATAAGCAAGGAAGAGCGGACTGGACGAATCAAGCAGTCTTGGCTCATTTCTTCCATTCTTCGTGTTCGTGCTTCCTCGTTCTCTTCTCCTCCTCTCCTCCGTCTCTCACAGCTTATGCTCGAGCTGGCAGGCGAGGTGGGTTCCCGTTGGAAATGAAGTCACGTTGTTGATTTAAAATTTCTCATTAATGATTTATCCTGTATTGGGAGTTAAAAAGTCTTATTTAACTTTATGTAGGGGAGAGTTCTGACTTAGGTTCAAATCGTGTTTCGGATGATTTGTTCGATCGAATATAAGTAAATATACATATTTATTTATTTTGATTTGGGCCAACAGTTAAGTCGCGTCTGTTGGGGCTGGTGGCGAAGGGTTGCGTCCCTTCCAACCCCTCGAGACTTCTATATATGGGGCTCGATTCTGAGTTTCTGAGACACCAAAGGTTGCGTCCTTTCCAACCGCCCGAGACTTCTATATATAGGGTTCGATTCTGAGTTCTTGAGACACATAAAATTGCGTCCCTTCTAACCGCCTGAGACTTCTATATACGGGGCTTGATTCTAAGTTTCCAAGACACAGAAAATTGAACCTCTCTGCCGCGAATTCTCTGTTCTCCTCCCTCTACTGTGAATTCTCTGTTCTCTCTGACTTTATTTCGCTGCAATTGCGAACTCTTTTTTACTCTGGGATGTTCTTCATCAATATTGATCAGATTCGAGACTGCTCTAATCTTGCACCTAAAGAAGCTAACGAAATCATGGGGTTGAGTCAATCTCGAGGACGAAATGCCGGTGAACCCTGTGCTACGAGGAGAGGACGTCTTCCATTTTAAAGATAATGTCATCCGAGACACGTTTCTCTCCCAATCAGGTGATTCTAAACTCTTTTCCTTCTTTTTGCTAGTATAGTAGATTAATTTGATAATTAATTTCATCATATCTGAACTAACATATTTCCCCCTATATGTCCAACAGTTCCCTGGAGAAGCCCCATGTGGAGAGACCGACTGGGAGCCGATCTTCCGAAAGTCTCCGTCAAAGAAGATAATTTGAAGACAAGCAGAACTAATCATTCATTAGTGGTGCTCATTGCTCAATATCCACAGTACACAAATGAAGATCAGGATGTCCGTAAAGGAGAGAAACTAGATGATCCGGACATGGCGCAGACATGGAAGTAGACAATGTGGATCTTCATAAAATTTCGAGAACAATGGTCGATCACCTGATTGATCCTTGGTGACATACTTGCGTCATATGATGAAAATAGCTAAGACCCTGTTTTATAACGAGTCAAGGCCAAATAAGATAGCTTAGGTGGAGTCGGATAGATCATTCTTGTTTCACTTTTTTTTTTCTTAACCGGAGTTAAATATGATTAAAATAGATTAACTCATTCTTAAAAAATAGATGAAATAAATTAACTGACCCCGATTAAGATTAAAAGTCGGGAGGACCACCCCGGATAGACCACTCGCCCATAATCTATCTCTAATCAAACGACAACAAATACTGTTCACAGGTGCATTGATAACAATTCTCTCAAGATGTAAGGATATTGTTCCCAACGACAACAAATACTCGTATCAGAAGAAAGCCGCAAGGAACCCAGCTAAAAAGCAGGCTCTACACGGATTGAGTATTACTTACAACAGGATCCCTACCTCTTTATTTTACACTGCCATCCATAGTAAATGATGGCTACGCTTCAAAGCAAAACTTATGTACAAAGAATGACACACCATATGCGGCTCGAAAGCAGTGCACCATCAATAGAACAGAATGCCTGATGCACTTACAAGGGAAAAATAAAAAGGAAAAAGAGAAACGAACCCATTCACATACAAACAATTCTATGGAACAACATATGCTGGGACATGAGAATTGGAGAAATTAGAACCACTCGGACACACATCTTGGGTAAAGCCCAGCCTCTGTGGCAACAGCTGATAGAGACTGCAGTTCTTTTTGTACTTTCCGCCTCTCATAGAAGACAGAACACGCAAGTGAGGTGCATTTTACCCCGCTCTCTATGATCCAGTCCCCACCACCACAATGTCTGCATATCTGAGATACAGAAATAAACGTCACTTCCCGCAATAAAGAAGCAAGATCAAGACTACTCATCAGGTCAGGCGACGAATCTACAATAACTTAGGTACCATATTGTAGGATCAGAACTTACAGCCGACAGATGATGGATATCACGCTCTAATCTTGAGGTTCTTCCAACCAAGACAGTTGCGGCAAGTGGTCCCTTGTTGGAGCAACCATCACATAAGTGGACAGATGTTTGCACCAGCTTGCCACATACGTCACAGTGTTTCGAGAGGTAATACTTGTCTATTCTACTTTTTGTAAGAAAGCCCTTTTTAGGGATCTCCTTTGTGTCATCAAAACCATGAACAGCAAACGTTGAACTAGATTCACAAGAATGGCGTTTAGCTGCTGTTGGTCTCACTGGGCGAGGTATTTCTGAGGTAATGTAAGGCATAAGTCATCTTAATTAATTTGTCATATAAGACACGTCTTGATCCGAAAGTATTTTTAAAATCTAAAACAAAAAGATCAATTTTTGAATAAACAAATCTAACACTATTCAATTGATATTATTTTATTTTATAATTTTTTTTACATAATCAAATAAGATTGTCTTTCTACGCCAAGATAAAAGTTAATGATGATTTGAAATCCACGCTATTTAAAATTTTTTAAAAAATAATTGATGCACACCTCAGTTAAAAATTAACCCGGGTGTGGGTATAATTACTCAAAAATTAAAAAAAAGATAAAGTTGCACGTCGCACGACACGAAACATATATTATTGAGATTTTTACGTGATAATCATTGTTAGAGGTGAATTTGTAAAAAAATCATTCTTAGAAATATATTAATAGACATATCACTCGGTTAATTCAAATAGTACATAAATACCATTTAAACATAATTTTTTTACATATTATCGATAAAAAGAAATAATATGCATGTAAATAAATATGATATTTTTACACAATACAGATTTACACGGTAATATACATGTTAATATATTTCTAAGACAAGGGCAATGGCAGTAATTGACACCGTGGTTGGCGAGGGCGAGTGCGGGTAGGACGGGGGTGGCCACGGCATCCGTGGGTGCGCCGATGCTGTCTCATCAACGTACGCGGGTGCTGCTACTATAGCGGCCCTTGTCACCACAGGAAGTGCAGGATGGCACCCGCGGCCGACAAGGGCGAGCACGGGCCGGGTGGGGGGGGGGACGACGAGCAAAGAATCATTTGGAAGGGATAAGTTATTATCGAGAAATTTCAATCATAAGAATCTCTAAAACATCTTCTTAAGATGGTTCCTTAACGCTCCCTTAAGAAGAAATAAGGCCAAAGAATAATGGTGGGTGGATTCGCTGTCCGATTTCTAATACCTTAACGCACATCATGTGTTATTGCACACCTAGGGCATTAAGTTGTTGTTTATTTTTAAAATTGTGACGTGGGACTCATGTCCCCTAATTTGTTATACAAGTTACATCTCCATTGGACGGTGTAAAACACTCCAAAAAAATGATCGGATTAAATAAATAGCGTTGGATTTTTTTAATAACCTCTTTTATTTTTAATTTTTTTTAGTCATCGTCAAGTAAGGATATGTTAAGAAGAAGTAGACCTAACGAAGAAAGAGGTATTATAAAATACCTCAAATTTTAAAAAAAAAGTAGACCTAACGTCACAATTTTTTTTTAAAAAAAAGAAAACTTGGTGCTGGGTGTGTAATAGGCAATAGTGTGCACTAATAGGCATTACTAAACGGTAACTTGCATACGCGTAATGGGTGCAGGTGTGCACTAACGAGTAGCCCTACCCTATCCTGTCGCGACGATTACACACCACAGAACGTGCAACAAAAATTAAAAGGTAGACGAGCTGTGCACCGCACAACACGTACGCTACAGACACACAAGAAGAAGAAGAAGATAGGCACAAATGATCAGCCGAGTCGATAAGATCAATATGCACAAGTGAAGAAGCTGTGCACCGCACACTTAATGACACAAATAATTAAGATGAGAACAATATGCACAAGTCATCAGCCAAGTCGACCCTTCCCCAACCCGTAAAAATCTATAAATTAACGGCCGTCTGAGCAGCTAGCTAGCTAGCTACTTCTTCTTCAACTCGAACGTCCCACACCTCCCTCTTCAATTCCCTCAAAAGCTTTCTTCCACCGCTGCCATCTTCGCGTTTCTTCCTGTTCGTGTGTGTGCCTCGATCACTTGTTGTGATCCAGCCGCCACACTCGATCAATGGCAGCTACGCCCGCCGGGACTCGCACCACCGTGCTGGCGGCGGCTCTCGTCATGGTGGTGCTGATGGCCTGTCCGGTGTGGGCGCAGAAGGGGCACGCATGTCTGCTCAACTGCAGGGGGCAGTACGTGACGTGCCACTCCTACTGCCCGCTGCGCCGCACCATCCCTGTCACCGTCTGCTGGAGTCAGTGCACGCTGGCGTTTAACGCCTGCAACTCCCGATGCTCCAACACATAAAACTATATATATATATATACGTACCACGAGCATGCATGCATTCATGGGTGCTCGTTATATTGCATGCATATCGATCAAGAATAAACGCCTTTGCCCCTCCCATCTGTATATCTATAGACGATATATGTGATGTGTTATAGCTGAAGCGAATAAGGGCGAGGCTTTGTAGTCCGGATGCGTTTGCAGCATCGCCCGCGTGGTCGTGCCACATGAATACTATTCCGTGTTCTGAAATGATCTGATGAATACTATTATTTGTAATCATAATTGGTGATGCCTATACGAGAATTTGGCATCTATCAAACGATAAAATTGAAGTCGTCGACCTTTCCTGATCTCTTGTAAGAGTTCTACTCCTATGGCATATCTTTCCTACGTACTTCTTCCCTCTCTCTCTTTTGTGTCGTTCATGGCCAGGACATCATCAAGTAGCATCAGAGATCTACAAGCTTCTCAGTGTCTTCATCAAAACCCGTTTTGCAGATGACTAATGAGAGCTGCCTTGTTCCAAATGTCAAAGAGGATTCTCTTTGGAGGGAGGGTCCTTCATGGAGTCAGAAATATATAGAGGAGATTTGTTTAGAGATCGAGTAGTTCACTAATTAATTAAGAGGCTTGCATTTGGCAGGCTTGAATTGAACGATGACACCAACAACAACTTGTTTGATAGCCGAGTCAGTCATCCATTCCAGGCCAACATCCCCTCTCCAAACTCATTATGTTGAGATCAAAATTGCTATATTCCCAGTTGAGATCAAAATTGATATATTCCCAGTTTTAAGAGCTGGATGCAGACTGATCTAAAAACACTAATATGTTAATTAGCTCTTCATGAATTAATTAATTAATGACCACTTGTCATCAATTTTTGAACAGTTCCATTGTGCATGTTAAGTACCTATTCATGGTTGAGCATAATTAACCTGAGGACTAGCTCCTATCTGCGTGTTTGAGGATTACCTGAGGATGACACTTGTAACCTACAATCTGTCGATTCCCATACCGATATGAATCGGATCGAATCCAGCAGATGCTAAAACAATTAGATTTGCTTCTGCAATCCTTGGAGTGAACTGATTAGTTAAGCCAGTTAGAGGGATGGCATTATATACAGAAGGCTATATAGCTAAAAAACTTTGGGGGATTTGTAACTTACAAGAATGGAAAACCTGAAATTTTAGTCATAGATGGGTATGATGAAGTTTAACTCTAAAAAGTGCCGTACACGCCTCTCTTGTCAAACTGGTAGCCTATATGTATCTGTGTCTTACAAACAGAGAAACAGTCGATCACCAGCGCGCGTCCAAATTCACATATTAAGAATTCCAGCGATCGATTGAAGCTCAATAAGTAGTAGTTTTGTTGAGATTTCTTCTCCACATCCCTGCAGTTTTTGGGATTTAATTAACTTCACACGCTCGACGATCAAGTGGTGGGGACAAATTAGCGAAGGCAAGGAACACTAGCTCGAGTTAGCCAAGGTTGAAGGATGTTATTAGTTATTTGTTGCGCATGCTATGAGCTTCCAAAAATTGCAGTGGGTGGACCCGTCTCGCCAGTGAGATGAGATTCTTCCATTTGGGTTTATCTGTGCGATCGAAAGTGAGCATATAAATCTTGCAGAGAAGTACGTGGTCACCAAAAACTGGTAATAATTGTGGATAAGAAAGAGAGCGCCTTGCGGAGAAAGACTCGCGCACATGGCCTTTCTACACAAAACAGAGCGCACCTTGCGGAGATATTCCAAAATCTGGCGTAGAAGTTTGCCCTCCCAACCCTCAATTAATGCCCGTTTCAAGAATTAATGGGCCGGGTCGAGTGCCTTTTGTGCTCTCTCATTGAAGGAAGGCGAGTACACAATTCTCCTACCATGCATGTAACAGGTCTTTTCCATATGTAGAACCCGGCACCTTCATGTGATTCCTCATCAGGTGTTATAGATATACCTATGCAGAAGGATATACATTAAATTTGAACCAAAATAAAATGAATGCATGCGTATATATTTTATTTCCTCCGTTTGTACGTCATCAATAGATCTTCGTTCGCACCGTCGTTTTGTTCCAATTAGGATTGATATTGATCAGTTTTGGCAAGTAATATAAACCCTTCCCATTGAATCATATCACCTGTCCGATTTTCAAAATATTGATACCTTTATGAAAAGAAATAAGACCAAGGAAGGAAGATTGAGGGTGAGTGGATTTACTCTGCAATATTTAGACAGAGGCAATTCTCTCCAATATATTATAAGTTTGAGCCTATAGCTAGACTGTATTTATTTTAAAATCTTTGGCTAGATCGTTCCACGGCGGAAGAAAAGCTTGCCAGCCGAGAGCGAATGCTCGGGGTTTACGTAGGTTTTTATTCTGAATTGCGTCTATGTACATCCTTCTCACACGTAAATTTACAGATGCCGCAGCCCAGTGGAGGACCGGCGAACGAGCGGGGGAGCATGCTGCTCTTTAGCTTTCACGGTAAAAGATCTTGGCCGTGTGTTTTTACAAGCAATAATGTGATAAGACCCATGCAGCAGGCTACAACGAGTAGCCCTGTCCTCTCCCGACGACTACCCAGCACGGAACATGCAAAGCCGACGATCCCGGGAACACGCATCCAATAAACAATTAGTAAAGCAGTGCATCGCGCACACAACGAGCAGATAAGCACAAGTCAGACGGGTCGCGATCGATCCTCCCTGCCACCGGTAAAGAACAGTCTATAAAAGGCCGTCTCAACACTGCACTTCTTCTTCGATCCGACTGGAACCTACCACGTCCTTCATTCTTCTAGCTAGCTCCCTCACAAACTTTCTTCCACCGCTGCCATCTTCGCGCGCGTTTCTCTCTATCCGTGTGCCTCACTTGTTGTGATCCAGTCGCCACACTCAATCGATGGCAGCTTCGCCCGCCGGGACTCGCACCACCGTGCTGGTGGCGGCTTTCGTCATGGTGGTGCTGATGATGGCCTCTCCGGCGCGGGCGCAGACGGGGTTACCATGTGTGATCAACTGCAGGGCGCGGTACGTGACGTGCATCTCCAACTGCCGGCCGGGCAACTCCCTCCCTGCCACCGTCTGCAGGACTGCGTGCACGCTGGCGATGAACGCCTGCAGCTCCCGATGCTCCAACACATAAAACTATGTACGTACCACGAGCAGGCATGCATGGGTGCTGGTTATCGCATGTGTATCGATCAAGAATAAATGCCTTTGCCCCTCCCATCTATATATCTATGGGCGATATATGTGATGTGTTAGCTGAAGTAAATGAGGGCGAGGCTTTATAGCTAGTCCGGATGTGTTTGCAGCATCGCCCGCGTGGTCGTGCCACATGAATCGTAATATTCCGTGTTCTGAAATGATCTGGTGAAGGTGTTAATTGGTAGTAAGAGCCGTCAATTATATAAATATTACTGGTCGAGTGTTATTGATTAATTATTGTCGTTTCTTCAGAATATTATATATACAGTATGTGTAAGCTTTACTGCTGGAAAGTATGCATCTTGCCATATATGCACCAGTGCAGTATTACTTGTACTGATAATTGGTGATGCCTATACGAATTTAATTGGCATCTATCAAACGATAAAATTGAAGTCGTCGGCCTTTCCTGATCTCTTTTAAGAGTTCTATTCCTATGATATATCTTTCCTACTTCCCTCTCTCTCTCTCTCTCTCTCTCTCTCTCTCTCTCTTTTGTGTCGTTCATGGCCAGGACATCATCAAGTAGCATCAGAGATCTACAAGCTTATCAGTGTCTTCATCAAAACCCGTTATGGAGATGACTAATTAATTATGAGAACTGCATTGTTCCAAATGTCGAAGAGGATCCTCTTTGGGAGGGTCCTTCATGGAGTCGAAATATATAGAGGAGATTTGTTTAGAGATTGAGTAGTTCACTTTAAGAGGCTTGCATTATTTGCAAGGCTTGAATAGAACGATGACACCAACAACAACTTGTTTGATAGTCGAGCATCCATTCCAGGCCAACATATATGGCCCCTCTCCAAACTCATTATGTTGAGATCAAAATTGCTATATTCCCAAGTTTAAGAGTTGGATGCAGACTGATATTTTCCTAGGCATCAACCCTAACACAATATTTCTTTCTAAAAAGCACACTAAAGTGTACGTTAAGCTCTCCGTGAATTAATGACCACTTGTCCTCAATTGTGGAACAGTGCCATTGCGTATTTTAGACTATTCACGGTCGAGCATAATTAACCAGAGGACAGGACCGTCACGAGCTCTTATCCGCGTATTTGAGAATAACCTGAGGATGACACTTGTAACCTACAATCTGTCGATTCCCATACCGATACGGATCGGATCGAATCCAGCAGATGCTAAAAAACTCGATTCGCTTCTGCAATCCTTGGAGTGAACTGATTAGTTAAGCCAAGTGGGAATGACATAGAAGGCTATATAGCTAAAAAACTTTGGGGGATTTGTAACTAAGAATGGAAAGCCTTAAATTTTAGACATAGATGGGTGTGATGAATTAAGTTTAACTCTTAAAAGTGCCATACACGCTTCTCTTGTCAAACTGGTAGCCTATATCTATGTCTTAACAAACAGAGAAACAGTCGATCACCAACGTGCAAATTCAAATATTAAGAATTCCGGTGATCGATCGAAGTTTAATAAGATGAAGTTATGTTGAAATTTCTTCTCCACATCCATGCAGTTTTTGGGATTTAATTAACTTCACACGCTCGACGATCAAGTGGTGGGGACAAATTAACGAAGGCAAGGTGCCCATATTGATTAGCTAAGGTTGAAGGACGTTAGTTGTTTGTTGCGCATGCCATGATCGAGCTTCCAAAAAATGGCAGTGGGTGGACCCGTCTCGCCAGTGAGATCTTCCGTTTGGGTTTCCATCAAAGGGATAATGAGACCTTTACGAAAGTGATGCAGGACGAAAACGGTTCACTCCATCAAAATTAGTTTGAGCCCTCGTGCATATTTTATCAAACATAAATCATGCTATAAATCTCTGCTGGATGGAACTCAATATAACACAAATTTAATTCTCATGTTATTTCCCCTCATCGAATACTGATCTTTCTTTCTGCCAACTTTTTCTGTTATTCTCACATATGGCTCACTGTACCTTTTTTTTGTCTTATCTATTCTTTAAGGCACTTTGTGATATCCTTCACGTCTACCTCACAGTTCTCCTACCAATCACCAATCACCAGGTGCAAGGCTCCCTGTCATCTATCATTCCTCTCGTGCTCGTGAACAGCACCGTGGAGCAATACGTGGGAACATCGTGCATGCGTTGGACAACAAATCTAAAAGAATCGTGAGAGGCTTCTCTTACTGGGTAACTCGGGGGTGGCGGTGGCGTTCGGATTGCTGCAGACGACTGCTGCAGGCAGCAGTCGAAGACCCCAGCAGGCACGGTGATAAGAGACCCGCAAGCGGTGTGGGTGGAGTGACGACCAGAGACAGAGGAGGCCGCTGCAGCTTCAGATGGTTGACGTGTGAGGCTGACGGTCGCAACTGGAGGACTAGCACGATGGCAACACGGGCCGCGGTGGCAGCAAGGACTCGCAGCGGCGACTGCGCAAGAGTGGCAGCAGGAGCCCACGGCGATGGTGAGCGACAGGAACGGCGGGATCAAACTAAAAAGAATATCAGAAGGGGGGGTTGGCCTCCGCCATAGAGAAATCAGAGAGGGGTTTGACCTCCGCCAGAAGAAGAAGGGGATTTGACTTCCGCCGGAGAAGATTACGGCGAGTAATCACACACAATTTTTTTTACTAATCATCCTCTAACCCTAATCAGGGTTAACTTCTAATATTAAACACAATTACAAATAAATCTAATATTTTCCCTACTTTAACATTAACAATATCTCGACTATTAAATAAATAAAAATACATAACCGACTACATAACTCTAAATTAAAATAACTCACAAATTAACTATGACAGACGATAAATTACTAAAATAAGTTTCTGACTTGAAGTCTTCGATGCTTCCACATAAATAAAAATATTCTCCGTAATCTCGGCGGCTCGCTCTGCATTAGAAAGTGAGCATCTTGCCAGAGAAGTGGTCGCCAAAAACCAGTAATTGTGGATAAGAGAAAGAGAGCGTCTTGCAGAGAAGTTAATGCAGACCGAGTTACAAGATTTACGGAGAATCATTTAATTTATGTGAAAACATCGAAGACACCCAACCTAAAGATTATTTTATCATTTTATTGTATTTTTGCAGTAATTTATAGACTATTTTTAGTTTAGAGTTTATATAGTCAGTTATCTATTTTTGTTGATTTTAATAGTCAGGATATTGTAAGTGTTAGAGTTAGAACAATATTGGGTCTATTTGTAATTGTGTTTTACTATAAGTAATAGAAACTAACCCTGATTACGGTAAGCAATGGTTAGAAAAAAAACTGCAGCAGGCACGGTGTGTTTCTTCTCTTGACAGGATGTTCAACTCTCTCTGCTTTCTTTGGTGAGATGTCAAATCATATTCTGATTTCTTCCCGGCGGAAGCCGAATCCCCACTTCTGAACTTATTTTTCTTTGAATCGATTCTTTCCGTTTTTTTGTCCACCGGAACCCATCTTACTGTGCCCGCACTATTCCTCCATCTTCTTTGTTTCCCCGTTTCTTCACTTAGACCTTCATTCCCCTCCACCGTAAGCCACAAGCCACACTAATCTTTGTCTAAATCTTCCCCTGCCATTAAAGATCTTTGGCACTCTTTGTTCCTCGAGCACTGTTCTTCATTTACCTTTCTCCCCCCCTCCACCGTAACACAACCTTTTTCCCTTATTTGACTTCCCACCTGAAGTTCATTTCCATTCACAGTTCCTTTATTTGAGTTTTCTTGTTTTCCGTCGTTAAGCCCCGCCACTGTTCACTTCCCCATCCCTTTCCCATCACTGTGCACGACGCCGCAAGGGAGCCCCTCCCAGTTGGCAGCCTCCGGCCGTCCACCGCGAGCCAGCGTCGCTGCCTCCGTCGCACGCCGCCGACCAGCACTCAAAGGCGGGCCACTTGCCAGCATCGCCCGGCCCACCCTCCACATCCGCCACGCCGGACGTCGGCTGCCGGCTGCCGCTCTGCCGCCGCCGTCGCCGCCCACTGGTGGGCCTGCAGCCCTCCCTGCCCCGACCGGCCTCCGGTCCACACCGGTTGCCATCTGCGCACAGCCCAGGCTGCCACCGCCACCTGCCCGATCTGCAGGCCCCACGCAACACCGGCCAGGGCAGCCGCCGTCCGCGGCCCCTGCTCGCCTGCACCATCGCAACCGCGCTGCCCTATTGCTAAGAAGAACGATATGAATGATACGTACTCATCAATGTACGTGCCTCGATCCGTTGATGAGAATGCTGAGGAACCTCTCAACATGATATCCTGTTGGCGTTGGGAATTCTTGTGGTGATATGAATGGGGACCTAACACGCTACTGTGAGTACATCTCCAATTTTCCCAAGTGAACTTCTGATTGACAGTAATAGAGTTGAGAAATATCAGTGTCTCGGCTGCAGAATCATCACGTGAGAATGTCAGAAAAACAATATGTTATCTCGATTTGAGTATGGACAAATATCCGTGAATTGAGTTTTATGAGTTTTGAGCAGAAATTGGTAGCATGTTATGTTTGATCAAATGCTCTTGAGAGCTCGATTTATTTTGATGGGATGAACCATTTTTGTCCTGCATCAGAAGTGGTCTCCAAACACTCGCGCACAAGTTTGACCTCCGATGGCCTTTCTACACAGACGGAGAGCACCTAGCGGAAGTGCTCCCCAATTAAATCTCCGGGATAATAAGATACATGTAAGAAAGTTGAGTACGTGGGAGAGCAGTGGTCTCCAAAGACTCGCGTACAAGTTTGACCACCAAAGCCCCAATTAATGGCCGTTGTTTAAGGAATTAATGGTCGAGTAGCCTTTTGTGCTCTCTCATTGAAGGAAGTATATATACAATTCTCCCACCATGTTGGTCTTTTCTATCGAACCCTTCATGTGATTCCTAATCAGGTGTTATATATGTGCAAATTAAATTTGAACGAAAATAAAATGAATGCACGCGTATTTTCCTCCGTTTGCACGTCATCTCATGTAAGATCACGAACGCTCACGTCCTCCTTCCAGGCCTGATCGTGTCAACAACAAGAGTTCACTGCGTGGATCCAACTCTACAAGTTCTACTCGATATCGAGACTTTGTTTAGTTTTGGCCTTTCGGTTTTAGGGTCCTCGGGTTATTTGTTGTTCTCCACCCCTTATTTGGGTGCCGTCCCTACCTTTGTACTTCTCTTTGTTCTTACTGCTTTCATTAATAGAAAATCGCTTGTCTGATGACCGGGGTAGCACGTCCTGTCTCTTCCGCAACGAAGGGATGAACGGACTCCCTCGTTTCTCACCTTGCAAATATTGACTTTGAGTTAAAAAAAAAATAGATCTTCGCATCGTCGTTTTGTTCCAAGGATTGATTAGTTTTGCCAAGTAATAATCCTTTGGAATTAATGTTTGAAACAACAAATTAATTAGCTTGAACGACTGCATGGCATCTTGAGCATAATTTTTTCCTTCTTGCAGGATGTTGGAACTGAACTCACAATCTGAAATTAATTGTCTAGCTACGATGTTTAGTTCTCGGCTTTTGAATTACCGCATGAAACGGCAATGCCTCTTGGTTAGGAACCACGCGTGCTTTACAAAGCTGCATGGCATCCCGGGCGTACTATCTTCTTTTTTTCTTGGCGGATCCGATCACACCAAGGATACTGCTTAATTGAAAGAGCTAGCTACTGGAAACATCAAACTCAACCATTATATATATATATATATATATATATATATGTGTATTTGTACCGGAAGAAAGCATCATTCATTAGGGTAATCAATCTCAAACAAATGCAGAAGGCTGTAGTCGCCCCAAATATTAGGCCGTCAAAGAGGCACACGTTAGACATGCACTCATATTCTTTATTGAATATGTTGATTGATTGCCTGTAGTATAGTACGTAGTTCTTTTAGTATTTATATGTTTGATTCTCTCTTCTACCTGGTTCAACGTACGTGTTTCTTCAATTATCCCTTTTTCTCCCGCCGGTTGTTTCAGTTGGATTTTGGGTGTAAACTGTGAGTCTTTTTCTGTCACGTACGTCGACGTCCGTACTTTGTTGGCAAAAGCATGGCATTCGGTGATGAAGAGGCCAGGATAATATTTACAAGTTCTGGGACCAACCCATTCACATGACATTGAAATGGATGTGGATCTGAATCTGAAGATGATCCCCCCCCGGGCCGGGGCCGGCGAAGGGAAGGAGAAATTATTTTGAATAAGCTTGTGGCCGGGTTCAATGGCCAGGACACCCGAATCCTGGGGGGGTTGGCAAATCTTATCACTTTCAAACATGCATGCATGTTAAACTTTCTACGGGCAATAAATAGATACGACAAAAGATTGTCGTTCCTAAAGAGAGTTGGCGGAGCCTCTCGCTTATCTTCAGGGTAAATCGTGAATTTGTGAGATCGATTCCCACCTGCAGATATTCTGTAGAAGATGTTTAATATATCGTGATTACTGATCCGAGTTATCCACCAATATTTAATTAATTTTGAAACCAGCTGGTCGGATTTTTTTTTTAAAAAAAGTGGGAACCACCAGCCATTCCGGTGAGAAAATCATATATTTTTAAAAATCAGATGAAGTAGTGCTAGTTACAAATTATTGACTGTTTCAATCTAGTTTGAAATTGCAGCTATAGTGCCCACTGAAGATAAGACAAGGGCCGCAGTAGTAGTTGCCACCGTGGTCGGCGAGGGCGAGTGCGGGTAGGATGGGGGTGGCCACGGCATCCGTGGGTGCGCCGATGACGTCTCATCAACATCCGCGGGTGCTGCTACGTATTATAGCGGCCCTTGTCACCACAGGAAGCGCAGGATCGATGGAACCCGCGGCCGACGAGGGCGAGCACGGGCGGTGTTGGGGGGGGGGGACGACGAGCAAAGAATCATTTGGAAGGGATCAACTATTCTTGTCGAGAGATTTCAATCATAAGAATCTTTAAAATGTCTCGCTAAGATGGTTTCCCAACGCTCGATCCGGCCTTAAGAAGAAATAAGATCAAAGAACAATGGTGGGTGGATTTACTATCCGATTTCTAATAGCTCAGTGCACACCATGTGTTATTGCACACCTAGGACATTAAGTTG
The DNA here is from genome assembly GCA_022559845.1 of Amorphophallus konjac. Taxonomy (NCBI): domain Eukaryota; kingdom Viridiplantae; phylum Streptophyta; class Magnoliopsida; order Alismatales; family Araceae; genus Amorphophallus; species Amorphophallus konjac. The sequence continues at coordinate 7,719,441 of CM040118.1, read as the reverse complement.
TTGTTTTTTTTTAAAAAAAATTGTGAGGTGGGACTCGCATCTCTTAATTTATTATACAAGTTACACCTCCATTGGACGGTGTATAACACTCAAAAAAAATGATCGGATTAAATAAATAGTGTTGGATTTTTTTAATAAGCTCTTTTATTTTTAAATTTTTTTGAGTCATCAAATGAGGATAAGTTAAGAAGAATTAGACCTAGCGTCACATTTGTTTCGATTTTTACATACATACTCCCATAAAATTTAATTTTGTCAAACATATCTCTCATTTGAGTATATTATCATGAATATCTTTTATTTAGACATAAATGTTGCGATTATATCTCTTTAGTTTACTGTAGTGTGGACGAAGGAGAATATTCTGTGAAATATGTCATCTACGTTCGTTAGATCTAAGATATATTTGATAAAATTAAACTTTACAGGAGTATATATACAAAAATCGTACTCTTTAACTCACACTTAACTCGGGTTAAACACATTGGAGTTATGACGATGTCATAATCGTGACATTACTCATATTTCGAAGATATTCATGATAATATGTTCCGATGAAGGGTATATATGACAAATCCGAACTTTACAAGGGTATATATGCAAAAATCTTTTTTTTTTAAAAAAGAAAACTTGGTGTTGGGTGTGTAATAGGCAATAGTGTGCACTAATAGGTATTACTAAACGGTAACTTGATACGCGTAATGGGTGCAGGTGTGCACTAAAAATTAATATTTCTAAAAAGATATAAGACCCATGGACCTGCCTAACGAGTTAGCCCTATCCTCTCGTGACGATTACACACCCCAACAGATGGGTGTGATGAATTAAGTTAACTCAATCTTAAAAGTGCCATACACGCTTCTCTTGTCAAACTCGTAGCCTATATCTATCTGTCCTAACAAACAGAGAGAAACAGTCGGTCACCGGCGTGCAAATTCAAATATTAAGAATTCCGGTTATCGATCGAATTAGTTCAATACGATGAAGTTGAATTTGTTGAGATTTCTTCTCCACGTCCATATGCAGTGTTTGGGATCTAATTAACTTCACACGCTCGACGATCGATCAAGTGGTGCATGGGGACAAATTAGCGAAGGCAAGCAGCTAGCTCATCTTAGCTAGCAAAGGTTAAAGGACGTTGGTTATTTGTTGCTGCGCATGCTATATGGGCTTCCAAAAAATGGCAGTGGGTGGACCCGTAGCTCGCCAGTGAGATGAGATCTTCCATTTGGGTTTATCTCTACGATCGAAAGTGAGCATATAAATCTTGCAGAGAAGTACGTGGTCACCAAAAACTGGTATAATTGTGGATATAAGAAAGAGAGAGCGCCTCGCAGTGAAGTGGTCTCCAAATTAAGACTCGCGCACAAGTACTTCGACCTCCGATAGCTGCTAGCCTTTTCTACGTACACAAACAGATCTAGAGGATGCATCTTGCCGAAGTGGTCTGGTCCCCAATTAAATCTCCGGGATAATAAGATACATGTAAGAAAGTTGAGTACGTCGGAGAGAAGTGAGTCTCCAAATTAAGACTCGCGTACTAGTTTGTCCTCCAAACCCCCAATTAATGGCCGTTGTGTAAGGAATTAATGGTGGTGTAGTCTTCTGTGCTCTCTCATTGAAGGAAGTCTGTATACATTTCTCCTACCATGTAATTGGTCTTTTCTATATATAGAACCCTTCATGCATGTGATTCCTAATCAGGTGTTATATATATATGCCGAAGGATACAAATTAAATTTGAACGAAAATAAAATGAATGCATGCATGCGTGTTTTTCCTCCGTTTGTACGTCATCTCAATAGATCTTCGCATCGTCGTTTTGTTACAATTAGGATTGATTGATTAGTTTTGGCAAGTCAATATAATCCTTTGCAATTAATGTTTGAAACAACAAATTAACTAGCTAGCTTGAACAGCATGGCATCTTGAGCATACATTTTTCCTAGCTCGTTGCAGGATGTTGGAACAGAGAACTCACAATCTGAAATTAATTGCCTAGCTACGATGTAATTTATTGGTTCTCGATCGGCTTTTGAATTGCCGCATGAAACGACAATGCCTCTTGCAGGCTGGAACCACGCGTGCTGTACAAAGCTGCATGGCATCCCGGCCCACTATCTTCTTCTTCTTCTTTTTTGTTTTCTTGGCGGATCACACCAAAGATATTGCTTGAAAGAGCTAGCTAGCTACAGCTGGAAACATCGAACTCAACCATTATATATATATATATATATATATATATATATATATATATATGTACCGGAAGAAAGCATCATTCATTGGGGTAATTAATCTAAAACAAATGCAGAAGGCAGTGGCCGTCAAATTAAGAGGCACACGTAAGCCATGTACTCATCTTTATTGAATATGCCGATTGATTGCATGTACGTAGTAGTTCTTTTAGCATTTATATATTTGCTTCCCTCATCTAGCTACCTGGTTCTTAGTATTTATAAATTTACTATTTTTAGTCTATTTTAATCTGGTTGACAATTAGATATCTTGAACTACATATCTTTTTAATTAACATATCTGTAAAGCTAGCGGCCTGTCTGAAATAGACGTTTCCAATTCAATCATATGACCTGTCCGATTTTGAATATATATATTGATACCCACTACCCCGATAAAAAAGGTTTGACGTATCCACGCTGGGTGTGTCTGTGATTCCGACTTTTACAATTTTAGTTTCTGGCCTGGTGGATTTCCTCCAGGATTTATGAAAAGAAATAAGAACAAGGCAGAGGAAGATTGAGGGTGGGTGGATTTACTCTGCAATATTTAGACAGAAGCTTCTCTCCAATATATTATAAGTTTGAGAGCTGGCTATAGGCGTCTGTAGTTATTTTAAAATCTTTGGCTCGGGAGTTCCACAGTGGAGGAAAAACTTGCCAGCCGATCAGAAAGACTGGTGCTCGGGGTTTACGTAGGTTTTTATATATTCTGAAGTTGCGTCTATGTTCATCCTTCTCACACATAAATTTACACAGCATGCAGCCCAGCCAACGGCCGGCGGACGAGCTGGGAGCATGCTGGTCTTTAGCTTTCACGGTAAAAGATCTTGACCGTGCGTTTTCACAAGCAATAATGTGAGAAGGCCCATGCAGCAGGCTACAACGAGTTAGCCCTATCCTCTCCCGACGACGACGCAGCACGGAACGTGCAAAGCCGACGCTCCCGGGAACACGCATGCAATAAAAAATTAGTAAAGCAGTGCATCGCGCGCACAACGAGCAGATAAGCACAAGTCAGACGGGTCGCGATCCTCCCTGCCACCGGTAAAGAACAGTCTATAAAAGGCCGTCTCAACACTGCACTTCTTCTTCGATCGACTGGAACCTACCACGTCCTTCATTCTTCTAGCTAGCTCCCTCAACAACTTTCTTCCACCGCTGCCATCTTCGCGTTTCTCTCTCTCCGTGTGCCTCACTTGTTGTGATCCAGTCGCCACACTCGATCAATGGCAGCTACGCCCGCCGGGACTCGCACCACCGTGCTGGTGGCGGCTCTCGTCATGGTGGTGCTGATGATGACCTCTCCGGCGCTGGCGCAGCCGGGTCTCCCATGTTTCGTCAACTGCAGGGCGCAGTACGTGAGGTGCTTCTCCAACTGCCCCCGGGGCTCCTCCATCCCTGCCACCGTCTGCAGGGCTGGGTGCACGCTGGCGCTTAACAACTGCGACTCCCGATGCCCCAACACATAAAACTATGTATGTACCACGATCGAGCATGCATGCATGGGTGCTGGTTATCGCATGTGTATCGATCAAGAATAAACGCATTTGCCCCTCCCATCTATATATCTGTGGACGATATATGTGATGTCTTAGCTGAAGCTAATAAGGGCGAGGCTTTATAGCTTGTCCGGATGTGTTTGCAGCATCGCCCCAGTGGTCGTGCCACATGATTAATACCATTCCGTGTTCTGAAATGATCCGATGAAAAGGTGTTGGTAGTAAGAGCCGTCAATTATATAAATATTACTGGTCGAGTGTTATTGATTTAATTATTGTCGTTTCTTCGGAATATATACACAGTATGTGTGTAAGATTTACTGGAAAGTTTGCATCTTGCCATGCACCAGTGCAGTACTTTATTTGTAATAATAATTGGTGATGCCTATACGAAAATTTGGCATCCATCAAACGATAAAATTAAAGTCGTCCTTTCCTGATATCTTGTAAGAGTTCTATTCCTATGATATATCTATTCCTGATATCAAACAACAACACCCAACAGACAAGTAAGAAGATATGGACAATTAAGTCAACCAAATCGATCGATCCTCCCCCAACCCCCGACAGCAGCAAAGCTGTGCACCCCACAACACGTACGCTACAGACACAGAAGAAGAAGAAGAAGATATAGGCACAAATGATCAGCCGAGAGTCGATCCTCCCCCAACCCGCATGCAACAACAACAAAAAAAAAGTACTGAAGCAGCTGTGCACCGCACAATTAATTACACAAATAATTAAGACAAGATATGCACAAGTCATCAGCCAAGTCGATCCTTCCCCAACCCGTAAAAAATCTATAAATTAACGGCCGTCCGAGCAGCTAGCTACCTACTTCTTCTTCAACTCGAACGTCCCACGTCCCTCTTCCCTCAAAAGCTTTCTTCCACCGCTGCCATCTTCGCGTTTCTTCCTGTTCGTGTGTGCCTCGATCACTTGTTGTGATCCAGCCGCCACACTCGATCAATGGCAGCTACGCCCGCCGGGACTCGCACCACCGTGCTGGTGGCGGCTCTCGTCATGGTGGTGCTGATGACCTCTCCGGTGTGGGCGCAGACGGGGTTCCCATGTATGATCAACTGCAGGGCGGAGTACGTGACGTTCCTCTCCAACTGCCCCACGGGCTCCACCAATATCGGTGCCGCCCTCTGCAGGGGCCGGTGCACGCGGGCGTTTAACGCCTGCAACTCCCGATGCTCCAACACATAAAACTATGTACCACGAGCATGCATGCATGGGTGCTCGTTATCGCATGGGTATCGATCAAGAATAAACGCCTTTGCCCCCCCACCTATCTATGGACGATATATGTGATGTGTTAGCCGAAGATAATAAGGGCGAGGCTTTGTAATCCGGCCGGTTGTGTTTGCAGCATCGCCCGAGTGGTCGTGCCACATGAATACTATTCCGTGTTCTGAAATGATCTGATGAAGGTGTTGGTCATCAGAGCCCTCTATGTATTACTGGTTGCATGTCATTGATTACTGACGTATGTTGCTTTATAATATGCAGTATATGCAAGTCTTTTTTTTTGAAATTAAGTTTGCATGCATCTTGCATGTCATGCAAGAGTGCAGTATTATTTTCCATATGTCTATTTGCAATGTTAATTGGTGATGCCTATACGAATTTGGCAACTATATCAAACTGTAAAATTATAAAGTAATGATCCTTTTCTCTCTTGTAAGAGTTCTATTCCTATGATATATCTTTCCTACTTCTTCCCTCTCTCTCTTTTGTGTCGTTCATGGCCAGGACATCATCAAGTAGCATCAGAGATCGATCTACAAGCTTCAGTGTCTTCATCAAAACCCGTTATGTAGATGGCTAATTAATGAGAACTGCATTGTTCCAAATGTCAAAGAGGATCCTCTTTGGGAAGGTTCTTCATGGAGTCGAAATTAATAGTGGAGATTTGTTTAGAGATTGAGTAGTTTTAGAGATCGAGTAGTTCACTAAGAGGCTTGCATTTGGCAGGCTTGAATTGAACGATGACACCAACAACTTGTTTGATAGTCGAGTCAGTCATCCATTCCAGGCCAACATCCCCTCTCCAAACTCATTATGTTGACATCAAAATTGCTATATTCCCAAGTTTAAGAGCTGGATGCAGACTGATATATTTCCTAGGCATCAACCCTAACGCAATATTTCTTTCTATAAAGCACACTAAAATGTTAATTAGCTCTTCGTGAATGACCACTTGTCCTCAATTTTTGAACAGTGCCATTGCGTATTTCAACCTATTCATGGTCGAGCATAATTAACCTGAGGACAGGAGTACTGTCACTAGCTCTGATCCGCGTGTTTGATCGAGAACAACCTGAGGATCGATGCACACTTCTAACCTAGCTACGATCTGTCGATTCCCATACCGATATATGGATCGGATCGAATCCAGCAGATCCTAAAAATTCGGGTTGCTTCTGCAATCCTTGGAGTGAACTGATTAGTTAAGCCAAGAGGCTAAGCCAAGAGGAAATGACATAGAAGGCTATAGCTAAAAAACTTTCGGGGATTTGTAACTAAGAATGGAGAACCTGATATATATATGTTAGACATACATAGATGGGTATGATGAAGTTAACCCTTAAAAAAGTGCCATGCACGCTTCTCTTGTCAAACTGGTAGCCTATATCTCTGTCTTAACAAACAGAGAGAAACAGTCGATCACCAGCGTGCAAATTCAAATATTAACAATTCCGGTGATCGAAGTTCGATAAAATGAAGTTATGTTGAGGTTTCTTCTCCACATGCGTGCAGTTTTTGGGATTTAACTTCACACACGCTCAAGTGGTGGGGACAAATTAACGAAGGCAAGGCCCCCATCTTAGGGCGCGTTTGGAACGGATTGATCAAGTGGTGGGGACGTTAGTTGTTTGTTGCGCATGCCATGATCGAGCTTCCAAAAAATGGCAGTGGGTACGTGGACCCGTCTCTGCAAGATGCTCACTTGCGCATGCCGTGATCGAGCTCCCAATTCAATCATATCACCTGCCCGGATTTCAAAATATTGATATAAAAAGGTATGACCTATCCAGGCTGCGTGTGTCTGTGATTCGGACTTATAATTTGAGTTTCTGGCCTGGTGGATTTCCTCCAGGATTTATGAAAAGAAATAAAACCAAGGAAGGAAGATTGAGGGTGGGTGGATTTACTCTGCAATATTAATTAAGACAGAAGCTTCTCTCCAATATATTGTAAGTTTGAGGCTACAGACTGTATCTATTTTAAAATCTTTGGCATGATCGTTCTCCTGTTGATGCAACTTTAATCTCTTGCTCTGACCAGCATATTACTCTTCTTCTTTCTGCTAACATGGGTATCACGTCTTACATCACTATTGTACATGCCAAATGCACTATCTCTGAACGTCGGTTGTTATGGGATCACCTGATGGATTTTTCTGTTAACTGTGATAAACCTTGGTTGGTTGGTGGCGATTTTAACAGCATTCTTCATCCTTCTGAGAAACGAGGGGGTCGACAAGCCTTCTCCTTATCTTCGTTGGACTTTCAAGCATGTATATCCGCATCGGGTCTGGAAGACGCTGGATTTGGTGGGCAGCCTTTCACCTGGTATAATGGACAGCGGGCTAATGGAATCTGGGCGAGATTGGACCGACTGCTCTTCAACGGAGCATGGGCTATCTCCTGTCCACGGATCTCCGTGCAACACCTCTCCAGAGCATGTAGTGATCATAGTCCTTTGCTGCTAACTGTGCATTCTAAATCTCAAGGATTCCCCTCGAGATTCTGTTTTCAACATATGTGGCGGACTCACACACGATTTATATTGGATTCCCAAGCTGCCTGGGCAGCGGCCCCCTGTTCATCACTACCATTGCTCACCATGGCTCTTAAGTTAAAGCATATGAAAAAATTCTACAGAGAATGGAATCATACTATTTTTAAGAATGTTTTTGCTAATGTTCAAGTTGCAGAAGATGCTTTCTCTGTAGCACAGGTATTTTTGACTGCAACCCTTCTGAGGAACATATGTCAAACTACATATCCGCAAAGGATTCGCTTGAGCAAGCTCACCTGCAGGAAGAACTGTTTTGGAGGCAAAAAGCTAGAATTCATTGGCTAAAGGAGGGTGATCACAACACCAAATTCTTCCATGCCTATGCCACTTCTCAGCGCCGGAGGTCTTCTATCTCGACTTTGCGTCATGAGGATGGGTCTATGGCAGACCGGGAAGAGGACATTGCTAATTTGCTTGTGTCTCATTTGTTGAAGGGTTTTACTTCTACTCCGCACTACTTGCACTCGGACGTCTTGTCATCCATTCCACCCTTGCTGGATGAACACCACAATGCTCGGCTTCGAGCTGTGCCTACCGCAGATGAGATTAAACACATTGTATTCACCTTATCTCCTGACAGTGCACCTGGCCCGGATGGCTTCACGGGCCATTTCTTTCAAGCTTGCTGGGACTTCATTGGGCCTGAGGTTATCGCAAGCGTTCAAGCTTATTTCTGTGGTCACTTGCTACCTCGCAGCTTCACTGCCTCTCTTGTTGTCTTAATCCCCAAGGTGGATAACCCGCAGACTTGTGCAGACTTTTGGCCAATCAGTTTATGCAACTTCTTCTACAAGGTTATCTCACGTGTTCTTAGTGATCGGTTGGCGGGTGTCCTACCCATTTTGATTTCGGAGGAGCAAGGTGTGTTTGTTCAAGATCGATATATTATTGAAAATATCAGTTTAGCCCGTGAGATGACATCACACCTTCACACTAAATGCCGTGGCCGGAATGTTATCTTCAAAATTGACATGGCCAAGGCCTATGACCGGATGGAATGGGATTTTCTATTTACAGTACTTCGCAGGTTCGGTTTTGATCTTTCTGTCATATCTCTCATTGAGCCGCTTCTTACCAACTGTTGGTTCTCTATTCTTGTCAATGGAAGGTCTCATGGTTTCTTCAGATCATCTAGGGGTCTACGGCAAGGTGACCCTATTTCCCCGGCCCTCTTTATTCTGGCAGAGGAGGCACTTAGCCGTGGCCTGTTGGCTCTTTTCCGACGGAGCCGTGGGGGCTGGTTTCACACCCTTGGGCGCTGCCCCAAGGTGTCTCACCTACTATATGCAGATGATACATTGGTGTTCTCTAATGGTTCCGTTCGCCACCTCAGGGCCCTTATGTCTTTTCTCAAAAAATATGAGGTAGCATCGGGTCAACTTATTAATTCCTCCAAGAGCTCTTTTATTGTGGGCCGGCATGCTCCGGCATCTCTTAGCAGGAATATAGAGAATGTTACCGGATTCAAAGTGGCAGCTCTCCCCTTTACCTACTTGGGAATTCTGATTTTCTCTGGGCGCAGCAAACCAAGGCATTTCTCTTATCTTCATGCTAACGCCGCGGCCAAGCTTCAAGGATGGAAATCGGCATTCTTATCCTCAGGAGGACGTCTTATTCTTATTCGGCACGTCCTATCGACTTTGCCAATTTACACTCTTGCTTCCACCGCTATACCTAAGACTATTTTTAGAGGCTTCCATAGAATTTTATCTAACTTCTTTTGGGGCTCATATGAAGGCTCCCCCAAGAAGCATTGGAAAACTTGGAACATTGTTTCTAGGCCGGTTGACAGTGGTGGCTTGGGGGTTCTCAATCTTCAATCTCTCCAAATTGGTTTGTGGACTAAACTTCTGTGGAGAGCTATTACGGCCAACACACCTTGGGCATGCTTCTTCCGGGCAAAATATTTACATGTGGAGCATTATTCTAAAGCATCTTTCAACCCCACCACCGCTGCGGAAAGGACCCTTTGGCAACTAGCAGCAGTTATTATTCATGCAAACCATCGGGTGTTCGTTTCCAAGGAACAGTCCACCGCATCCTTTTGGTTTGATGCATGGGCGGGTAGTTCTCCTCTGAAAGACCATGTGCCTCCTCATGTGTGGGACCAGCTGCCTGATAAGTTATGCTTGGTTGTCAATGTCCTTACTGGCCATTCGCAGCCAAGTCTTCTTGCTGCTAGGCAGTTTTGTCCTAGAGCTACTTTGGAGCACATCGTGGCCTCCACTTCAAATCAAGATTATTGGGTATGGACCCTCACCACGGATGGGGCCTTCTCCACTAGCTCTGTCCGCAAGCTACTATCCCCTGTCGCTGCTACAACTTGGTGTTGACACTGAAAATATTCCTAACATTTCCTAACTTCTGCTTCTATAGGTCTTAAGTTTTGATCAGGTGCTCCTGTGCCGACAGAGAAGAAAAGAAAGAAAAGAAGAAAAAGAATGGCGGAAGCCGAACAAAAGATGAGACCATAGAAAAGAAGAAAATGAAAGATGCTCAGCTTCAATGAACAGCCGCTAAGGCAAGACCCGGGAGCTCGGGAGAGTATTCGGGATCATCCCTGAAGAAGCAATCAAAAAGCTACAAATACAAGTGAAGCCGGCCCGGCATCCCAAATTACGGTGTCAAGACCATGTGAGCGGAAAACCCGCATGCTCGAGCCGAACGCACACGAAGTTCCGATTAAGGCCAGTCATCATGCCGAGAACTTCGTCAACGTCCCGTCAAGGTTTTCCAAGGACCAGGGCGAGAGGAACAGTCAACGGGAACTTTCGGAACCATCCCCGGACCCATCGGCTGACCCGCGCCGAGCAAACAAGTTAAAACGGCGCGTGAAGGGTCATCGGCGCCGCTTAATACGGCGCCACCAAATCCGGCGCGCTAATTCAATCGGGGACTCGTTCCCCGGCGCCGTTAAATCCGGCGCGCCCCCTTTCCAGGGCGCCGGATTAACAAAGGCTATATATAGCCTGCCTTAGAAACAAAGAAGGGGGAGGAGAAAAGAAATTAAAAAAAAAAGAAAGGAGGGGGAGAGAGAGGTCCTGATCGGCCGAAGAGCCTCCACCAATCAGAGCTTCGAAGGGGAGGGTTTCTTGAGAGAAAAGCTTCCTCTGAGGGTTCTCTTGCGGCTGCCGTCCTCCGCCTTGCACGAACCTCCCAGTGCCGGAGAAGAAGATCGTCTGCTTCCTTGTTTATTTAGGTGGGTCATCGTGATTTCTCGGTCGATCCCCCTCCGTTTGGGTTTCTTCTCCGATACAATGTAAGTGAGAAGGGGGTGAGGGCGATGATATGAGCCATCCCCCCCCTCACCATCTTTGTGATCCTCTATCTCTACCTATGTAACTTCTTTCCTCTTTATCAACGTAAACGGTGATCGCGCGACAACGCCGACGCCGGAATAAACTTTGTATGTCTTTCTTCCATGGAATGAATGAATATATATATCAATGGTCAAGTGGTTCAATGCTATCTTCTTTCTCTGCATCCCATTTCCTTCATCCCTGTGATTGCTTCTTTCGGCCAGTGGGACGGCGCCGTGCAACAGTGCCGGCGCCGTGATGAGATGTCAACATATGCACACTCCCCCGTCTACTGTGCCTAAGGTGGTGAATGTAAGGTGTTCGAACGCGGCGCCGTTCTCACTTTCTTTGGCCCAATCATCTTCTCCTTGTTCGTGCGTTTACCCTGCGTGAATGGTTTCTTCCGGCTTGTCTTCCCCGATGCCGGCATGCCCTACCACGATATGGGCTACAGTGTTTTCCCCTCTCCCTCGGGGGTTTCTTCTCCGCTTGATGTCGAAGTTTTCACCGATGGAGATGCATACATACAAGTCTCTCTCTAGCTGATTTTGGGATTCTCCTCCCGTCATCTTTCTGCTTCAAGTCATGGATAAAAGGGGCCGAGGTCATCCCTGCAAATACAATGTCCGATTTCCCTGCTTCAACCTCTGTTAGCTTGATAGCTACCCTTTTACCCTGCTAACCAATATACCCATACCCATACATCCGAGGCTCGCTTAGCATGATTTATAATCATGCCGTATTACCGTCTCTTCGAGGATATTTGGTAACCGTGGAGAGGGGAACATCCCCCATGATTCTACTTCGATATCGCTCTGTCCACGGAGGGGTCGTTCATTAGTAACGAGCCTCTTATGGGCCATGAGTGAACAGCAACAGGGATTGATCCCAACAGACCAAAATCCACAGTCCTTAAGGGACTTTGTGGTGGTCGTGAGATGGGTGCCCCTCGCAGGCTGGCCCTCGGGGTTTCCCTCTCTATCGATCGTCCCGACTTGGACGTGGTACCGACTCGGGTCGCGTGCCCCTCGTAGGCTAGCCCTCGGGGTCTTCGCTCCCGCTGTGAGTCGCGCCATCCGTCTACTTTCTGCCCACGGACTTGGTGCCCCTCGTAGGCTAGCCCTCGGGGTCTTCCTGTCCGTTCGGGTTTGCCGGCCGCCGTTGCGCCACCCGGCCTTTAGGGGTTGCTCCACTACGTGAGTACTCCCCGCTTCTCCCTGATAATCCTTTGGGATGGGGAGATGTTGCCGAAATTCCGGCTCGAACGAGTGTAAACTCGGAACAATCGCCGCGCTCGAGTATGAACCTCGCGTGAGCCCGTGATTTGACTTTGAACGGCTTGGGACCGATCCGATGAACAATCACCTCAATCAATTTTCAAAATCTTCCAAAACATGTTAATAAGTCCATAAATAAACCAACGAAACTCATGTTTCCACGAAATCAGGCTGAATCGGCGCGATAACGCCTTAAAACGGCGCGCCTTAAAACGGCGCGCCCTTACCGGCGCGCCCTTTCCGGCGCGCCCTTCCCGGCGCGCCCCAATCAGGCCGCGCCGGTTTAACAAGCTCCTTTCTATTTACCTACGGTTTCTGGCGCCGTTTTAACCTATTCCTACGATTCCCATGCCGTTTTAAGCCCTTTTCCTAAGCGTTCCACGCCGGTTTAACCGCGACCGTGTCGTTTTAAGGCTTCCCCTCTACACTTACAGTTCTCACGCCATTTTAAGCCCTTTCTTAAGCGTTCCACGCCGGTTTAACGGCGACCGTGTCGTTTTAAGGCTTCCCCTCTACACCTACGGTTTCCCGTGCCGTTTTAAGCCCTTTCCCTGAGCGTTCCACGCCGATTCAACCGCGCCGTTTTAAGGCTTTATTCCTCATGCTGTTTTAAATAGTCACTCTCCGAGTGAATATTAAACCGCCTTAATGGCGAACACTGCCCCGATTTGGATAACCCATGGGCACATCGGTATCCCCCGTAGGCTCGCCCTCAGGGTCTCCGTCCACCCGGGTCCGCCGGTCAGCGTGTCTGACCTCTCGGCCTTTAAGGAGCTTACCCCATTCCGTGGGTATATGCCTCCACTTTTCTCTAGACACCCCGGGTTTAAGGGAGATGTTGCCGGATTAACTATTTGTAAAATCGAGAATATAAATAAAAAAATGAATAATAATAATAATAATAATAATAATAAAACAAACAAACAACAACTAAACAATAATAATAATAAAATGAATGAAATGAAATGAAATAAAAAGAATAACACCGTTATCCGGCGTGCAACACAATCCTCGCGCCGTTTTAACGAAACCAAAAAGCATGCAACCCAAAGCCACCCGCGCCGTTTTTAACATCTTATAGGAACCACGCTGTTTTAACTGTATGCACGTCCTTAACACACGCACTCACGTTACACACATTCTTAAACAAAGAAACACATGCAAATAAAACTATGCATACACTTCACGTAAATCACACCCATATATTCATATGCATGCCATCTCTTATACAATAAAAAGGGGGAAAGCTATACAAAAAGGGGGTGAAATAGAAAGATAAAGAAATAATAAGATGTTAATAAAAAAAATACATAAATAATGGTTAAATAAATAATAATAATAAAACAACAACAACAATAATAATAAAGGAATAAAGGTGATAAATAAACAACAACAAAAATAATAAGAATAACAATAAAAAAATGATAACAAATAATTAATTAATGAATAATTGTCAAATAAATGTCAAATAAATGTCAATAAAAGGAATAAAAATGCATGCATCCAATATAAAAGGATAATAAATAAAAGAAATAAAAGAAATAAACAAATAATAAATAAAGTACATTCATGCATTTAAAAATAATGACAAGAATAAATAAAGAATAACTAACATGATCATGTTCACTCCGGAGCTCTCACCTCCTCTAGACCCCGGGCATGGGAATATTGATGACCCCCTGACAGGTCGTACCTAGATCTCGGGGTTAACCCCATTATGGTCACGGCATGATCTTGTCCTGGGCCGATAAGCCGTTGTATTCAATTCCTTTTTGACCGGGTTTTAACCGTGTCCCTTCATTTCTCAAATATCAAATTTGCCATACTCTGGCATACATTGTCCCGATGATACACGAGTCTGCCCGAATACGGTCATACTCGGCCCACCCCAGGCCCATATGTATGCACCGTAACGCTATGTGCAGTCTCAAAATAAAAAGGCAATGACTAATCGACAACCCTGCGAGTGACAGGGATTGCCAAAGTCTTCCTTAAATTTACAAATAAATGACTAAATAAGCAATAAACAATAACACTAATCACCTTGCATGCCTGCATGATCTGACTCTCCGGTATATCGAATGGTGATTAGCGGAAAGTCGGGTTACGCCCGACCGGAGGTTCTCACTATGTGTAATGATGGTTCTCGGATCTAAGTTCTCCGCCCTGTACCGGGAGCCGGCCTAATAAACAAATACTACCATATTGTGTGCTTGCATGCAATCACATCTTTGCATAATCTATGGGCCTCATGGCCTCTCTATTTTGGCGATTAATCAAGGGTTTCCTCTCTTCTGGGGAGGTGTAATTAACGTCGTAGCCTTCATGGTACGGCGGGTTTTGAGTCCCGACACGATCACCCATAATCGTCTGGTTAGTCGGACGGTGCGCATAATAAATTTGTCACTCAGTGACTGGCACGCCCATGCAAATAAACCTTTAATAAATAAACCAAATAAACCCATAATCATAATAAAAATATTCTTAATAAAAAATCATCTCCCACAAGCTGGCACGCCCGGTGGGACTCAACCTCCCTTCATCTTTTCGCCAAAATAGAGGGACCATGGGGCCCCCACCCAACTACCTCAAATGTTAATTATTCATTCGTCTTGTTTCTCCTCTTTTTAGGTTGAAGTGATGGCGAGCGGACTGGATGGAGTTGTTTTCTGTCCCCAAATCATGGTCAACCATGCTGCATTCGGCTACCTTGCCTTACCCACTACCTTCGGCAACCTTCCCCCAGTCGTTGGCTTCCCCAACTTCTTGGGAGTTGCATTCGCGAATCTCCTGGACGTGGAGAGTTATGAACCTGCAAAGCTGAAGAATGACAAAATTGTGGCTCGCCGAAGTAAGGGCCATGTCAAGGAAGCTGTGCCGAAGGACCCGGTGGTCGTGAGCTGCCACGTCCACCATACTATTTGTTCGATTGCGGCACATAAGAAGGAGCCCACTGGGGGCAACAAGAAGTGCTCCAGGAGAAGAATTGCTGCTGATCCTCAGAGCCAACTTTCAGCCTCTGGGAAGTCCATGTTAATTGGGGGCATCCGAGTCTACTTCAATGGCCGTGGCGCCGAAGTTCTACCGGATCGGATCATCCCGACTGTGCCCACTCATAACACCTTCCAAGTGCTGACAAGCCGAAGGGTGAATTTTAATGACAACGAGCATGGGAGGCCAACCCCGAACTTGCCGAAGTCTAAGCAAATCTGGGTTCCCAAGAGGATTCGAGGCCCTGCACCAGCCTCACCAGGCTTCAAAAATTCTATGGATGTTCCCAATAGAGGGGGCAAAGGGGCTATGCATGTAGAAGAAACCGTGATTGCAACTCCTCCACCTGTCGCCAGGGCCTGCGCAAGGCAGGCTGATATTTCCAAATATTCAAGAAACTTCAATCAAGCTGCCAAGATGATACGGCTTTCACATATGCCGTCCGTCCGAGTCCAAGTGCTGTCTCCTGCCATTTCTCCAGAGTGTCATCAGAAAGACATGATAAAGAGGGTCCGGGAATATTTTTGTAACTTCAAGAATTCCTCCCTGGGCCAGCGAAGATTGATTCGTGTCGTCAGGGCCGAAAAAGAAGAAAAAGATAAAATGTCACCCATGGTGGCGAATGAAAAAGAGAAGCAAGGTGGGGCTAGAAGCTTTGAAAGGCCTTCACAAATTGAAAAGTTGAAAAGAATTTCAACAAATGAAGGGCCAACTCTCCCTAGTCAGGCCCATAGGGGAGTCAGAAAGTACAGCAGAAGAATGCAAATCCTCACCTGTAATATGACAGGGGTGATGAGCGGGCATGGCGCCCTGCTAAATGAACCAGAACGGCTGGCCGAGGTTGCCGAAAGAGAAGACCCAGTGACAGGACGGGGCAAAATTGAGGCTGGGTTACTGCAAGTCTCTAAGGACAAGTGGGTTGCTGATGAAGACAACACTACTCTCAATGCCAAGACAATGGCATCTGAAGAAGAAGGGGTACCCCTATCTGGATGCACCTTTGGTGAGGCACTCGAGGGCATCAGTAGCGAAACAACTATGGACCCTGCCGTGCTGATGACGCTGCAAAGATACCAGCAGGAGGTAGAACTGCTGAAGAGAAAATTGAATGAAAAGACTGGGCACGCTATGGCGCCCGAGGAATCGGGGGCACGAGCCGAGCCATCACATGAAGGTTTCAACCCTGGGGGTGCTCCTTCACAGGCCATTCTACAAACTACAGCTCAGAATCGGGCTACTCCTCAACATTATTCCCAACGGCTCCAGCCAGCACAGCCAATGCCCCTTCAGATGCAGCGGCAGGCCCCCCTGTCAGAACCTTTGCCATCCAATGCTATGACTTCGGCCGCATTATTGATGCAGCCCACCCACCTCTGCCCTCAACTAGAAGAGCCATCTATGCTGAATAAGTTGATGGTGGAGCAGATGATCGAGGCAAGACTGCCAAAGAGGGGTGGCGATGACTATGCCCCCTTTGACATATATGAAGTACCATATCTAGCCCATCATGCTGCCAAAAGACTGCCACCCGGCGTCAATAGACTCCCAAAATTTGACAAATACAATGGGCAAGGCTCCCCGAAGGAACATATTGCACATTATATGACAGTCATGGGTGACTTGGCGGCAGACGAGTCATACCTACTGAAGTTCTTTGGGCCTTCATTGACAGGACCTGCTTTTGAATGGTACTCTGACCTGCCAGCCGGGTCTATCCACGACTGGCCAGACATGCAGCAGAAATTCACCGAAAGATTCCACATCGCTGAGATGGAGGTGACCATGGCCGAGTTATTGGAGACCAAACAAAAAGATGATGAAATAGCTACAGAATATATCAAGAGATGGGAGGATCTCTGCATGAGGTGTCGGCGCCCTCCGCATCCAGAAGATGCAATACAAATATGCAAACAAAATTTGAAGAAGGAGATTCTGGAAAAGATGATCGGAATAGAAATCCGGTCATTTGACCGATTAAGCGATATTGCCACGGAGGTTGAAGATTTCTTCACGAGATATCCCTCCATTTCTGCTGACTCAAGTCATGAAGCCAAGCAGGTTAATAAACGGCCGATACTGAAAGCGGTTCATGCGGTCAGTCTCACGGCGAAAAGGCATAAATGGATGCACAATCCTCCTCTCAATGAACCTGCAAGACGTCGAGAGAGGCCTCCTCCGCAGAACAAAGCAAAGAAGCTCTATGCCTTCCCCAGGGACAAGACCCGAGCATTGTTCGAGTGGGCTGTCAAATATAGCAAAGTCATCCTTCCGAAGCCAAAAAGGCCTGATGACGTCAGAAGAAGAGATGATCCTCATTTCTGCCCATACCATCAAATCCTGGGGCATCCTATTGAGGATTGCCAAATATTTAAAGACATCGCCCAAGGCTTAATAAAAAGAGGAGAGCTACAAATGGGGGAGGACAGAGTTGATCCTCCATGCCCGCATGAAGTGCCTACACAGGAGGCATCAATTAACATGATATCTGTATGCCAACGATCGCCCAAAGAAGTGCCAGAGGCTTGTAGTCAGCACAACAATGAAGACTGTGCCCTAGTGCCTGAAGAAAAGCAAAGAAATTGGCAAACATCATCAAGAAAGGAACGAACAAGATCAGTATCCCTTCCGGCTCCGAGAGCCCATGTTAGTGGAGCCATGGACTGGCCCACTCTGCCTCTTGCAGTCTCTACCTGCCTTCAAATAGCCCCTCCAATGGCTATCAAAGGGTCAACTGACAATAAAGAGAAGAAACAAACCCCGTCGCGGGAACATGAAGAAGCTAGCTCAGCCATGGAGCGGCCACAAGCTACTATAAGTGGGCTTGATAAGCATGAGCAGCTCAAGAGCCAGCCTATACAGGTCAAGAAGCATGCCCGTCAAGGACACAATAAGTCTCACGGGCTAACAAAAAGAATTAAAGAAAAGGCAGGGGTGTTCCATGCACCGAATGACCCACTACAGGGGCAGAGGCCAGCCATATGGGAGAAGGAAAATGAGAATACAAAAGCTAAAATAAGACATGTTGCTCTCTCTTGCAACATGCTGTCAGCACCGTCCAGTGTGGCTCAAGCTGCTAATGAAGAAAATGAAGAAATTTGCTTTATGCCAAAAGGGGCAAATCAAGCTAAAGCTTCTACCTCCCACCATGCTGCCGGATCTGGGAGAATACCAAGACGCCCACCAGCCAACAAGGGAATGCAATACCATGTTCCTCCCAGGCTCGAAGGCATGAAACCCAGGGAGTTTATCTCGAAGAAACTGGGCGCGTCCAGCAACGATGACGGGATGCCACTCACCCTAGTCAAACCGGAGGCGCAAGATAGCACTTCCGGCCCCTCTTGGCAAGGCCCCACTGTGATGGCACTGCTACACCAGAAGCAGCAGGAAATTGAAATGCTGCAAAGGCAGCTGAATGAAATGAATCTAAGTCCACCTATGCCGCAACTGGTAGGACGTCTACATGAGGCGACACGAGGTAGTGCTGGCTCACCTGAAGCTTTAGCGCAGTCAGTCATACCCCGAATAGCACATGATCATACAAGGGGTATCCTCCCTCAACCACTCGAGCACACAGTCTCCCGGGCACGTCAGGGGGCAACTAAGGCATCTCCGAAGATGGTGCAAATGAGGCCGCACATGCAGATGAACGAGCTGAAGGCGAAACAAATAATGAATATGGAGACAGCCAAAGAGGAAGTCACCGAGCCCGAATTACAAGCAGCCAAACAAAAAGATAATGAGTCTGTCACTGACTACATAAGAAGGTGGAGGAATCTCCGTGAAAGATGCAGACATCCACCGAGCTACGGGGACTCTGTTCAAATCTGCAAAGAAAATTTGAGAATAGAAATTCTACGATGGGTCATTGACATTGAAGTCACGACCTTCGAACAACTAGGCGACATTGCAGCCAATGCCGAAGCAGTTCTGGCAAGACTTTGCTCAGCCTCTACGGTCTCGAGCCAAAAGAATAAATCAATCAACAAACCTCCGGCACAAGAAGAAGTTTGCACCTCAAATTTTGAAGCCTTCGAGCAACAGAAGAAGAAGATGAAAGAGGCATCTTCCGCCGATCCAGCAAAACAAGGGCCCCCGTTAAGGGGCAAAACGACGAAACTGTATTCCTTTCCAAAGGACAAGACTAGGGCACTTTTTGAGTGGGCCCGAGAGTACGGCAAAATAGTGCTTCCAGAGCCAAAGAAGCCAGGCGATGTCGAAAGAAAAGACGATCCACGATTCTGTCCTTATCACCAAATGTTGGGGCATCCCATTGAGGATTGCTATGTGTTCAAGGACATTATTGAAGGCCTGATCAAGAAAGGCGAACTACAGATGGGCGAGTACAGGGTGGACCCACCATGCCCTCATCAAATATCTGTCCTTAAAAGAGCAGCCCCGCGCGATGCTACCGCCTCAACTGCTCCTCGCAAATCTGGCTGAAGCCGATGTCTAGCAGGCCCGCATAGCTTGAATGCGGATGCTTGCCAACAAAAGAAGAATGGCAAATAAAAAAAAGAGGAAAAAAAAAGGAAAGGTCATGTTCTGGGGGCATGCACCAAAAAAAAAATAATAAAAAAGGGATGGCAAATGAAATTTGCATATATAGAGATAGGGCTCCACCTATTGAATCTGAGATGTCGTCTCTCAGACGGTCGGGTCTTCCAAAAAAAAAAAAAGAAGAAGAAAATCAAGATAAAATGAAGGAGGCCTTGATGGTTACGCTGTGGGGTTGGTATGGTGGAGTGAACCACTCATCCCCTCTCTGAGGGTGTGAGCGCTCTCCTGTACACCCACCTTGGACTATAAAAAAAAAACGCATGGCGAATGCCCAAGGGGATAATAAAATGACTACATCATCTGTGGAGGTAGGAAGACCCTGCAACTGCAGCTTCTAAGAATAAGCGTCAAGAGGAGGACACTTGGCGTAAGCGCCGGAGGCCCGAATCGAAGCTATTTGGAGCATCCCCTAAAGAAATCAATGACGAAAGAAAATAGCTATTGATCTGATGTATAGCTGTCACTAAATACTCCCAGGGGGATCATGTTAATCAACAGTCCCACCGATGCTAAGGGACCTTCATTGGCCACCAGGCCTCCCGTTTTAAATACGGGTCCAAACCCTGTTAGGGAATGAAAAGAACAAGTCCTCCCGAATTGTATGCACTCTCATGGCCTTTCGGCATTCAGCCACAACAATGCCATATTCGTCCCATGGGACTCTCCTATCAATGCCGGTTTGGATTCCTTGTCCAATGTCGGCCCAATAAAATCTCCTATTTCCTTGGCATAAGGCACTCTGCCCTTGTCGAGCTCAAAATTTGCCCATCAGCCCCGTCGGACTGAGCCCACAAAAGCTTTCCCTTGGGCGGAGGCGCTCTGCCCCAGCCGAACTTGAAAATTACCTTATGTCCCATCGGGCTGGGTCCACAAAGTCTTTTCCTTAGCCTGAGGTGCTCTGCCTTCGCCAATCTCGGAAATAAGCTTCGTCCCATTGGATAGGATTCATAAAGCCATCTTCCTTGGCCTGAGGCACTCCGCCATCGCCGAGCCCCAAAATTATCCTTTGTCCTACTGGGCGGGATTCATAAAACCCTTTCCTTGGTCTAGTGGCACTCCGCCCTGACCGAGCTACCTCACCTTGGTCTAGTGGCACTCCGCCCTGACCGAGCTACTTTTACCTTGGTCTAGTGGCACCCCGCCCTGACCGCGCCACCCTTTCCTTGGTCTGGTGGCATTCCGCCCTGACCGAGCTACCCTCACCTTGGTCCAGTGGCACTCCGCCCTGACCACGCTATCCTTACCTTGGTTTAGTGGCACTCCGCCCTTTTCAAGTTGGTTGACTTCAGCAATCTGTCTAGTCAACAACCATATTCTGCCTTGGCCCAGACCCTTTGTCTCTTCCAGGGTGGTCATTTTCAACATAACGTCGAGAGGACAACAAGGTTTTATGTCTGCCCTTGTCTTGGACAGGCCGTCTAAGCAGGGTTTGTTGGCTCTAACATCCTGTTGGGTCAGCACTCATATTATATATTCTGCCCTTGGCTTAGGCCTCACGTCTTTGCCAAGTGCGTTGGCTTGACATGACGTCGAGTCAACACCCATTCAATGTTCATATCCAACATGATACTCTTGGCTTAGGCCTTACGCCTCTGCCAAGTTTGTTGACTTCGACGTTCCATCGAGTCAACACCTATGCTATACTCTGCCCCTGGCTTAGGCCTCACGCCTTTGCCAAGTCTGTTGGCTTCGACATGCCGTCAAGTCAACACCTATCCTACATGATGCTCTTGGCTCAGGCCTCACGCCTCTACCAAGTTTGTTGGCTCCGATAGGACGTCAAGCCAACACCTATGTTACATTCTGCCTTTGGTTCAGGCCTCATGCCTTTTCCAAGTTGGTTGACTTTGACAATCTGTCTAGTCAACAACCATATTCTGCCCTGGCCCAGACCCTTTGTCTCTTCCAGGTTGGTCGTGTTCGACGTGACGTCGTGACGACAACATTGCATTGTTTCTGCCCTTTCCTAGACATACCGCCTAGGCAAGGCTTGTTAAGTCTGACATCCCGTCAGGTTAACGTTCATATTCTACCTCTGGCTCAGACCTTTCATCTGGCCAGTCAATAAAAAGACCCTTTCACCTCTGGCTTGGACCTTTCGTCTAGTCAGTCAGCAAAAAGACACTTTCATCTTTGGCTCGGACCTTCCGTCTGACCATACAACAAAAAGACCCCTCTACCTCTGGCGTGAATCTTTCGTCCAGTCAGTCAACAAAAAGACCCTTTCACCTTTGGCTCGGGCCTTCTGCCTAGCCAGGAAATAAAAAGATCTTTTCTTCTTGTGACTCTACCCTTCCATCCAGTTGAAGAACAAAAAGACTCCTTCTATCGACGGCGTCATGACTTTATGTCTAAGCCGTTCAATATTTTCTTCTGGCGTCATGGCTTTCCGCCTAAGCTGGTAAATATTCTGCCTTGGCGTCATGGCCTTCCGCCTAAGCCAAGTTGTACGGCGTCATCACTTTTCGTCTAAGCCGTTAAATATCCTTGTCCGGCGTCATGGCTTTCCGCCTAAGCCGGTAAATGTTCTGCCTTGGCGTCATGGCCTTATTCCTAAGCCTAGTTGTACGGCGTCATGACTTTACGTCTGAGCCGTTGAATATCCTTGTCTGGCGTCATGGCTTTCCGCCTAAGCCGGTAAATATGCTGCCTTGGCGTCATGACCTTCCGCCTAAGTCAAGTTGTCCAGCGTCATGGCTTTTCGCCTAAGCTGGTAAATATTCTATCTTGGCGTCATGGCCTTCCGCCTAAGCCGAGCTTTACGGCGTCATGACTTTACGTCTGAGCCGTTGAATATCCTTGTCTGGCGTCATGGCTTTCCGCCTAAGCCGGTAAATATGCTGCCTTGGCGTCATGGCCTTCCGCCTAAGTCAAGTTGTCCAGCGTCATGGCTTTTCGCCTAAGCTGGTAAATATTCTATCTTGGCGTCATGGCCTTCCGCCTAAGCCGAGCTGTACGGCGTCATGACTTTACGTCTAAGCCGTTAAATATTCTTGTCCGGCGTCATGGCTTTCCGCCTAAGCCGGTAAATATTCTATCTTGGCGTCATGGCCTTCCGCCTAAGCCAAGCTGTGCGGCGTCATGACTTTATGTCTGAGCCGTTAAATATTCTGCCTTGGCGTCATGGCCTTCCGCCTAAGCCAAGTTGTATGGCATCATGACTCTATGTCTAGGCCGTTAAATATTCTGCCTTGGCGTCATGGCCTTCCGCCTAAGCCAAGTTGCACGGCGTCATGACTTTATGTCTAAGCTGTTAAATATCCTTGTTTGGCGTCATGGCTTTCCGCCTAAGCCGGTAAATGTTCTGCCTTGGCGTCATGGCCTTACGCTTAAGCCAAGTTGTACGGCATCATGACTCTATGTCTAAGCTGTTACATATCCTCCCTTGGCGTCATGACCTTACGTCTAAGCCAAGTCATTCGACGTCATGACCTTTGGTCTAAGTCGACAAACCTCTTACCCTTGGATCGGAAATATTGTCCGAACTAACGAACGAAAAGACCTCCTTTGATTTTATACCAACCCGTGATCCCTCTAGGGATTTACTACCACATATGACTCATTCCCTCCACTGCCATGGCATCGGGTCCCCGACGCCAGAATCACCAACCTGTGGGCATGCCCATTAAGCCCTTTAGAAAAAAAAAAGAGAAAGAAACCAAAAGAAAAAAGAAGAGAAAAAAAAGGGAAGACAAAGAAAGAGAGCAAAGAAAGAAAAGAAAAAGAAAAAAGAAGAAAGAAAAAGAGAAAAAAAAAGAGGATGATGATCATGACGTGGTTTATGTGCTTGCTTGTCTCACGTGCATGTCCGCCTATAGTATAGCATTAACACGCTTCCTTCAAATTTCTAAGGCCGCGTACTTCCTTGCTAAGTAACGTTGCCCTGATTCAGGATACGTGTGCGTCACGACACACACTAAGGAATGAAAAAACCAATTCTCGGTGAGTGCATACGGCCAGGGGAAGAGTCGTAGGTGTGTTGCTAGCACAACTCGCATGATATACCCTAGGCGAAACTCCTACACTTCGCACATAATGTGAGCAATGGTCTTTAGTCATAGGGACGTCATAAATTCTTCTTAACACTTCATGGACGCTTAAATCTCTACACTCGCGTAAAGGGTGATCGTGAGGAAAAAGCTGCCTACCCCCGTTTAAAAAAAAAAAAGAAAAAAAAGAAAGGAAAAAAATGATGATGATTGTGATAAGTGGAATGTGAATCCAAGTAGCCAGGAATCCCCACTGAAACAAATGAGGAGACTTGCGTGAAAACGGTGCAACAAACCCTATAATTAAAGTAAGGATGAATCCAAGTAGCCGGGAATCCCCATTGAGACACATGAGGAAACTCGCGTCAAACGGTGAAATCCATCATAAAATCATAATATAGGATGAATCCTAGTAGCCGGGAATCCCCATTGAGACACATGAGGAAACTCGCGTCAAACGGTGAAATCCATCATAAAACCATAATATAGGATGAATCCTAGTAGCCGGGAATCCCCATTGAGACATATGAGGAGACTCGCGTCAAACGGTGAAATCCACAATAGTATCATAATATATGACGAATCCTAGTAGCCGGGAATCCCCATTGAGACATATGAGGAAACTCGCGCCGAACGGTGAAACCCGAAATTAAGAAATAAAAGGGGGTTGTGCGAAGCTACCAAAAGTCGAGAGCCCCGAATGTATGTGTAGGCGATAAAGTAATCCTCCAGTGTTACGCAGAACGTCTGCACATCCCTATGTCTAGGGTTCACTACCCATATAATTGCACTTTCACTATGGAGGAATAGTCATGGGTGTAGATTGTGATTTATGCTACGCGTACGTTCTATGCAGTGTCCCCTTTACGTATGCACATCTCCCTTAGTTGTGCTTCGTGAGCCGCACTCTGTCCGTGAATCGTGGGCGTTGTCCTTATCCTATCCCTGTTATAGGGGAACTATGCTACATAGCTATCCTATGCTTGTGGTCATTGAGTGCCTGCATGCTTGGATGAGGCTATATATAAAAGAAAGAGAGATAATAAAAATGAATGACGAAATGAAAAATGAATGATGATAAATGAAAATAGAATAAATAAAAGGAATGAATAATAAAAAGGATCCATGCAATATTTTCAAACGGGCCATGGGTTGCACCCGCACGTCCCGCTCTTTCGTCCCTCTGTCGCGACACCCGCGGGTGGGGGGCATTTGTTGACACTGAAAATATTCCTAACATTTCCTAACTTCTGCTTCTGTAGGTCTTAAGTTTTGATCAGGTGCTCCTGTGCCGACAGAGAAGAAAAGAAAGAAAAGAAGAAAAAGAATGGCGGAAGCCGAACAAAAGATGAGACCATAGAAAAGAAGAAAATGAAAGATGCTCAGCTTCAATGAACAGCCGCTAAGGCAAGACCCGGGAGCTCGGGAGAGTATTCGGGATCATCCCTGAAGAAGCAATCAAAAAGCTACAAATACAAGTGAAGCCGGCCCGGCATCCCAAATTACGGTGTCAAGACCATGTGAGCGGAAAACCCGCATGCTCGAGCCGAACGCACACGAAGTTCCGATTAAGGCCAGTCATCATGCCGAGAACTTCGTCAACGCCCCGTCAAGGTTTTCCAAGGACCAGGGCGAGAGGAACAGTCAACGGGAACTTTCGGAACCATCCCCGGACCCATCGGCTGACCCGCGCCGAGCAAACAAGTTAAAACGGCGCGTGAAGGGTCATCGGCGCCGCTTAATACGGCGCCACCAAATCCGGCGCGCTAATTCAATCGGGGACTCGTTCCCCGGCGCCGTTAAATCCGGCGCGCCCCCTTTCCAGGGCGCCGGATTAACAAAGGCTATATATAGCCTGCCTTCGAAACAAAGAAGGGGGAGGAGAAAAGAAATTAAAAAAAAAAAGAAAGGAGGGGGAGAGAGAGGTCCTGATCGGCCGAAGAGCCTCCACCAATCAGAGCTTCGAAGGGGAGGGTTTCTTGAGAGAAAAGCTTCCTCTGAGGGTTCTCTTGCGGCTGCCGTCCTCCGCCTTGCACGAACCTCCCAGTGCCGGAGAAGAAGATCGTCTGCTTCCTTGTTTATTTAGGTGGGTCATCGTGATTTCTCGGTCGATCCCCCTCCGTTTGGGTTTCTTCTCCGATACAATGTAAGTGAGAAGGGGGTGAGGGCGATGATATGAGCCATCCCCCCCTCACCATCTTTGTGATCCTCTATCTCTACCTATGTAACTTCTTTCCTCTTTATCAACGTAAACGGTGATCGCGCGACAACGCCGACGCCGGAATAAACTTTGTATGTCTTTCTTCCATGGAATGAATGAATATATATATCAATGGTCAAGTGGTTCAATGCTATCTTCTTTCTCTGCATCCCATTTCCTTCATCCCTGTGATTGCTTCTTTCGGCCAGTGGGACGGCGCCGTGCAACAGTGCCGGCGCCGTGATGAGATGTCAACATATGCACACTCCCCCGTCTACTGTGCCTAAGGTGGTGAATGTAAGGTGTTCGAACGCGGCGCCGTTCTCACTTTCTTTGGCCCAATCATCTTCTCCTTGTTCGTGCGTTTACCCTGCGTGAATGGTTTCTTCCGGCTTGTCTTCCCCGATGCCGGCATGCCCTACCACGATATGGGCTACAGTGTTTTCCCCTCTCCCTCGGGGGTTTCTTCTCCGCTTGATGTCGAAGTTTTCACCGATGGAGATGCATACATACAAGTCTCTCTCTAGCTGATTTTGGGATTCTCCTCCCGTCATCTTTCTGCTTCAAGTCATGGATAAAAGGGGCCGAGGTCATCCCTGCAAATACAATGTCCGATTTCCCTGCTTCAACCTCTGTTAGCTTGATAGCTACCCTTTTACCCTGCTAACCAATATACCCATACCCATACATCCGAGGCTCGCTTAGCATGATTTATAATCATGCCGTATTACCGTCTCTTCGAGGATATTTGGTAACCGTGGAGAGGGGAACATCCCCCATGATTCTACTTCGATATCGCTCTGTCCACGGAGGGGTCGTTCATTAGTAACGAGCCTCTTATGGGCCATGAGTGAACAGCAACAGGGATTGATCCCAACAGACCAAAATCCACAGTCCTTAAGGGACTTTGTGGTGGTCGTGAGATGGGTGCCCCTCGCAGGCTGGCCCTCGGGGTTTCCCTCTCTATCGATCGTCCCGACTTGGACGTGGTACCGACTCGGGTCGCGTGCCCCTCGTAGGCTAGCCCTCGGGGTCTTCGCTCCCGCTGTGAGTCGCGCCATCCGTCTACTTTCTGCCCACGGACTTGGTGCCCCTCGTAGGCTAGCCCTCGGGGTCTTCCTGTCCGTTCGGGTTTGCCGGCCGCCGTTGCGCCACCCGGCCTTTAGGGGTTGCTCCACTACGTGAGTACTCCCCGCTTCTCCCTGATAATCCTTTGGGATGGGGAGATGTTGCCGAAATTCCGGCTCGAACGAGTGTAAACTCGGAACAATCGCCGCGCTCGAGTATGAACCTCGCGTGAGCCCGTGATTTGACTTTGAACGGCTTGGGACCGATCCGATGAACAATCACCTCAATCAATTTTCAAAATCTTCCAAAACATGTTAATAAGTCCATAAATAAACCAACGAAACTCATGTTTCCACGAAATCAGGCTGAATCGGCGCGATAACGCCTTAAAACGGCGCGCCTTAAAACGGCGCGCCCTTACCGGCGCGCCCTTTCCGGCGCGCCCTTCCCGGCGCGCCCCAATCAGGCCGCGCCGGTTTAACAAGCTCCTTTCTATTTACCTACGGTTTCTGGCGCCGTTTTAACCTATTCCTACGATTCCCATGCCGTTTTAAGCCCTTTTCCTAAGCGTTCCACGCCGGTTTAACCGCGACCGTGTCGTTTTAAGGCTTCCCCTCTACACTTACGGTTCTCACGCCATTTTAAGCCCTTTCTTAAGCGTTCCACGCCGGTTTAACGGCGACCGTGTCGTTTTAAGGCTTCCCCTCTACACCTACGGTTTCCCGTGCCGTTTTAAGCCCTTTCCCTGAGCGTTCCACGCCGATTCAACCGCGCCGTTTTAAGGCTTTATTCCTCATGCTGTTTTAAATAGTCACTCTCCGAGTGAATATTAAACCGCCTTAATGGCGAACACTGCCCCGATTTGGATAACCCATGGGCACATCGGTATCCCCCGTAGGCTCGCCCTCAGGGTCTCCGTCCACCCGGGTCCGCCGGTCAGCGTGTCTGACCTCTCGGCCTTTAAGGAGCTTACCCCATTCCGTGGGTATGCCTCCACTTTTCCCTAGACACCCCGGGTTTAAGGGAGATGTTGCCGGATTAACTATTTGTAAAATCGAGAATATAAATAAAAAAATGAATAATAATAATAATAATAATAATAATAAAACAAACAAACAACAACTAAACAATAATAATAATAAAATGAATGAAATGAAATGAAATAAAAAGAATAACACCGTTATCCGGCGTGCAACACAATCCTCGCGCCGTTTTAACGAAACCAAAAAGCATGCAACCCAAAGCCACCCGCGCCGTTTTTAACATCTTATAGGAACCACGCCGTTTTAACTGTATGCACGTCCTTAACACACGCACTCACGTTACACACATTCTTAAACAAAGAAACACATGCAAATAAAACTATGCATACACTTCACGTAAATCACACCCATATATTCATATGCATGCCATCTCTTATACAATAAAAAAGGGGGAAAGCTATACAAAAAGGGGGTGAAATAGAAAGATAAAGAAATAATAAGATGTTAATAAAAAAATAAATAAATAATGGTTAAATAAATAATAATAATAAAACAACAACAACAATAATAATAAAGGAATAAAGGTGATAAATAAACAACAACAAAAATAATAAGAATAACAATAAAAAAATGATAACAAATAATTAATTAATGAATAATTGTCAAATAAATGTCAAATAAATGTCAATAAAAGGAATAAAAATGCATGCATCCAATATAAAAGGATAATAAATAAAAGAAATAAAAGAAATAAACAAATAATAAATAAAGTACATTCATGCATTTAAAAATAATGACAAGAATAAATAAAGAATAACTAACATGATCATGTTCACTCCGGAGCTCTCACCTCCTCTAGACCCCGGGCATGGGAATATTGATGACCCCCTGACAGGTCGTACCTAGATCTCGGGGTTAACCCCATTATGGTCACGGCATGATCTTGTCCTGGGCCGATAAGCCGTTGTATTCAATTCCTTTTTGACCGGGTTTTAACCGTGTCCCTTCATTTCTCAAATATCAAATTTGCCATACTCTGGCATACATTGTCCCGATGATACACGAGTCTGCCCGAATACGGTCATACTCGGCCCACCCCAGGCCCATATGTATGCACCGTAACGCTATGTGCAGTCTCAAAATAAAAAGGCAATGACTAATCGACAACCCTGCGAGTGACAGGGATTGCCAAAGTCTTCCTTAAATTTACAAATAAATGACTAAATAAGCAATAAACAATAACACTAATCACCTTGCATGCCTGCATGATCTGACTCTCCGGTATATCGAATGGTGATTAGCGGAAAGTCGGGTTACGCCCGACCGGAGGTTCTCACTATGTGTAATGATGGTTCTCGGATCTAAGTTCTCCGCCCTGTACCGGGAGCCGGCCTAATAAACAAATACTACCATATTGTGTGCTTGCATGCAATCACATCTTTGCATAATCTATGGGCCTCATGGCCTCTCTATTTTGGCGATTAATCAAGGGTTTCCTCTCTTCTGGGGAGGTGTAATTAACGTCGTAGCCTTCATGGTACGGCGGGTTTTGAGTCCCGACACGATCACCCATAATCGTCTGGTTAGTCGGACGGTGCGCATAATAAATTTGTCACTCAGTGACTGGCACGCCCATGCAAATAAACCTTTAATAAATAAACCAAATAAACCCATAATCATAATAAAAATATTCTTAATAAAAAATCATCTCCCACACTTGGGCGCTCATTTGGCATCATTTCATCCCTCTTAAATGGTCTATTCTCACATGGAGAGTATTGCATGGCTGTCTTCCAGTTGATAGTGCAATCATGTCGTGTGGTGTACGTCTCTGCTCTCGGTGTAATTGTTGCACCTACCCAAGCTTGGAGACTGACCTGCACTTGCTCTCTCGCAGCTCCGTGGCGAGGGAGTTTTGGTCGCTACTTTCGGACTTCCTACCACTCAATGTGGGTGCAGTGCCCACGGCTGTGGCAGTTGTTCTTGAGTACTTGGGCACCTTGCACTTAGCTACCGTTGCTGGGATCTTAGGGAGATGTTTTGTAACGACTCGAGAATCCGATTACCGGGAAGGCCCGATAACCCGAGACTCGCATCGCCGCCCACGAGCCGGGAGGGCTCGGAAGGGCTAAAAAGGAGTGTGGAGGCACAAAGAAATAGGAAATAAAGCAGGACAACCAACAACAACGAGCTGAAAGAAAGAACAACAATAGCTACAACAGAGTCCAGTCCAACAGAAAGTACAGTCTAAAGCAGTAAAACGTACCACATGCCAAGTGAACACTCGGCCCGACAAGCTGGCAACTAAGAACCTCCGCTCCGCATCCTCGAACCACGAGTAAGAACCGCAACACCTGAAAAGCAGGGAATGAGTCTCCAAAACAGAGACTCAGCAGGGATCCCGCGGAACCCCAACCGGAAACAACGGCGGTAGCGGAAAGGAGAGCTACAACTACAGCAGGAACAGCAAACCGGTGGCCGGTCAAAACTCGGCACTACAGCTACTCCTACTGCCAGAAGGCAGACCTCGATCACGCAGTCGAGGCTACCGAACCACGCTAGTACCGCCTACCGAAGTAACAACACACGGCAACCATGCCGCAGAGGCCTGTCCCCCGGACACAGCCGACCTGGACACGCTATCCAAGGTGCAACCCCGACCATCCGATCGAGGGTACCGCACAACAAGACCCAACCTCGGTAAAGCCACTAGCACTAAAACTCATGACGCGAAAACCAACACACGCGTCACGGCGAACCAACCGAAACTCAATGGTCAACACGACCGAAACCCGAAGGTCAAAGACACAGAAACTGACAGTCTGTCACTCCGTACTCGACAGGAGTACCACCCACTAGAAGCACAGCCGGTAGCGTCCCCTGACGTCTTACACCGCACCGCAGGTGAACCGCCTGACGTGGTAGGTCCTACCCGAGGCGCGAACACCGTACAAGTAACCACAAACAAGTAACTAGCTGGGGTCACGCCCGTCGACGTGGGTCCAACCGCCCCCAACCACGTGTGCACACACAGACCACGCGTCACTAGGTCTGGTCCTCTGACTGGTTTTCCCCCGTAGCCGGACTCTGGCTACCGACGAGGGGCCTACGGTAACCGGTCCACAAACCGTCTCAAAGGGTAAGCCCGTACACCACTCCCTGGTGCGACTAGCACACGCGTACTAGTAGGCTACGACTAGTGGAGGGTCACTGAAGGAGTAGACTCTCAAGTCAACGGAAAACAACGTCCGAATCCGACGACATACGGGGACAACCCCACGTACCGGCCCCGTCGCACGGTGACCACAGTCGGAGAAGACACAGGACATACAGTCCACGGTCACGCACGCACCGTGCGCGAGAGTCGAGAAAACCCAAGTGACGCTAAGTCACTGGACTCTGGACAGTCCTCTAGACACACTACACCCAACGGTCCTCGAGTCACAAGACTCGGGGTCAAGACCGTTGTACGCAACAGCATAAGGCCGTCAATCTTGTCCAATCTCTAGGTCTAAAACCACGGTAGCACGAGCACCGAGATAACACACGAGCTGCCAAGACCATTCCCTTGGGAAGGGAACGCAAAGGACTAAGGCCACCCACACGGGCCACACGGAAAACATAGAAGTACGATTCCCAAGGCAGCACACAAGCCGCCACGACGATTTCCCATCTTGAAGCAAGCGGGAAACCTCCAGCCCCAGGCCGGATAACTGGACTCGCAGTCCGAGACCAACCACGTGGCCCACATGGGAATCGCCTTCCAAGGAAACTCATGGCATGCGGGGAAGACCCCACCGCACACACACCGATACACGGTGACTCGATCAAGCGTAACACGAAAGCCCGGAACACGTGGGGTCACCCGGACCCACCACACCTACGGGCACGCTAATCGAGGCAACACGGTCCCTCCCGACACCCCAAAAACATGGACACAGAACCCATGGGGTGTCCAGGACACTCACAAGGCCGGAGGTCGACCACTGGGTCCCAACCGGGTCGACCGGAGACCAACACAATGCGAACGGACGCTAAAAGGTCACCCGGACCCTTAAGCGCACGGGCACGCAAAATGAGGTAAACGGAACCTCCAGACACCCCAAAACACGGTCACGGAACTCCACTGGGTGTCCAAGGCACACACGGCCCAAGGGGAGCACGAGACAACAGGTAAGATCGCGCTAGGGATACCTAGCGCGACACGGAAGAACGCGCTAGGGCCTCCTAGCGCGACAAGGGACATAGCGCTAGGGCCTCCTAGCGCGACAAGGCATGTCGCGCTAGGGACGGCTAGCGCGACAAGGCTGAACGCGCTAGGACCCCATAGCGCGACAGGAACCGCCTCCTGTTCATCTTCTCCGATGAACGCGCTCGATCGGGGCAGCGCGACGAACAAGAACGCGCTACTGGAGTATAGCGCGTTCTCAGTCCGCGCCCGAAAACGGTAGAAACCGCGGGAAAAGCCATGCCACGCCCCGTTCACCCCCAGGTGAAGGGGAAATAAAAGGGGAAACCTTCCCCAAGCCCCTAGGCATGCATCTAAACCCCTGGATCGCCCAAAAACACCAGAGAACGGGAGATCCGGCTCACACCCCGAAAACACACATTTTGCCCAAAACGCCCCGTTTAGCCCGCTCGGCTCACCACGGCCTACGAAACTTGCGGGAAAGGAAGTACACGGGCTGAGGGTCCATCACCCTACCTCCACCGAAGATTACGCGCACCGTGGACGCCGATCCACGAAGAAAACGCCGTTGAAGCCTCGCCGTTCCACGAACTCACGGCCGAGCTTCCACGCGCCTTCACCGCCTCGATCCTCATCTATCCTCGCCCGTGCCTCGCCCGCGCCGTCCCCACCTCGCCCGTACTCCACCCCGTCGGCCGCCGGAGAGAGAGGGAGAGAGGAGAGAGCGTGAGAAGAGAGAGGGAGAGAAATGAGAAATGAGAGGGGGAGAAAGAAAAAGGTTATATATAGGAAAATCCAGAAATTTGAAAAAATCCAGAAAAATAGAAAATCACGCCCTCGCGATCCTCGAAGCGCATCGATCGCAACGGTACCACTCACGCCTAGGTGAACGGCCCGGTTCACCCGCAACGAGGTTCCGAAGGGAAAGCCGAAACCCACGCCGGGAATCGGAAAACACACGCGGAAAAAGCCGCGGAACGCCTCCGGGCCTCCGAAACGACTTCGGATCGTGCCGATCCGAACACGAAAGATGTCTGAAACGAAATTTCAGACACAATGGAGTCAGACACTCCGAAAAACCAGATCCGAGACCCACGAAGAAGGATCCGAGAAACCCGGGGCATTACAGCCCTCCCCCCTTAAAGGAATTTTATCCTCGAAATTCAGGACCTAGCACAAAGTCCCAGGGGAAGAACACTGAACCAACTGACACGCTGTCAGAGCCCCAGCACAGAAAACCTCGATTCTCACGAAAACACCAATCCTGAGGAACACAGCCAGACTCGTAGTCACACACAACACCTCGCTCCTCGCGCCGACCACACTGGCCAGCAGAGCAGGCATATACTAAAGGACACAGTCCGGCATCACCTCAGACAACGCGAGAATCCACCATGGCGCCGCAGCCACGATCTCACTCACCGAGGAATCACAACCCTCGACACGAGCAACAGCTACCGATTCATCCAATGGTCGGCAGACAATTCGCACATCAGCTTCACAACCAGCTGACAGGTCGCACACCCTTCTCAAGGGGACAACCAAAACAGAGCCTCCGCCAGCTCAAGCAGTCCTCTCCGCAGACCGCAACCAGAACATCGGCTCAGCACCAAGAAACACCTCACACAGGGCAAGCCGAAAGCCGGACATAACACTATGCCCACTCTCGTCAGAAGATAAACTTCGACAAAGTCCAGATCCCATCCGGAAAGGCACATCACAGAAACGACCACCAAAGGTCCCGCTAGCACACGGCTCTCGCCACGCTCGAGTCCCAACAACCAGCATCTTCTGTCTCTGAAAAGACCATCGAAGAAGCCAAGACAGCAATTACAAGCTCGCTCTGGACTGGAACCCCACCTCCATCGTGATGACATTGACATGCATGTGGATCTGAATCTGAAGGTCATCGATCTCCGCGGCAGGTGGGGGCGACGGGCGGCGGCGGCGGCGGCGATAAAGAGAAAAAATGGAATAAAACGGCGGCGGCTGCGACGATAAAGAGAAAAAATGGAATAAAAAAATATTTTAGATAAGATCAGTGACAAGGAGACAAGGCCCATGCAGCTGGCTAGCAGGCTGACGAGTGGCCCAGCCTCCATCCCGAGTGGCACGCCACAGAACATGCAACAACCATATATATATATATATATATAGGGGAGATGTTCACATGGTCATGGGGCCGGCATCATGTGAACATTTTCCTATATATATATAGTACAGCAATGCACGACACTGCGCTCGAAGTAGCTTCGGGCACTCTCAACGGTCCTGATTGATTGTAAAATAGATTAAGTGGGTAAATTAAATCGTAGGTAAGATATTTATAAAATAAATTAAAATATTTTGATTAGGAGATAAGATAATCCGAAATATCTTTTAGAATTGTGAAAAAGTTTAACCCTCCTTGTTCTACTTTTTTGGTAGAACAAGTTATCTCGAGATAAATTAAGATAAGAGTTTATCCCATAGAATATCTTATATGAGCAACCAAAGAAAATATGATAACTTTTAGTGGGGTATACCAGTTTATCCTAGTTTATCCCCCAAACAAACAGGACGTGAATCCTTGGAGAGGGTTAAGGTCTCGTTTGGGAACACAATGTTAATGGATTATGACCTTGAAATCTTCGCTCCTCAAAAGTCTTGTCAAATCTTCTTTGTCACGTCAGATTATTCCAAAAGTTGGATTATGAGTTTTAGAGAGAGATAGGGAGAAAAGGAACACTTTTCATAATCTCAAAAAATTGGTCTCCACCAACTTTTTCTCTCTCTAAAGGATTATGAAAAAAATCCATAATCTTAAGTGTTGCCATACGCGCCCTAAGGAGTGCGTCGAGCATAGCTACAGGCGAAAGAGACAGCATGGAGCGAGGCAGAGGAGAGGGCGACGATAGTAGAGATGAGGGCATGAGAGGAGGAGGCAAGGGCGGCGTCGGTGGCAGCGGTAGAGCTGGTAGAGAAGCCTAAGGGGGGACCGAGGATCCTATATGACATGGCAACAAGGAAGACGACTAGGACGAGGACACACAAGATATTTCTTGAATTTTTTAAATATTATAAAATATTATACTTTTTAAATATTATATTTTAAGAATTTTGTATTTAATTTTAATAATAAAAATGCATTTTCTATTTTTCATTGCGTGTGATATGCACTGTGTGATGCGTATTTCTATATTTTTATATATTATATATTGATATTTTAATTAAATTAATATTTTAAAATTTTTAAAAGTATTTAGTGATGGATTAACGAGAGATTAATGTTCATGTGCATGACATAAAGAGCGATGGACTGGCAACTATTTTGGGTCAATTTTAATTTTAATTAAATTAATATTTTAAAATTTTTAAAAATAATTAGCGATAGATTGGCACGGGATTAACGATGAATGTTTCTTTGTATAAGATATAAACAGTGATGGACTAACGCTGTTTGGCGACGGATTAGAGGTGGGACTATTATTATGTCGCTAATATCGTTTATAGAGTGATTAGAGAAGGAATAAATCACTCTCTAATCCGTGCTAATTTTTAGAGAAAGTTTAGAGAGGGAATATATCCATCTCTAATCCATTGTTAATTAGCGACAGATTAGGGTAAAATATTGTTATGTCATGAATATTTATTTAGAGATGGAGTAGAGATGAAATATGGTTGTCGCTAGCAAAACTTATTTTCTTATTGTGCTAGTCACATGTTTCGTAGTAAGCACATCATCCACAATGCTATTTAACGACGGATTAGAGATGGATGTCGATCCGTTGTTAATTAATTAGCGAGTAAATTATAAGTACGATAATTATTCGTGACAAGTCAGTCACTAATGTCTTTTGAGACGGATTTACGGTGGATTTGCGATGGATATATGGTCGTCGCTAACATCACATTTTCTTGTAGTGGTTAATCACATGTTTCATAATAATCACACTAGCTTCCGTCGCAGATCTTTTACAGTTGTCTTAGTCGACACGGGGTGGAACACACTTTCATCCAACCACAACCGGATTGTGTTGATAGTGTTCTTATCTAGTAACTTTCACGTGGCTTCTGACATTTTATTTGACCTGTGGTCAAAACTTTCAATAGATGCATAGAGTTCTTCACAATAAAAGATGTACTCCATCTTTGACTTTCAGATCACCTAGCTGTTTCTGTCGACTTTTACATCCATCTCATCCAATACAAACAAGATTATCTCAACATGTCTCTAATGTCACTATGTTGAGATTTTTCTCCTACTCTGTGCACGCAAATTTGAGGACGAACTTGGCACGCAGACACAGAGATACTCTGAAAGTAAAAAGAAAGTCACACTATATATCAAGAAGTCGTAAGATAAACTCTCAAAATTGAAAAAAAAACACGGGACAAATTTAGTGGACTATGCAAAGATTTTTTTTTTTCATTTCCTGAGAGTGGAAATACACTGGCTGTGCACTCTCTCTCTCTCTCTCTCTCTCTCCCTGTAAAACTATGGCTCTCTCTCCCTGAAAACTCCTCCGGCAAGCACCACCACACACAAGAAGGAGAAAAGACAATATATATGTATACTCCCTTAATTTTGAAAAAAAAAACTTAAAACCCATGGAAGAAGCCTCCACTGCACATTAATTAATTACAACACTTCCCTGTTTAACCAAGAGAAAAAAAAACCCCAGCTGGCCCCATGGATTTTATTGGCAAAAATTAACATGGCATTCGGTGACGATCGAAGAAGCCAAGACAGCAATTACAAGCTCGCTCTGGACTGGAACCCCCCACCTCCATTGTGATGACATTTGACACCCATGTGGGATCTGAATCTGAAGATCATCCATCGATCTCCAGGGCAGGTGGGGGCGACGGGCGGCGGCGGCTGCTGCTGCGACGATAAAGAGAAAAAATGGAATAAAAAAATATTTTAGATAAGGTTAAATTAGGCTCAGTGACAAGGAGACAAGGCTGACGAGTGGCCCATCCTCCATCTCCCCTCTCGATCCCGAGTGCACACCACAGAACATGCAATTACAACCCAGAATATATGTATATAGTGGAGCAGTGCACATCGAAGTAGGAAGATAATATGTGCACAAGTCTTCAAATTAAAACATCCTTCGTCTAATTAAGAAGATCTCCAAGAATAATGGGTGATTCTGGCAATGGTGGCATTGGTGATTCTGGCAATGCCCATTATTAGAATAGTCTTGCAGGTGTTAATCACGCCAAGAATAATCGGATGAAAACGTACAAGAAAACAATCTACTTCCAGGAAACAAAAAAAATTGCAATGTCCATTCTATTTGTTGTATATGTATCTCGTTATAAGCAAGGAAGAGCGGACTGGACGAATCAAGCAGTCTTGGCTCATTTCTTCCATTCTTCGTGTTCGTGCTTCCTCGTTCTCTTCTCCTCCTCTCCTCCGTCTCTCACAGCTTATGCTCGAGCTGGCAGGCGAGGTGGGTTCCCGTTGGAAATGAAGTCACGTTGTTGATTTAAAATTTCTCATTAATGATTTATCCTGTATTGGGAGTTAAAAAGTCTTATTTAACTTTATGTAGGGGAGAGTTCTGACTTAGGTTCAAATCGTGTTTCGGATGATTTGTTCGATCGAATATAAGTAAATATATATATTTATTTATTTTGATTTGGGCCAACAGTTAAGTCGCGTCTGTTGGGGCTGGTGGCGAAGGGTTGCGTCCCTTCCAACCCCTCGAGACTTCTATATATGGGGCTCGATTCTGAGTTTCTGAGACACCAAAGGTTGCGTCCTTTCCAACCGCCCGAGACTTCTATATATATATAGGGTTCGATTCTGAGTTCTTGAGACACATAAAATTGCGTCCCTTCTAACCGCATGAGACTTCTATATACGGGGCTTGATTCTAAGTTTCCAAGACACAGAAAATTGAACCTCTCTGCCGCGAATTCTCTGTTCTCCTCCCTCTACTGTGAATTCTCTGTTCTCTCTGACTTTATTTCGCTGCAATTGCGAACTCTTTTTTACTCTGGGATGTTCTTCATCAATATTGATCAGATTCGAGACTGC
This sequence comes from Amorphophallus konjac, assembly GCA_022559845.1. Lineage (NCBI taxonomy): Eukaryota > Viridiplantae > Streptophyta > Magnoliopsida > Alismatales > Araceae > Amorphophallus > Amorphophallus konjac. The sequence goes on along the minus strand of CM040118.1, from coordinate 7,681,311 downwards.
TCTAATCTTGCACCTAAAGAAGCTAACGAAATCATGGGGTTGAGTCAATCTCGAGGACGAAATGCCGGTGAACCCTGTGCTACGAGGAGAGGACGTCTTCCATTTTAAAGATAATGTCATCCGAGACACGTTTCTCTCCCAATCAGGTGATTCTAAACTCTTTTCCTTCTTTTTGCTAGTATAGTAGATTAATTTGATAATTAATTTCATCATATCTGAACTAACATATTTCCCCCTATATGTCCAACAGTTCCCTGGAGAAGCCCCATGTGGAGAGACCGACTGGGAGCCGATCTTCCGAAAGTCTCCGTCAAAGAAGATAATTTGAAGACAAGCAGAACTAATCATTCATTAGTGGTGCTCATTGCTCAATATCCACAGTACACAAATGAAGATCAGGATGTCCGTAAAGGAGAGAAACTAGATGATCCGGACATGGCGCAGACATGGAAGTAGACAATGTGGATCTTCATAAAATTTCGAGAACAATGGTCGATCACCTGATTGATCCTTGGTGACATACTTGCGTCATATGATGAAAATAGCTAAGACCCTGTTTTATAACGAGTCAAGGCCAAATAAGATAGCTTAGGTGGAGTCGGATAGATCATTCTTGTTTCACTTTTTTTTTTCTTAACCGGAGTTAAATATGATTAAAATAGATTAACTCATTCTTAAAAAATAGATGAAATAAATTAACTGACCCCGATTAAGATTAAAAGTCGGGAGGACCACCCCGGATAGATCACTCGCCCATAATCTATCTCTAATCAAACGACAACAAATACTGTTCACAGGTGCATTGATAACAATTCTCTCAAGATGTAAGGATATTGTTCCCAACGACAACAAATACTCGTATCAGAAGAAAGCCGCAAGGAACCCAGCTAAAAAGCAGGCTCTACACGGATTGAGTATTACTTACAACAGGATCCCTACCTCTTTATTTTACACTGCCATCCATAGTAAATGATGGCTACGCTTCAAAGCAAAACTTATGTACAAAGAATGACACACCATATGCGGCTCGAAAGCAGTGCACCATCAATAGAACAGAATGCCTGATGCACTTACAAGGGAAAAATAAAAAGGAAAAAGAGAAACGAACCCATTCACATACAAACAATTCTATGGAACAACATATGCTGGGACATGAGAATTGGAGAAATTAGAACCACTCGGACACACATCTTGGGTAAAGCCCAGCCTCTGTGGCAACAGCTGATAGAGACTGCAGTTCTTTTTGTACTTTCCGCCTCTCATAGAAGACAGAACACGCAAGTGAGGTGCATTTTACCCCGCTCTCTATGATCCAGTCCCCACCACCACAATGTCTGCATATCTGAGATACAGAAATAAACGTCACTTCCCGCAATAAAGAAGCAAGATCAAGACTACTCATCAGGTCAGGCGACGAATCTACAATAACTTAGGTACCATATTGTAGGATCAGAACTTACAGCCGACAGATGATGGATATCACGCTCTAATCTTGAGGTTCTTCCAACCAAGACAGTTGCGGCAAGTGGTCCCTTGTTGGAGCAACCATCACATAAGTGGACAGATGTTTGCACCAGCTTGCCACATACGGCACAGTGTTTCGAGAGGTAATACTTGTCTATTCTACTTTTTGTAAGAAAGCCCTTTTTAGGGATCTCCTTTGTGTCATCAAAACCATGAACAGCAAACGTTGAACTAGATTCACAAGAATGGCGTTTAGCTGCTGTTGGTCTCACTGGGCGAGGTATTTCTGAGGTAATGTAAGGCATAAGTCATCTTAATTAATTTGTCATATAAGACACGTCTTGATCCGAAAGTATTTTTAAAATCTAAAACAAAAAGATCAATTTTTGAATAAACAAATCTAACACTATTCAATTGATATTATTTTATTTTATAATTTTTTTTACATAATCAAATAAGATTGTCTTTCTACGCCAAGATAAAAGTTAATGATGATTTGAAATCCACGCTATTTAAAATTTTTTAAAAAATAATTGATGCACACCTCAGTTAAAAATTAACCCGGGTGTGGGTATAATTACTCAAAAATTAAAAAAAAAGATAAAGTTGCACGTCGCACGACACGAAACATATATTATTGAGATTTTTACGTGATAATCATTGTTAGAGGTGAATTTGTAAAAAAATCATTCTTAGAAATATATTAATAGACATGTCACTCGGTTAATTCAAATAGTGCATAAATACCATTTAAACGTAATTTTTTTACAGGTTACCGGTAAAAAGAAATAATATGTATGTAAATAAATATGATTTTTTTACACAATACATATTTACACGGTAATATACACGTTAATATATTTCTAAGACAAGGGCCGCGGCAGTAATTGACACCGTGGTTGGCGAGGGCGAGTGCGGGTAGGACGGGGGTGGCCACGGCATCCGTGGGTGCGCCGATGACGTCTCATCAACATCCGCGGGTGCTGCTACGTATTATAGCGGCCCTTGTCACCACATACAGGAAGCGCAGGATCGATGGAACCCGCGGCCGACGAGGGCGAGCACGGGCCGGGTGGGGGGGCGGGTAAATTTCAATCATAAGAATCTCTAAAACATCTTCTTAAGATGGTTCCTTAACGCTCCCTTAAGAAGAAATAAGGCCAAAGAATAATGGTACGTGGGTGGATTCGCCGTCCGATTTCTAATATCTTAACGCACATCATGTGTTATTGCACACCTTGGGCATTAAGTTGTTGTTTATTTTTAAAATTGTGACGTGGGACTCGTGTCCCCTAATTTGTTATACAAGTTACATCTCCATTGGACGGTGTAAAACACTCCAAAAAAATGATCGGATTAAATAAATAGCGTTGGATTTTTTTAATAAGCTCTTTTATTTTTAATTTTTTTTAGTCATCGTCAAGTAAGGATATGTTAAGAAGAAGTAGACCTAACGAAGAAAGAGGTATTATAAAATATCTCAAATTTTTAAAAAAAAAGTAGACCTAACGTCACAATTTTTTTTTTTAAAAAAAAGAAAACTTGGTGCTGGGTGTGTAATAGGCAATAGTGTGCACTAATAGGCATTACTAAACGGTAACTTGCATACGCGTAATGGGTGCAGGTGTGCACTAACGAGTAGCCCTACCCTATCCTGTCGCGACGATTACACACCACAGAACATGCAACAAAATGAAAAGGTAGACGAGCTGTGCACCGCACAACACGTACGCTACAGACACACAAGAAGAAGAAGATAGGCACAAATGATCAGCCGAGTCGATAAGATCAATATGCACAAGTGAAGAAGCTGTGCACCGCACAATTAATGACACATAATTAAGATGAGAACAATATGCACAAGTCATCAGCCAAGTCGACCCTTCCCCAACCCGTAAAAATCTATAAATTAACGGCCGTCTGAGCAGCTAGCTAGCTAGCTACTTCTTCTTCAACTCGAACGTCCCACACCTCCCTCTTCAATTCCCTCAAAAGCTTTCTTCCACCGCTGCCATCTTCGCGTTTCTTCCTGTTCGTGTGTGTGCCTCGATCACTTGTTGTGATCCAGCCGCCACACTCGATCAATGGCAGCTACGCCCGCCGGGACTCGCACCACCGTGCTGGCGGCGGCTCTCGTCATGGTGGTGCTGATGGCCTGTCCGGTGTGGGCGCAGAAGGGGCACGCATGTCTGCTCAACTGCAGGGGGCAGTACGTGACGTGCCACTCCTACTGCCCGCTGCGCCGCACCATCCCTGTCACCGTCTGCTGGAGTCAGTGCACGCTGGCGTTTAACGCCTGCAACTCCCGATGCTCCAACACATAAAACTATATATATATATATACGTACCACGAGCATGCATTCATGGGTGCTCGTTATATCGCATGCATGTCGATCAAGAATAAACGCCTTTGCCCCTCCCATCTATATATCTATGGACGATATATGTGATGTGTTAGCTGAAGCTAGAAAAGGCGAGGCTTTGTAGTCCGGCCGGATGTGTTTGCAGCATCGCCCGCGTGGTCGTGCAACATGAATAGTACTACCGTTCTGAAATGATCTGATGAAGGTGTTGGTAGTAAGAGCCGTCAATTATGTAAATATTACTGGTCGAGTGTTATTGATTAATTATTGTCGTTTCTTTAGAATATATATATACACGGTATGTGTAAGCTTTACTGGAAAGTTTGCATCTTGCCATATGCACCAGTGCACTGTTATTTGTAATAATAATTGGTGATGCCTATGCGAGAATTTGGCATCTATCAAACGATAAAATTGAAGTCGTCGACCTTTCCTGATCTCTTGTAAGAGTTCTATTCCTATGGCATATCTTTCCTACGTACTTCTTCCCTCTCTCTCTTTTGTGTCGTTCATGGCCAGGACATCATCAAGTAGCATCAGAGATCTACAAGCTTCTCAGTGTCTTCATCAAAACCCGTTTTGCAGATGACTAATGAGAGCTGCCTTGTTCCAAATGTCAAAGAGGATCCTCTTTGGAGGGAGGGTCCTTCATGGAGTCAGAAATATATAGAGGAGATTTGTTTAGAGATCGAGTAGTTCACTAATTAATTAAGAGGCTTGCATTTGGCAGGCTTGAATTGAACGATGACACCAACAACAACTTGTTTGATAGCCGAGTCAGTCATCCATTCCAGGCCAACATCCCCTCTCCAAACTCATTATGTTGAGATCAAAATTGCTATATTCCCAGTTGAGATCAAAATTAATATATTCCCAGTTTTAAGAGCTGGATGCAGACTGATCTAAAAACACTAATATGTTAATTAGCTCTTCATGAATTAATTAATTAATGACCACTTGTCATCAATTTTTGAACAGTTCCATTGTGCATGTTAAGTACCTATTCATGGTTGAGCATAATTAACCTGAGGACTAGCTCCTATCTGCGTGTTTGAGGATTACCTGAGGATGACACTTGTAACCTACAATCTGTCGATTCCCATACCGATATGAATCGGATCGAATCCAGCAGATGCTAAAAAAATTAGATTTGCTTCTGCAATCCTTGGAGTGAACTGATTAGTTAAGCCAGTTAGAGGGATGGCATTATATACAGAAGGCTATATAGCTAAAAAACTTTGGGGGATTTGTAACTTACAAGAATGGAAAACCTGAAATTTTAGTCATAGATGGGTATGATGAAGTTTAACTCTAAAAAGTGCCGTACACGCCTCTCTTGTCAAACTGGTAGCCTATATGTATCTGTGTCTTACAAACAGAGAAACAGTCGATCACCAGCGCGCGTCCAAATTCACATATTAAGAATTCCAGCGATCGATTGAAGCTCAATAAGAAGTAGTTTTGTTGAGATTTCTTCTCCACATCCATGCAGTTTTTGGGATTTAATTAACTTCACACGCTCGACGATCAAGTGGTGGGGACAAATTAGCGAAGGCAAGGAACACTAGCTCGAGTTAGCCAAGGTTGAAGGATGTTATTAGTTATTTGTTGCGCATGCTATGAGCTTCCAAAAATTGCAGTGGGTGGACCCGTCTCGCCAGTGAGATGAGATTCTTCCATTTGGGTTTATCTGTGCGATCGAAAGTGAGAATATAAATCTTGCAGAGAAGTACGTGGTCACCAAAAACTGGTATAATTGTGGATAAGAAAGAGAGCGCCTTGCGGAGAAAGACTCGCGCACATGGCCTTTCTACACAAAACAGAGCGCACCTTGCGGAGATATTCCAAAATCTGGCGTACAAGTTTGCCCTCCCAACCCTCAATTAATGCCCGTTTCAAGAATTAATGGGCCGGGTCGAGTGCCTTTTGTGCTCTCTCATTGAAGGAAGGCGAGTACACAATTCTCCTACCATGCATGTAACAGGTCTTTTCCATATGTAGAACCCGGCACCTTCATGTGATTCCTCATCAGGTGTTATAGATATACCTATGCAGAAGGATACACATTAAATTTGAACCAAAATAAAATGAATGCATGCGTATATATTTTATTTCCTCCGTTTGTACGTCATCAATAGATCTTCGTTCGCACCGTCGTTTTGTTCCAATTAGGATTGATATTGATCAGTTTTGGCAAGTAATATAAACCCTTCCCATTGAATCATATCACCTGTCCGATTTTCAAAATATTGATACCTTTATGAAAAGAAATAAGACCAAGGAAGGAAGATTGAGGGTGAGTGGATTTACTCTGCAATATTTAGACAGAGGCAATTCTCTCCAATATATTATAAGTTTGAGCCTATAGCTAGACTGTATTTATTTTAAAATCTTTGGCTAGATCGTTCCACGGCGGAAGAAAAGCTTGCCAGCCGAGAGCGAATGCTCGGGGTTTACGTAGGTTTTTATTCTGAATTGCGTCTATGTACATCCTTCTCACACGTAAATTTACAGATGCCGCAGCCCAGTGGAGGACCGGCGAACGAGCGGGGGAGCATGCTGCTCTTTAGCTTTCACGGTAAAAGATCTTGGCCGTGTGTTTTCACAAGCAATAATGTGATAAGACCCATGCAGCAGGCTACAACGAGTAGCCCTGTCCTCTCCCGACGACTACCCAGCACGGAACATGCAAAGCCGACGCTCCCGGGAACACGCATCCAATAAACAATTAGTAAAGCAGTGCATCGCGCACACAACGAGCAGATAAGCACAAGTCAGACGGGTCGCGATCGATCCTCCCTGCCACCGGTAAAGAACAGTCTATAAAAGGCCGTCTCAACACTGCACTTCTTCTTCGATCCGACTGGAACCTACCACGTCCTTCATTCTTCTAGCTAGCTCCCTCACAAACTTTCTTCCACCGCTGCCATCTTCGCGCGCGTTTCTCTCTATCCGTGTGCCTCACTTGTTGTGATCCAGTCGCCACACTCAATCGATGGCAGCTACGCCCGCCGGGACTCGCACCACCGTGCTGGTGGCGGCTTTCGTCATGGTGGTGCTGATGATGGCCTCTCCGGCGCGGGCGCAGACGGGGTTACCATGTGTGATCAACTGCAGGGCGCGGTACGTGACGTGCATCTCCAACTGCCGGCCGGGCAACTCCCTCCCTGCCACCGTCTGCAGGACTGCGTGCACGCTGGCGATGAACGCCTGCAGCTCCCGATGCTCCAACACATAAAACTATGTACGTACCACGAGCAGGCATGCATGGGTGCTGGTTATCGCATGCATATCGATCAAGAATAAACGCCTTTGCCCCTCCCATCTATATATCTATGGGCGATATATGTGATGTGTTAGCTGAAGTAAATGAGGGCGAGGCTTTATAGCTAGTCCGGATGTGTTTGCAGCATCGCCCGCGTGGTCGTGCCACATGAATCGTAATATTCCGTGTTCTGAAATGATCTGGTGAAGGTGTTAATTGGTAGTAAGAGCCGTCAATTATATAAATATTACTGGTCGAGTGTTATTGATTAATTATTGTCGTTTCTTTAGAATATTATATATACAGTATGTGTAAGCTTTACTGCTGGAAAGTATGCATCTTGCCATATATGCACCAGTGCAGTATTACTTGTACTGATAATTGGTGATGCCTATACGAATTTAATTGGCATCTATCAAACGATAAAATTGAAGTCGTCGGCCTTTCCTGATCTCTTTTAAGAGTTCTATTCCTATGATATATCTTTCCTACTTCCCTATCTCTCTCTCTCTCTCTCTCTCTCTCTCTCTTTTGTGTCGTTCATGGCCAGGACATCATCAAGTAGCATCAGAGATCTACAAGCTTATCAGTGTCTTCATCAAAACCCGTTATGGAGATGACTAATTAATTATGAGAACTGCATTGTTCCAAATGTCGAAGAGGATCCTCTTTGGGAGGGTCCTTCATGGAGTCGAAATATATAGAGGAGATTTGTTTAGAGATTGAGTAGTTCACTTTAAGAGGCTTGCATTATTTGCAAGGCTTGAATAGAACGATGACACCAACAACAACTTGTTTGATAGTCGAGCATCCATTCCAGGCCAACATATATGGCCCCTCTCCAAACTCATTATGTTGAGATCAAAATTGCTATATTCCCAAGTTTAAGAGTTGGATGCAGACTGATATTTTCCTAGGCATCAACCCTAACACAATATTTCTTTCTAAAAAGCACACTAAAGTGTACGTTAAGCTCTCCGTGAATTAATGACCACTTGTCCTCAAGTGTGGAACAGTGCCATTGCGTATTTTAGACTATTCACGGTCGAGCATAATTAACCAGAGGACAGGACCGTCACGAGCTCTTATCCGCGTATTTGAGAATAACCTGAGGATGACACTTGTAACCTACAATCTGTCGATTCCCATACCGATACGGATCGGATCGAATCCAGCAGATGCTAAAAAACTCGATTCGCTTCTGCAATCCTTGGAGTGAACTGATTAGTTAAGCCAAGTGGGAATGACATAGAAGGCTATATAGCTAAAAAACTTTGGGGGATTTGTAACTAAGAATGGAAAACCTTAAATTTTAGACATAGATGGGTGTGATGAATTAAGTTTAACTCTTAAAAGTGCCATACACGCTTCTCTTGTCAAACTGGTAGCCTATATCTATGTCTTAACAAACAGAGAAACAGTCGATCACCAACGTGCAAATTCAAATATTAAGAATTCCGGTGATCGATCGAAGTTTAATAAGATGAAGTTATGTTGAAATTTCTTCTCCACATCCATGCAGTTTTTGGGATTTAATTAACTTCACACGCTCGACGATCAAGTGGTGGGGACAAATTAACGAAGGCAAGGTGCCCATCTTGATTACCTAAGGTTGAAGGACGTTAGTTGTTTGTTGCGCATGCCATGATCGAGCTTCCAAAAAATGGCAGTGGGTGGACCCGTCTCGCCAGTGAGATCTTCCGTTTGGGTTTCCATCGAAGGGATAATGAGACCTTTACGAAAGTGATGCAGGACGAAAACGGTTCACTCCATCAAAACTAGTTTGAGCCCTCGTGCATATTTTATCAAACATAAATCATGCTATAAATCTCTGCTGGATGGAACTCAATATAACACAAATTTAATTCTCATCGAATACTGATCTTTCTTTCTGCCAACTTTTTCTGTTATTCTCACATATGGCTTACTGTACATTTTTTTTGTCTTATCTATTCTTTAAGGCACTTTGTGATATCCTTCACGTCTACCTCACAGTTCTCCTACCAATCACCAATCACCAGGTGCAAGGCTCCCTGTCATCTATCATTCCTCTCGTGCTCGTGAACAGCACCGTGGAGCAATACGTGGGAACATCGTGCATGCGTTGGACAACAAATCTAAAAGAATCGTGAGAGGCTTCTCTTACTGGGTAACTCGGGGGTGGCGGTGGCGTTCGGATTGCTGCAGACGACTGCTGCAGGCAGCAGTCGAAGACCCCAGCAGGCACGGTGATAAGAGACCCGCAAGCGGTGTGGGTGGAGTGACGACCAGCGACAGAGGAGGCCGCTGCAGCTTCAGATGGTTGACGTGTGAGGCTGACGGTCGCAACTGGACGACTAGCACGATGGCAACACGGGCCGCGGTGGCAGCAAGGACTCGCAGCGGCGACTGCGCAAGAGTGGCAGCAGGAGCCCACGGCGATGGTGAGCGACAGGAACGGCGGGATCAAACTAAAAAGAATATCAGAAGGGGGGGTTGGCCTCCGCCATAGAGAAATCAGAGAGGGGTTTGGCCTCCGCCAGAAGAAGAAGGGGGTTTGACTTCCGCCGGAGAAGATTACGGCGACTAATCACACACAATTTTTTTTACTAATCATCCTCACCCTAATTAGGGTTAACTTCTAATATTAAACACAATTACAAATAAATCTAATATTTTCCCTACTTTAACATTAACAATATCTCGACTATTAAATAAATAAAAATACATAACCGACTACATAACTCTAAACTAAAATAACTCACAAATTAACTATGACAGACGATAAATTACTAAAATAAGCTTCTGACTTGAAGTCTTCGATGCTTCCACATAAATAAAAATATTCTCCGTAATCTCGGTGGCTCGCTCTGCATTAGAAAGTGAGCATCTTGCCAGAGAAGTGGTCGCCAAAAACCAGTAATTGTGGATAAGAGAAAGAGAGCGTCTTGCAGAGAAGTTAATGTAGACCGAGTTACAAGATTTACGGAGAATCATTTTAATTTATGTGAAAATATCGAAGACACCCAACTTAAAGATTATTTTATCATTTTATTGTATTTTCGCAGTAATTTATAGACTATTTTTAGTTTAGAGTTTATATAGTCCGTTATCTATTTTTGTTGATTTTAATAGTCGGGATATTGTAAGTGTTAGAGTTAGAACAATATTGGGTCTATTTGTAATTATGTTTTTCTATAAGTAATAGAAACTAACCCTAATTACGGTAAGCATGGTTAGAAAAAAAAATGCAGCAGGCACGGTGTGTTTCTTCTCTTGGCAGGATGTTCAACTCTCTCTACTTTCTTTGGTGAGATGTCAAATCATACTCTGATTTCTTCCCGGCGGAAGCCGAATCCCCACTTCTGAACTTATTTTTCTTTGAATCGATTCTTTCCGTTTTTTTGTCCACCGGAACCCATCTTACTGTGCCCGCACTATTCCTCCATCTTCTTTGTTTCCCCGTTTCTTCACTTAGACCTTCATTCCCCTCCACCGTAAGCCACAAGCCACACTAATCTTCGTCTAAATCTTCCCCTGCCATTAAAGATCTTTGGCACTCTTTGTTCCTCGAGCACTGTTCTTCATTTACCTTTCTCCCCCCCTCCACCGTAACACAACCTTTTTCCCTTATTTGACTTCCCACCTGAAGTTCATTTCCATTCACAGTTCCTTTATTTGAGTTTTCTTGTTTTCCGTCGTTAAGCCCCGCCACTGTTCACTTCCCCATCCCTTTCCCCTCACTGTGCACGACGCCGCAAGGGAGCCCCTCCCAGTTGGCAGCCTCCGGCCGTCCACCGCGAGCCAGCGTCGCTGCCTCCGCCGCACGCCGCCGACCAGCACTCAAAGGCGGGCCACTTGCCAGCATCGCCCGGCCCACCCTCCACATCCGCCACGCCGGACGTCGGCTGCCGGCTGCCGCTCTGCCGCCGCCGTCGCCGCCCACGGGTGGGCCTGCAGCCCTCCCTGCCCCGACCGGCCTCCGGTCCACACCGGTTGCCATCTGCGCACAGCCCAGGCTGCCACCGCCACCTGCCCGATCTGCAGGCCCCACGCAACACCGGCCAGCGCAGCCGCCGTCTGCGGCCCCTGCTCGCCTGCACCATCGCAACCGCGCTGCCCTATTGCTAAGAAGAACGATATGAATGATACGTACTCATCAATGTACGTGCCTCGATCCGTTGATGAGAATGCTGAGGAACCTCTCAACATGATATCCTGTTGGCGTTGGGAATTCTTGTGGTGATATGAATGGGGACCTAACACGCTACTGTGAGTACATCTCCAATTTTCCCAAGTGAACTTCTGATTGACAGTAATAGAGTTGAGAAATATCAGTGTCTCGGTTACAGAATCATCACGTGAGAATGTCAGAAAAACAATATGTTATCTCGATTTGAGTATGGACAAATATCCGTGAATTGAGTTTTATGAGTTTTGAGCAGAAATTGGTAGCATGTTATGTTTGATCAAATGCTCTTGAGAGCTCGATTTATTTTGATGGGATGAACCGTTTTTGTCCTGCATCAGAAGTGGTCTAAAAACACTCGGGCACAAGTTTGACCTCCGATGGCCTTTCTACACAGACGGAGAGCACCTAGCGGAAGTGCTCCCCAATTAAATCTCCGGGATAATAAGATACATGTAAGAAAGTTGAGTACGTGGGAGAGCAGTGGTCTCCAAAGACTCGCGTACAAGTTTGACCACCAAAGCCCCAATTAATGGCCGTTGTTTAAGGAATTAATGGTCGAGTAGCCTTTTGTGCTCTCTCATTGAAGGAAGTATATATACAATTCTCCCACCATGTTGGTCTTTTCTATCGAACCCTTCATGTGATTCCTAATCAGGTGTTATATATGTGCAAATTAAATTTGAACGAAAATAAAATGAATGCATGCGTATTTTCCTCCGTTTGCACGTCATCTCATGTAAGATCACGAACGCTCACGTCCTCCTTCCAGGCCTGATCGTGTCAACAACAAGAGTTCGCTGCGTAGATCCAACTCTACAAGTTCTACTCGATATCGAGACTTTGTTTAGTTTTGGCCTTTCGATTTTAGGGTCCTCGGGTTATTTGTTGTTCTCCACCCCTTATTTGGGTGCCGTCCCTACCTTTGTACTTCTCTTTGTTCTTACTGCTTTCATTAATGGAAAATCGCTTGTCTGATGACCGGGGTAGCACGTCCTGTCTCTTCCGCAACGAAGGGATGAACGGACTCCCTCGTTTCTCACCTTGCAAATATTGACTTTGAGTTAAAAAAAAATAGATCTTCGCATCGTCGTTTTGTTCCAAGGATTGATTAGTTTTGCCAAGTAATAATCCTTTGGAATTAATGTTTGAAACAACAAATTAATTAGCTTGAACGACTGCATGGCATCTTGAGCATAAATTTTTCCTTCTTGCAGGATGTTGGAACTGAACTCACAATCTGAAATTAATTGTCTAGCTACGATGTTTAGTTCTCGGCTTTTGAATTACCGCATGAAACGGCAATGCCTCTTGGTTAGGAACCACGCGTGCTTTACAAAGCTGCATGGCATCCCGGGCGTACTATCTTCTTTTTTTCTTGGCGGATCCGATCACACCAAGGATACTGCTTAATTGAAAGAGCTAGCTACTGGAAACATCAAACTCAACCATTATATATATATATATATATATATATATATATATATGTATATTTGTACCGGAAGAAAGCATCATTCATTAGGGTAATCAATCTCAAACAAATGCAGAAGGCTGTAGTCGCCCCAAATATTAGGCCGTCAAAGAGGCACACGTCAGACATGCACTCATATTCTTTATTGAATATGTTGATTGATTGCCTGTAGTATAGTACGTAGTTCTTTTAGTATTTATATATTTGATTCTCTCTTCTACCTGGTTCAACGTACGTGTTTCTTCAATTATCCCTTTTTCTCCCGCCCGTTGTTTCAGTTGGATTCTGGGTGTAAACTGTGCGTCTTTTTCTGTCACGTACGTCGACGTCCGTACTTTGTTGGCAAAAGCATGGCATTCGGTGATGAAGAGGCCAGGATAATATTTACAAGTTCTGGGACCAACCCATTCCAATGACATTGAAATGGATGTGGATCTGAATCTGAAGATGATCCCCCCCCGGGGCCGGGGCCGGCGAAGGGAAGGAGAAATTATTTTGAATAAGCTTGTGGCCGGGTTCAATGGCCAGGACACCCGAATCCTGTGGGGGTTGGCAAATCTTATCACTTTCAAACATGCATGCATGTTAAACTTTCTACGGGCAATAAATAGATACGACAAAAGATTATTTGTCGTTTCTAAAGAGAGTTTGGCGGAGCCTCTCGCTTATCTTCAGGGTAAATCGTGAATTTGTGAGATCGATTCCCACCTGCAGATATTCTGTAGAAGATGTTTAATATATCGTGATTACTGATCCGAGTTATCCACCAATATTTAATTAATTTTGAAACCAGCTGGTCGGATTTTTTTTTAAAAAAAAGTGGGAACCACCAGCCATTCCGGTGAGAAGATCATATATTTTTAAAAATCAGATGAAGTAGTGCTAGTTACAAATTATTGACTGTTTCAATCTAGTTTGAAATTGCAGCTATAGTGCCCACTGAAGATAAGACAAGGGCCGCAGTAGTAGTTGCCACCGTGGTCGGCGAGGGCGAGTGCGGGTAGGATGGGGGTGGCCACGGCATCCGTGGGTGCGCCGATGACGTCTCATCAACATCCGCGGGTGCTGCTACGTATTATAGCGGCCCTTGTCACCACAGGAAGCGCAGGATCGATGGAACCCGCGGCCGACGAGGGCGAGCACGGGCGGTGTTGGGGGGGGGGGGACGACGAGCAAAGAATCATTTGGAAGGGATCAACTATTCTTGTCGAGAGATTTCAATCATAAGAATCTTTAAAATGTCTCGCTAAGATGGTTTCCCAACGCTCGATCCGGCCTTAAGAAGAAATAAGATCAAAGAACAATGGTGGGTGGATTTACTATCCGATTTCTAATAGCTCAGTGCACACCATGTGTTATTGCACACCTAGGACATTAAGTTGTTGTTTTTTTTTTAAAAAAATTGTGAGGTGGGACTCGCATCTCTTAATTTATTATACAAGTTACACCTCCATTGGACGGTGTATAACACTCAAAAAAAATGATCGGATTAAATAAATAGTGTTGGATTTTTTTAATAAGCTCTTTTATTTTTAAATTTTTTTGAGTCATCAAATGAGGATAAGTTAAGAAGAATTAGACCTAGCGTCACATTTGTTTCGATTTTTACATACATACTCCCATAAAATTTAATTTTGTCAAACATATCTCTCATTTGAGTATATTATCATGAATATCTTTTATTTAGACATAAATGTTGCGATTATATCTCTTTAGTTTATTGTAGTGTAGACGAAGGAGAATATTCTGTGAAATATGTCATCTACATTCGTTAGATCTAAGATATATTTGATAAAATTAAACTTTACAGGAGTATATATACAAAAATCGTACTCTTTAACTCACACTTAACTCGGGTTAAACACATTGGAGTTATGACGATGTCATAATCGTGACATTACTCATATTTCGAAGATATTCATGATAATATGTTCCGATGAAGGGTATATATGACAAATCCGAACTTTACAAGGGTATATATGCAAAAATCTTTTTTTTTTAAAAAAAAGAAAACTTGGTGTTGGGTGTGTAATAGGCAATAGTGTGCACTAATAGGTATTACTAAACGGTAACTTGATACGCGTAATGGGTGCAGGTGTGCACTAAAAATTAATATTTCTAAAAAGATATAAGACCCATGGACCTGCCTAACGAGTTAGCCCTATCCTCTCGTGACGATTACACACCCCAACAGATGGGTGTGATGAATTAAGTTAACTCAATCTTAAAAGTGCCATACACGCTTCTCTTGTCAAACTCGTAGCCTATATCTATCTGTCCTAACAAACAGAGAGAAACAGTCGGTCACCGGCGTGCAAATTCAAATATTAAGAATTCCGGTTATCGATCGAATTAGTTCAATACGATGAAGTTGAATTTGTTGAGATTTCTTCTCCACGTCCATATGCAGTGTTTGGGATCTAATTAACTTCACACGCTCGACGATCGATCAAGTGGTGCATGGGGACAAATTAGCGAAGGCAAGGAGCTAGCTCATCTTAGCTAGCAAAGGTTAAAGGACGTTGGTTATTTGTTGCTGCGGATGCTATATGGGCTTCCAAAAAATGGCAGTGGGTGGACCCGTAGCTCGCCAGTGAGATGAGATCTTCCATTTGGGTTTATCTCTACGATCGAAAGTGAGCATATAAATCTTGCAGAGAAGTACGTGGTCACCAAAAACTGGTATAAATTGTGGATAAGAAAGAGAGAGCGCCTCGCAGTGAAGTGGTCTCCAAATTAAGACTCGCGCACAAGTACTTCGACCTCCGATAGTTGCTAGCCTTTTCTACGTACACACACAGATCTAGAGCATGCATCTTGCCGAAGTGGTCTGGTCCCCAATTAAATCTCCGGGATAATAAGATACATGTAAGAAAGTTGAGTACGTCGGAGAGAAGTGAGTCTCCAAATTAAGACTCGCGTACAAGTTTGTCCTCCAAACCCCCAATTAATGGCCGTTGTGTAAGGAATTAATGGTGGTGTAGTCTTCTGTGCTCTCTCATTGAAGGAAGTCTGTATACATTTCTCCTACCATGTAATTGGTCTTTTCTATATATAGAACCCTTCATGCATGTGATTCCTAATCAGGTGTTATATATATATGCCGAAGGATACAAATTAAATTTGAACGAAAATAAAATGAATGCATGCATGCGTGTTTTTCCTCCGTTTGTACGTCATCTCAATAGATCTTCGCATCGTCGTTTTGTTACAATTAGGATTGATTGATTAGTTTTGGCAAGTCAATATAATCCTTTGCAATTAATGTTTGAAACAACAAATTAACTAGCTAGCTTGAACAGCATGGCATCTTGAGCATACATTTTTCCTAGCTCGTTGCAGGATGTTGGAACAGAGAACTCACAATCTGAAATTAATTGCCTAGCTACGATGTAATTTATTGGTTCTCGATCGGCTTTTGAATTGCCGCATGAAACGACAATGCCTCTTGCAGGCTGGAACCACGCGTGCTGTACAAAGCTGCATGGCATCCCGGCCCACTATCTTCTTCTTCTTCTTTTTTGTTTTCTTGGCGGATCACACCAAAGATATTGCTTGAAAGAGCTAGCTAGCTACAGCTGGAAACATCGAACTCAACCATTATATATATATATATATATATATATATATATATATATGTACCGGAAGAAAGCATCATTCATTGGGGTAATTAATCTAAAACAAATGCAGAAGGCAGTGGCCGTCAAATTAAGAGGCACACGTAAGCCATGTACTCATCTTTATTGAATATGCCGATTGATTGCATGTACGTAGTAGTTCTTTTAGCATTTATATATTTGCTTCCCTCATCTAGCTACCTGGTTCTTAGTATTTATAAATTTACTATTTTTAGTCTATTTTAATCTGGTTGACAATTAGATATCTTGAACTACATATCTTTTTAATTAACATATCTGTAAAGCTAGCGGCCTGTCTGAAATAGACGTTTCCAATTCAATCATATGACCTGTCCGATTTTGAATATATATATTGATACCCACTACCCCGATAAAAAAGGTTTGACGTATCCACGCTGGGTGTGTCTGTGATTCCGACTTTTACAATTTTAGTTTCTGGCCTGGTGGATTTCCTCCAGGATTTATGAAAAGAAATAAGAACAAGGCAGAGGAAGATTGAGGGTGGGTGGATTTACTCTGCAATGTTTAGACAGAAGCTTCTCTCCAATATATTATAAGTTTGAGAGCTGGCTATAGGCGTCTGTAGTTATTTTAAAATCTTTGGCTCGGGAGTTCCACAGTGGAGGAAAAACTTGCCAGCCGATCAGAAAGACTGGTGCTCGGGGTTTACGTAGGTTTTTATATATTCTGAAGTTGCGTCTATGTTCATCCTTCTCACACATAAATTTACACAGCATGCAGCCCAGCCAACGGCCGGCGGACGAGCTGGGAGCATGCTGGTCTTTAGCTTTCACGGTAAAAGATCTTGACCGTGCGTTTTCACAAGCAATAATGTGAGAAGGCCCATGCAGCAGGCTACAACGAGTTAGCCCTATCCTCTCCCGACGACGACGCAGCACGGAACGTGCAAAGCCGACGCTCCCGGGAACACGCATGCAATAAAAAATTAGTAAAGCAGTGCATCGCGCGCACAACGAGCAGATAAGCACAAGTCAGACGGGTCGCGATCCTCCCTGCCACCGGTAAAGAACAGTCTATAAAAGGCCGTCTCAACACTGCACTTCTTCTTCGATCGACTGGAACCTACCACGTCCTTCATTCTTCTAGCTAGCTCCCTCAACAACTTTCTTCCACCGCTGCCATCTTCGCGTTTCTCTCTCTCCGTGTGCCTCACTTGTTGTGATCCAGTCGCCACACTCGATCAATGGCAGCTACGCCCGCCGGGACTCGCACCACCGTGCTGGTGGCGGCTCTCGTCATGGTGGTGCTGATGATGACCTCTCCGGCGCTGGCGCAGCCGGGTCTCCCATGTTTCGTCAACTGCAGGGCGCAGTACGTGAGGTGCTTCTCCAACTGCCCCCGGGGCTCCTCCATCCCTGCCACCGTCTGCAGGGCTGGGTGCACGCTGGCGCTTAACAACTGCGACTCCCGATGCCCCAACACATAAAACTATGTATGTACCACGATCGAGCATGCATGCATGGGTGCTGGTTATCGCATGTGTATCGATCAAGAATAAACGCATTTGCCCCTCCCATCTATATATCTGTGGACGATATATGTGATGTCTTAGCTGAAGCTAATAAGGGCGAGGCTTTATAGCTTGTCCGGATGTGTTTGCAGCATCGCCCCAGTGGTCGTGCCACATGATTAATACCATTCCGTGTTCTGAAATGATCCGATGAAAAGGTGTTGGTAGTAAGAGCCGTCAATTATATAAATATTACTGGTCGAGTGTTATTGATTTAATTATTGTCGTTTCTTCGGAATATATACACAGTATGTGTGTAAGATTTACTGGAAAGTTTGCATCTTGCCATGCACCAGTGCAGTACTTTATTTGTAATAATAATTGGTGATGCCTATACGAAAATTTGGCATCCATCAAACGATAAAATTAAAGTCGTCCTTTCCTGATATCTTGTAAGAGTTCTATTCCTATGATATATCTATTCCTGATATCAAACAACAACACCCAACAGACAAGTAAGAAGATATGGACAATTAAGTCAACCAAATCGATCGATCCTCCCCCAACCCCCGACAGCAGCAAAGCTGTGCACCCCACAACACGTACGCTACAGACACAGAAGAAGAAGAAGAAGATATAGGCACAAATGATCAGCCGAGAGTCGATCCTCCCCCAACCCGCATGCAACAACAACAAAAAAAAAGTACTGAAGCAGCTGTGCACCGCACAATTAATTACACAAATAATTAAGACAAGATATGCACAAGTCATCAGCCAAGTCGATCCTTCCCCAACCCGTAAAAAATCTATAAATTAACGGCCGTCCGAGCAGCTAGCTACCTACTTCTTCTTCAACTCGAACGTCCCACGTCCCTCTTCCCTCAAAAGCTTTCTTCCACCGCTGCCATCTTCGCGTTTCTTCCTGTTCGTGTGTGCCTCGATCACTTGTTGTGATCCAGCCGCCACACTCGATCAATGGCAGCTACGCCCGCCGGGACTCGCACCACCGTGCTGGTGGCGGCTCTCGTCATGGTGGTGCTGATGACCTCTCCGGTGTGGGCGCAGACGGGGTTCCCATGTATGATCAACTGCAGGGCGGAGTACGTGACGTTCCTCTCCAACTGCCCCACGGGCTCCACCAATATCGGTGCCGCCCTCTGCAGGGGCCGGTGCACGCGGGCGTTTAACGCCTGCAACTCCCGATGCTCCAACACATAAAACTATGTACCACGAGCATGCATGCATGGGTGCTCGTTATCGCATGGGTATCGATCAAGAATAAACGCCTTTGCCCCCCCACCTATCTATGGACGATATATGTGATGTGTTAGCCGAAGATAATAAGGGCGAGGCTTTGTAATCCGGCCGGTTGTGTTTGCAGCATCGCCCGAGTGGTCGTGCCACATGAATACTATTCCGTGTTCTGAAATGATCTGATGAAGGTGTTGGTCATCAGAGCCCTCTATGTATTACTGGTTGCATGTCATTGATTACTGACGTATGTTGCTTTATAATATGCAGTATATGCAAGTCTTTTTTTTTGAAATTAAGTTTGCATGCATCTTGCATGTCATGCAAGAGTGCAGTATTATTTTCCATATGTCTATTTGCAATGTTAATTGGTGATGCCTATACGAATTTGGCAACTATATCAAACTGTAAAATTATAAAGTAATGATCCTTTTCTCTCTTGTAAGAGTTCTATTCCTATGATATATCTTTCCTACTTCTTCCCTCTCTCTCTTTTGTGTCGTTCATGGCCAGGACATCATCAAGTAGCATCAGAGATCGATCTACAAGCTTCAGTGTCTTCATCAAAACCCGTTATGTAGATGGCTAATTAATGAGAACTGCATTGTTCCAAATGTCAAAGAGGATCCTCTTTGGGAAGGTTCTTCATGGAGTCGAAATTAATAGTGGAGATTTGTTTAGAGATTGAGTAGTTTTAGAGATCGAGTAGTTCACTAAGAGGCTTGCATTTGGCAGGCTTGAATTGAACGATGACACCAACAACTTGTTTGATAGTCGAGTCAGTCATCCATTCCAGGCCAACATCCCCTCTCCAAACTCATTATGTTGACATCAAAATTGCTATATTCCCAAGTTTAAGAGCTGGATGCAGACTGATATATTTCCTAGGCATCAACCCTAACGCAATATTTCTTTCTATAAAGCACACTAAAATGTTAATTAGCTCTTCGTGAATGACCACTTGTCCTCAATTTTTGAACAGTGCCATTGCGTATTTCAACCTATTCATGGTCGAGCATAATTAACCTGAGGACAGGAGTACTGTCACTAGCTCTGATCCGCGTGTTTGATCGAGAACAACCTGAGGATCGATGCACACTTCTAACCTAGCTACGATCTGTCGATTCCCATACCGATATATGGATCGGATCGAATCCAGCAGATCCTAAAAATTCGGGTTGCTTCTGCAATCCTTGGAGTGAACTGATTAGTTAAGCCAAGAGGCTAAGCCAAGAGGAAATGACATAGAAGGCTATAGCTAAAAAACTTTCGGGGATTTGTAACTAAGAATGGAGAACCTGATATATATATGTTAGACATACATAGATGGGTATGATGAAGTTAACCCTTAAAAAAGTGCCATGCACGCTTCTCTTGTCAAACTGGTAGCCTATATCTCTGTCTTAACAAACAGAGAGAAACAGTCGATCACCAGCGTGCAAATTCAAATATTAACAATTCCGGTGATCGAAGTTCGATAAAATGAAGTTATGTTGAGGTTTCTTCTCCACATGCGTGCAGTTTTTGGGATTTAACTTCACACACGCTCAAGTGGTGGGGACAAATTAACGAAGGCAAGGCCCCCATCTTAGGGCGCGTTTGGAACGGATTGATCAAGTGGTGGGGACGTTAGTTGTTTGTTGCGCATGCCATGATCGAGCTTCCAAAAAATGGCAGTGGGTACGTGGACCCGTCTCTGCAAGATGCTCACTTGCGCATGCCGTGATCGAGCTCCCAATTCAATCATATCACCTGCCCGGATTTCAAAATATTGATATAAAAAGGTATGACCTATCCAGGCTGCGTGTGTCTGTGATTCGGACTTATAATTTGAGTTTCTGGCCTGGTGGATTTCCTCCAGGATTTATGAAAAGAAATAAAACCAAGGAAGGAAGATTGAGGGTGGGTGGATTTACTCTGCAATATTAATTAAGACAGAAGCTTCTCTCCAATATATTGTAAGTTTGAGGCTACAGACTGTATCTATTTTAAAATCTTTGGCATGATCGTTCTCCTGTTGATGCAACTTTAATCTCTTGCTCTGACCAGCATATTACTCTTCTTCTTTCTGCTAACATGGGTATCACGTCTTACATCACTATTGTACATGCCAAATGCACTATCTCTGAACGTCGGTTGTTATGGGATCACCTGATGGATTTTTCTGTTAACTGTGATAAACCTTGGTTGGTTGGTGGCGATTTTAACAGCATTCTTCATCCTTCTGAGAAACGAGGGGGTCGACAAGCCTTCTCCTTATCTTCGTTGGACTTTCAAGCATGTATATCCGCATCGGGTCTGGAAGACGCTGGATTTGGTGGGCAGCCTTTCACCTGGTATAATGGACAGCGGGCTAATGGAATCTGGGCGAGATTGGACCGACTGCTCTTCAACGGAGCATGGGCTATCTCCTGTCCACGGATCTCCGTGCAACACCTCTCCAGAGCATGTAGTGATCATAGTCCTTTGCTGCTAACTGTGCATTCTAAATCTCAAGGATTCCCCTCGAGATTCTGTTTTCAACATATGTGGCGGACTCACACACGATTTATATTGGATTCCCAAGCTGCCTGGGCAGCGGCCCCCTGTTCATCACTACCATTGCTCACCATGGCTCTTAAGTTAAAGCATATGAAAAAATTCTACAGAGAATGGAATCATACTATTTTTAAGAATGTTTTTGCTAATGTTCAAGTTGCAGAAGATGCTTTCTCTGTAGCACAGGTATTTTTGACTGCAACCCTTCTGAGGAACATATGTCAAACTACATATCCGCAAAGGATTCGCTTGAGCAAGCTCAGCTGCAGGAAGAACTGTTTTGGAGGCAAAAAGCTAGAATTCATTGGCTAAAGGAGGGTGATCACAACACCAAATTCTTCCATGCCTATGCCACTTCTCAGCGCCGGAGGTCTTCTATCTCGACTTTGCGTCATGAGGATGGGTCTATGGCAGACCGGGAAGAGGACATTGCTAATTTGCTTGTGTCTCATTTGTTGAAGGGTTTTACTTCTACTCCGCACTACTTGCACTCGGACGTCTTGTCATCCATTCCACCCTTGCTGGATGAACACCACAATGCTCGGCTTCGAGCTGTCCCTACCGCAGATGAGATTAAACACATTGTATTCACCTTATCTCCTGACAGTGCACCTGGCCCGGATGGCTTCACGGGCCATTTCTTTCAAGCTTGCTGGGACTTCATTGGGCCTGAGGTTATCGCAAGCGTTCAAGCTTATTTCTGTGGTCACTTGCTACCTCGCAGCTTCACTGCCTCTCTTGTTGTCTTAATCCCCAAGGTGGATAACCCGCAGACTTGTGCAGACTTTTGGCCAATCAGTTTATGCAACTTCTTCTACAAGGTTATCTCACGTGTTCTTAGTGATCGGTTGGCGGGTGTCCTACCCATTTTGATTTCGGAGGAGCAAGGTGTGTTTGTTCAAGATCGATATATTATTGAAAATATCAGTTTAGCCCGTGAGATGACATCACACCTTCACACTAAATGCCGTGGCCGGAATGTTATCTTCAAAATTGACATGGCCAAGGCCTATGACCGGATGGAATGGGATTTTCTATTTACAGTACTTCGCAGGTTCGGTTTTGATCTTTCTGTCATATCTCTCATTGAGCCGCTTCTTACCAACTGTTGGTTCTCTATTCTTGTCAATGGAAGGTCTCATGGTTTCTTCAGATCATCTAGGGGTCTACGGCAGGGTGACCCTATTTCCCCGGCCCTCTTTATTCTGGCAGAGGAGGCACTTAGCCGCGGCCTGTTGGCTCTTTTCCGACGGAGCCGTGGGGGCTGGTTTCACACCCTTGGGCGCTGCCCCAAGGTGTCTCACCTACTATATGCAGATGATACAATATTGGTGTTCTCTAATGGTTCCGTTCGCCACCTCAGGGCCCTTATGTCTTTTCTCAAAAAATATGAGGTAGCATCGGGTCAACTTATTAATTCCTCCAAGAGCTCTTTTATTGTGGGCCGGCATGCTCCGGCATCTCTTAGCAGGAATATAGAGAATGTTACCGGATTCAAAGTGGCAGCTCTCCCCTTTACCTACTTGGGAATTCTGATTTTCTCTGGGCGCAGCAAACCAAGGCATTTCTCTTATCTTCATGCTAACGCCGCGGCCAAGCTTCAAGGATGGAAATCGGCATTCTTATCCTCAGGAGGACGTCTTATTCTTATTCGGCACGTCCTATCGACTTTGCCAATTTACACTCTTGCTTCCACCGCTATACCTAAGACTATTTTTAGAGGCTTCCATAGAATTTTATCTAACTTCTTTTGGGGCTCATATGAAGGCTCCCCCAAGAAGCATTGGAAAACTTGGAACATTGTTTCTAGGCCGGTTGACAGTGGTGGCTTGGGGGTTCTCAATCTTCAATCTCTCCAAATTGGTTTGTGGACTAAACTTCTGTGGAGAGCTATTACGGCCAACACACCTTGGGCATGCTTCTTCCGGGCAAAATATTTACATGTGGAGCATTATTCTAAAGCATCTTTCAACCTCACCACCGCTGCGGAAAGGACCCTTTGGCAACTAGCAGCAGTTATTATTCATGCAAACCATCGGGTGTTCGTTTCCAAGGAACAGTCCACCGCATCCTTTTGGTTTGATGCATGGGCGGGTAGTTCTCCTCTGAAAGACCATGTGCCTCCTCATGTGTGGGACCAGCTGCCTGATAAGTTATGCTTGGTTGTCAATGTCCTTACTGGCCATTCGCAGCCAAGTCTTCTTGCTGCTAGGCAGTTTTGTCCTAGAGCTACTTTGGAGCACATCGTGGCCTCCACTTCAAATCAAGATTATTGGGTATGGACCCTCACCACGGATGGGGCCTTCTCCACTAGCTCTGTCCGCAAGCTACTATCCCCTGTCGCTGCTACAACTTGGGCGCTCATTTGGCATCATTTCATCCCTCTTAAATGGTCTATTCTCACATGGAGAGTATTGCATGGCTGTCTTCCAGTTGATAGTGCAATCATGTCGTGTGGTGTACCTCTCTGCTCTCGGTGTAATTGTTGCACCTACCCAAGCTTGGAGACTGACCTGCACTTGCTCTCTCGCAGCTCCGTGGCGAGGGAGTTTTGGTCGCTACTTTCGGACTTCCTACCACTCAATGTGGGTGCAGTGCCCACGGCTGTGGCAGTTGTTCTTGAGTACTTGGGCACCTTGCACTTAGCTACCGTTGCTGGGATCTTAGGGAGATGTTTTGTAACGACTCGAGAATCCGATTACCGGGAAGGCCCGATAACCCGAGACTCGCATCGTCGCCCACGAGCCGGGAGGGCTCGGAAGGGCTAAAAAGGAGTGTGGAGGCACAAAGAAATAGGAAATAAATCAGGACAACCAACAACAACGAGCTGAAAAAAAGAACAACAATAGCTATAACAGAGTCCAGTCCAACAGAAAGTACAGTCTAAAGCAGTAAAACGTACCACATGCCAAGTGAACACTCGGCCCGACAAGCTGGCAACTAAGAACCTCCGCTCCGCATCCTCGAACCACGAGGAAGAACCGCAACACCTGAAAAGCAGGGAATGAGTCTCCAAAACAGAGACTCAGCAGGGATCCCGCGGAACCCCAACCGGAAACAACGGCGGTAGCGGAAAGGAGAGCTACAACTACAGCAGGAACAGCAAACCGGTGGCCGGTCAAAACTCGGCACTACAGCTACTCCTACTGCCAGAAGGCAGACCTCGATCACGCAGTCGAGGCTACCGAACCACGCTAGTACCGCCTACCGAAGTAACAACACACGGCAACCATGCCGCAGAGGCCTGTCCCCCGGACACAGCCGACCTGGACACGCTATCCAAGGTGCAACCCCGACCATCCGATCGAGGGTACCGCACAACAAGACCCAACCTCGGTAAAGTCACTAGCACTAAAACTCATGACGCGAAAACCAACACACGCGTCACGGCGAACCAACCGAAACTCAATGGTCAACACGACCGAAACCCGAAGGTCAAAGACACAGAAACTGACAGTCTGTCACTCCGTACTCGACAGGAGTACCACCCACTAGAAGCACAGCCGGTAGCGTCCCCTAACGTCTTACACCGCACCGCAGGTGAACCGCCTGACGTGGTAGGTCCTACCCGAGGCGCGAACACCGTACAAGTAACCACAAACAAGTAACTAGCTGGGGTCACGCCCGTCGACGTGGGTCCAACCGCCCCCAACCACGTGTGCACACACAGACCACGCGTCACTAGGTCTGGTCCTCTGACTGGTTTTCCCCCGTAGCCGGACTCTGGCTACCGACGAGGGGCCTACGGTAACCGGTCCACAAACCGTCTCAAAGGGTAAGTCCGTACACCACTCCCTGGTGCGACTAGCACACGCGTACTAGTAGGCTACGACTAGTGGAGGGTCACTGAAGGAGTAGACTCTCAAGTCAACGGAAAACAACGTCCGAATCCGACGACATACGGGGACAACCCCACGTACCGGCCCCGTCGCACGGTGACCACAGTCGGAGAAGACACAGGACATACAGTCCACGGTCACGCACGCACCGTGCGCGAGAGTCGAGAAAACCCAAGTGACGCTAAGTCACTGGACTCTGGACAGTCCTCTAGACACACTACACCCAACGGTCCTTGAGTCACAAGACTCGGGGTCAAGACCGTTGTACGCAACAGCACAAGGCCGTCAATCTTGTCCAATCTCTAGGTCTAAAACCACGGTAGCACGAGCACCGAGATAACACACGAGCTGCCAAGACCATTCCCTTGGGAAGGGAACGCAAAGGACTAAGGCCACCCACACGGGCCACACGGAAAACATAGAAGTACGATTCCCAAGGCAGCACACAAGCCGCCACGACGATTTCCCATCTTGAAGCAAGCGGGAAACCTCTAGCCCCAGGCCGGATAACTGGACTCGCAGTCCGAGACCAACCACGTGGCCCACATGGGAATCGCCTTCCAAGGAAACTCACGGCATGCGGGGAAGACCCCACCGCACACACACCGATACACGGTGACTCGATCAAGCGTAACACGAAAGCCCGGAACACGTGGGGTCACCCGGACCCACCACACCTACGGGCACGCTAATCGAGGCAACACGGTCCCTCCCGACACCCCAAAAACATGGACACAGAACCCATGGGGTGTCCAGGACACTCACAAGGCCGGAGGTCGACCACTGGGTCCCAACCGGGTCGACCGGAGACCAACACAATGCGAACGGACGCTAAAAGGTCACCCGGACCCTTAAGCGCACGGGCACGCAAAACGAGGTAAACGGAACCTCCAGACACCCCAAAACACGGTCACGGAACTCCACTGGGTGTCCAAGGCACACACGGCCGCAAGGGGAGCACGAGACAACAGGTAAGATCGCGCTAGGGATACCTAGCGCGACACGGAAGAACGCGCTAGGGCCTCCTAGCGCGACAAGGGACATAGCGCTAGGGCCTCCTAGCGCGACAAGGCATGTCGCGCTAGGGACGGCTAGCGCGACAAGGCATGTCGCGCTAGGGATGCCTAGCGCGACAAGGCTGAACGCGCTAGGACCCCATAGCGCGACAGGAACCGCCTCCTGTTCATCTTCTCCGATGAACGCGCTCGATCGGGGCAGCGCGACGAACAAGAACGCGCTACTGGAGTATAGCGCGTTCTCAGTCCGCGCCCGAAAACGGTAGAAACCGCGGGAAAAGCCATGCCACGCCCCGTTCACCCCCAGGTGAAGGGGAAACAAAAGGGGAAACCTTCCCCAAGCCCCTAGGCATGCATCTAAACCCCTGGATCGCCCAAAAACACCAGAGAACGGGAGATCCGGCTCACACCCCGAAAACACACATTTTGCCCAAAACGCCCCGTTTAGCCCGCTCGGCTCACCACGGCCTACGAAACTTGCGGGAAAGGAAGTACACGGGCTGAGGGTCCATCACCCTACCTCCACCGAAGATTACGCGCACCGTGGACGCCGATCCACGAAGAAAACGCCGTTGAAGCCTCGCCGTTCCACGAACTCACGGCCGAGCTTCCACGCGCCTTCACCGCCTCGATCCTCATCTATCCTCGCCCGTGCCTCGCCCGCGCCGTCCCCACCTCGCCCGTACTCCACCCCGTCGGCCGCCGGAGAGAGAGGGAGAGAGGAGAGAGCGTGAGAAGAGAGAGGGAGAGAAATGAGAAATGAGAGGGGGAGAAAGAAAAAGGTTATATATAGGAAAATCCAGAAATTCGAAAAAATCCAGAAAAATAGAAAATCACGCCCTCGCGATCCTCGGAGCGCATCGATCGCAACGGTACCACTCGCGCCTAGGTGAACGGCCCGGTTCACCCGCAACGAGGTTCCGAAGGGAAAGCCGAAACCCACGCCGGGAATCGGAAAACACACGCGGAAAAAGCCGCGGAACGCCTCTGGGCCTCCGAAACGACTTCGGATCGTGCCGATCCGAACACGAAAGATGTCTGAAATGAAATTTCAGACACAATGGAGTCAGACACTCCGAAAAACCAGATCCGAGACCCACGAAGAAGGATCCGAGAAACCCGGGGCATTACAGCCCTCCCCCCTTAAAGGAATTTTATCCTCGAAATTCAGGACCTAGCACAAAGTCCCAGGGGAAGAACACTGAACCAACTGACACGCTGTCAGAGCCCCAGCACAGAAAACCTCGATTCTCACGAAAACACCAATCCTGAGGAACACAGCCAGACTCGTAGTAACACACAACACCTCGCTCCTCGCGCCGACCACACTGGCCAGCAGAGCAGGCATATACTAAAGGACACAGTCCGGCATCACCTCAGACAACGCGAGAATCCACCATGGCGCCGCAGCCACGATCTCACTCACCGAGGAATCACAACCCTCGACACGAGCAACAGCTACCGATTCATCCAATGGTCGACAGACAATTCGCACATCAGCTTCACAACCAGCTGACAGGTCGCACACCCTTCTCAAGGGGACAACCAAAACAGAGCCTCCGCCAGATCAAGCAGTCCTCTCCGCAGACCGCAACCAGAACATCGGCTCAGCACCAAGAAACACCTCACACAGGGCAAGCCGAAAGCCGAACATAACACTATGCCCACTCTCGTCAGAAGATAAACTTCGACAAAGTCCAGATCCCATCCGGAAAGGCACATCACAGAAACGACCACCAAAGGTCCCGCTAGCACACGGCTCTCGCCACGCTCGAGCCCCAACAACCAGCATCTTCTGTCTCTGAAAAGACCATCCACTGGTCACCAAATGCTCATCAACGGAAAACCTCCGCTTGCTCAGCTTCTTCCTTCTTTCCTGGTCCTCGACCGGGTCCAAAGGAATCATTCCAAACCTCGGCAAGCCATCCGTCGACTCACACACAGACTGATGCCGCATCTCGAGCAGCACTCCTCTCGGACTCCGCATCCGAGCTCGAACATCGCACCAACTCGACCCTCTCGAGGAGCACGATGAAACCAAATGACGGATCCTGGTGTCTTCAGTCATCACCTCACGGGACTCAGACTTATAGGGAACTACCCCATGCTAGTCACCTAACCAGGGATAACCTTGCGACACCAACGTCCTATCAAGGACCACCAATCCGACGCCAATCTCACAAAAGGCCTCCGCCCTAAGGCGTCACTCATCCATCTGGTCTCATCAAATTCTTCAATCAATCCATGTGGACACCCGCCAATCCCGATTCCGCCCTTACCACAGAGCCACGGGACACCACCTGGACAGAGCTCACGGGTCCCAAAGCAACATACAACTCACCGTCACAATCCGACAAGACCGTAGAACCAACAGGAACCCACGGCCTGCCAGAGACCACTTCCCCAAAAATGATCTCATCCGAGGACACGACTGGGAACACAAGTCGGACACCAAGCCACCGTCTCCGACCATCACGTCCTCGACCTCCGTCAGGCGACATTCTCAACAACCCCATCCAGGTCCAACACCGACGCCTGACACGACTTCCAACACAGGAACAGGGTACTCATGCGGCGCACTAGCCAGCACTTTTCCCCCTACCACTCCATCCTGCCAGGACAAGGAGCACGTCTTGCACGGACTTCATGGCACACAAGGCCAACCAATCCGGGCACCCAAAGCAAGACGACGATCCTTAGCCGAATGCAATCCCTCCAACCAAAGGAGAAACCAACGCACTTCGACCAACGGAAGAACTCCACGCTCGACCTGATCTCAAACCTCGCGCACATGCTGGAAACAACACCATCCAGCACCAAGGAAAACCATCGCTTCCGTCAGGTCAGCGCCTCCGACACACTCGACGAGTGTCACGTCGGACCACAATCACAGCATCTCTCGATGCATCACCGCTGCAATTCCTCGAACTGCAACACGGCATGCCAAGAGCCGCAACACGAGCCGTAACGACAACCGCCGACACTCATCCTCGAGTCCCGAAACTCACCGCGGAGCCTTCACATCTCAAGACAACTCCAGGGCGAACACAACCCATCCACTGACATAAGCACAAGAGCAAAGACTTAACGGGACATCTCTGCCTAATCCTACCTCGAAATCAGCAGAACAACCGGGACCGACACGTCATTTCTGACGCCACAGAGCATGACAAGATCATCAGGCTCGACGAAACAGCAGCTCACCGAGAAGACATTCCGCTCATCCGAGCACACCTCTCGATCAGAACACCTCAGGAGCTGGACAAACCTCAAGCTGGAGTGGCCAAAACCGACAGCAGCTCCCTCGAAGCACGCTCACGGTCACTTAACCAAGAATAGTCCGCACCAGCCACCTGACCACGCTGCAGGTTCCTTGAACGCAGCACCGCGAACTCACGCCTGCCAGCAACCTCTGCCCAACGCAGCACAACCAGGGCCACAACCGATGAGGGAGAAGGCACTCGACCTCGATCCTTAGACCCCATGCTGGCACGAAAGCCGCGAACAGCAACCACCTTCACAGCGCCGCACAGCGCACTCAAGCTCTCAAGCGAGAAACAAGGCAGAAAAAAAAACAAGCACAAAACCCTAAGCCAGCTGCCGACTGTACTGGACCTTATGGACTCTGATCACTGCAATATCTCGAATTCCTAAGTACGTCCACAACCACCACTCTGATACCAGCTGTAACGACCCGAGAATCCGATTACCGGGAAGGCCCGATAACCCGAGACTCGCATCGCCGCCCACGAGCCGGGAGGGCTCGGAAGGGCTAAAAAGGAGTGTGGAGGCACAAAGAAATAGGAAATAAAGCAGGACAACCAACAACAACGAGCTGAAAGAAAGAACAACAACAGCTACAACAGAGTCCAGTCCAACAGAAAGTACAGTCTAAAGCAGTAAAACGTACCACATGCCAAGTGAACACTCGGCCCGACAAGCTGGCAACTAAGAACCTCCGCTCCGCATCCTCGAACCACGAGGAAGAACCGCGACACCTGAAAAGCAGGGAATGAGTCTCCAAAACAGAGACTCAGCAGGGATCCCGCGGAACCCCAACCGGAAACAACGGCGGTAGCGGAAAGGAGAGCTACAACTACAGCAGGAACAGCAAACCGGTGGCCGGTCAAAACTCGGCACTACAGCTACTCCTACTGCCAGAAGGCAGACCTCGATCACGCAGTCGAGGCTACCGAACCACGCTAGTACCACCTACCGAAGTAACAACACACGGCAACCATGCCACAGAGGCCTGTCCCCCGGACACAGCCGACCTGGACACGCTGTCCAAGGTGCAACCCCGACCATCCGATCGAGGGTACCGCACAACAAGACCCAACCTCGGTAAAGCCACTAGCACTAAAACTCATGACGCGAAAACCAACACACGCGTCACGGCGAACCAACCGAAACTCAATGGTCAACACGACCGAAACCCGAAGGTCAAAGACACAGAAACTGACAGTCTGTCACTCCGTACTCGACAGGAGTACCACCCACTAGAAGCACAGCCGGTAGCGTCCCCTGACGTCTTACACCGCACCGCAGGTGAACCGCCTGACGTGGTAGGTCCTACCCGAGGCGCGAACACCGTACAAGTAACCACAAACAAGTAACTAGCTGGGGTCACGCCCGTCGACGTGGGTCCAACCGCTCCCAACCACGTGTGCACACACAGACCACGCGTCACTAGGTCTGGTCCTCTGACTGGTTTTCCCCCGTAGCCGGACTCTGGCTACCGACGAGGGGCCTACGGTAACCGGTCCACAAACCGTCTCAAAGGGTAAGCCCGTACACCACTCCCTGGTGCGACTAGCACACGCGTACTAGTAGGCTACGACTAGTGGAGGGTCACTGAAGGAGTAGACTCTCAAGTCAACGGAAAACAACGTCCGAATCCGACGACATACGGGGACAACCCCACGTACCGGCCCCGTCGCACGGTGACCACAGTCGGAGAAGACACAGGACATACAGTCCACGGTCACGCACGCACCGTGCGCGAGAGTCGAGAAAACCCAAGTGACGCTAAGTCACTGGACTCTGGACAGTCCTCTAGACACACTACACCCAACGGTCCTTGAGTCACAAGACTCGGGGTCAAGACCGTTGTACGCAACAGCACAGGGCCGTCAATCTAGTCCAATCTCTAGGTCTAAAACCACGGTAGCACGAGCACCGAGACAACACACGAGCTGCCAAGACCATTCCCTTGGGAAGGGAACGCAAAGGACTAAGGCCACCCACACGGGCCACACGGAAAACACAGAAGCACGATTCCTAAGGCAGCACACAAGCCGCCACGACGATTTCCCATCTTGAAGCAAGCGGGAAACCTCCAGCCCCAGGCCGGATAACTGGACTCGCAGTCCGAGACCAACCACGTGACCCACATGGGAATTGCCTTCCAAGGAAACTCACGGCATGCGGGGAAGACCCCACCGCACACACACCGATACACGGTGACTCGATCAAGCGTAACACGAAAGCCCGGAACACGTGGGGTCACCCGGACCCACCACACCTACGGGCACGCTAATCGAGGCAACACGGTCCCTCCCGACACCCCAAAAACATGGACACAGAAATCATGGGGTGTCCAGGACACTCACAAGGCCGGAGGTCGACCACTGGGTCCCAACCGGGTCGACCGGAGACCAACACAATGCGAACGGACGCTAAAAGGTCACCCGGACCCTTAAGCGCATGGGCACGCAAAACGAGATAAACGGAACCTCCAGACACCCCAAAACACGGTCACGGAACTCCACTGGGTGTCCAAGGCACACACGGCCCAAGGGGAGCACGAGACAACAGGTAAGATCACGCTAGGGATACCTAGCGCGACACGGAAGAACGCGCTAGGGCCGCCTAGCGCGACATGGGACATCGCGCTAGGGATGCCTAGCGCGACAAGGCTGAACGCGCTAGGACCCCATAGCGCGACAGGAACCGCCTCCTGTTCATCTTCTCCG